>WNGS01169498.1:46083756-46132148 GCA_020271785.1 Procambarus virginalis
CTGTGAGTGGTTGCATAAATGCTTGACAAATCTTGATCCTGCTGTATAGTCTGTTATTTATTTCAAATTTAAAGAACATTTCTCTGAAGGCATGGAAAAATTTTTCATATGAAGTGTTGTTCCCTCCTACCATTTCATATCCTGTCTTTGGATATACTGTATGAAGCCAATTAACCTTCAGCAATCTATTTTCTGCATTTTGCACCCAATACTTTTCTTCCTTTCGACTTGTCGTTACTCTTCTTTTATCGGAACATTTTCTGATGCAACTTTGGCTGTGTGTAGTTAAATGTCTGAAGTGTGAATCATTTTGAGAAATGCACCGTGAGCATTTGAATTCAGAAGTTATTTTCGAGAAAAGCTTAAATGTTATCAGCTGGGGCTCGTGTAAACTTGTTAAGTGGAAATTAATATTTTGTGTAGCTGATTTTGGGTCTTTTGTTTTGAAGACATGTTGCATACAGAACCACTACAAATCATTGCTTGCCATCATCTTAAATATGGCGACATCTTATTTAACTAGTTTGTTCACCTTGATGACCTGATCAACCAGGCTGTGACTCATACGTCAGGCTGCGAGCAGCCACGTCCAACAGCCTGGTTGATCAGTCCAGCAACCAGGAGGCCTGGTCGACGACCGGGCCGCGGGGACGCTAAGCCCCGGAAGCACCTCAAGGTAACCTTGTAGAATATCTCATTTTTTTAAAGATTGTACATCTTGTTTTCCTATTGGCCCTAGGGATGATTTGTACCTCATTAGAATCCTTGGCGAATCTGATATCTTTGTTATTGCTCCCCCTTTGATGTTCTTTTGTTCTCATACCAGCATCCTGACGTTTAGTGACATTTATATATCCTGTGATGTAGATGATGCTACACGTCTCCCCAGCTTGGTGGTGCCTTTTGATAATTACTTATTCAGTTAGTTGCTAAACATCACCAGAGTCCATCCACACCCAGGCACGACTCTGATCAAGACACAAGTTCCAATTCTCAAGACTATAACCCATTGCATCAAAACAATAAGGCAATTGTTATAAACTGGGAGATACAGTATATAAGGTAGTGCTGTATAGGCCCTGTAGTTATTCTGACTTAGTTTTTCCTTTTGCTGATTACTTAAGCATCCAGAAAGGTTTGAATCTTAAAAGTTTTAGACAGTCATGGGCTACACTGGTTCATACAGGCCTGGGCTACACTGGTTCATACAGGCCTGGGCTACACTGGTTCATACAGGCCTGGGCTATACCGGTTCATACAGGCCTGGGCTACACTGGTTCATACAGGCCTGGGCTACACTGGTTCATACAGGCCTGGGCTACACTGGTTCATACAGGCCTGGGCTACACTGGTTCATACAGGCCTGGGCTACACTGGTTCATACAGGCCTGGGCTACACTGGTTCATACAGGCCTGGGCTACACTGGTTCATATAGGCCTGGGTTACACCGGTTCATACAGGCCTGAGCTACACCGGTTCATACAGGCCTGGGCTACACTGGTTCATACAGGCCTGGGCTACACTGGTTCATACAGGCCTGGGCTATACCGGTTCATATAGGCCTGGGCTACACTGGTTCATACAGGCCTGGGCTACACTGGTTCATCCCGGCCTGGGCTACACGGTTCATATAGGCCTGGGCTACACTGGTTCATATAGGCCTGGGTTACACGGTTCATACAGGCCTGAGCTACACCGGTTCATACAGGCCTGGGCTACACTGGTTCATACAGGCCTGGGCTACACTGGTTCATACAGGCCTGGGCTATACCGGTTCATATAGGCCTGGGCTACACTGGTTCATACAGGCCTGGGCTACACTGGTTCATACAGGCCTGGGCTACACCGGTTCATATAGGCCTGGGCTACACTGGTTCATATAGGCCTGGGTTACACCGGTTCATACAGGCCTGAGCTACACCGGTTCATACAGGCCTGGGCTACACTGGTTCATACAGGCCTGGGCTACACTGGTTCATACAGGCCTGGGCTATACCGGTTCATATAGGCCTGGGCTACACTGGTTCATACAGGCCTGGGCTACACTGGTTCATACAGGCCTGGGCTACACCGGTTCATATAGGCCTGGGCTACACTGGTTCATACAGGCCTGGGCTACACTGGTCCATACAGGCCTGGGCTACACCGGTTCATATAGGCCTGGGCTACACTGGTTCATACAGGCCTGGGCTACACTGGTTCATACAGGCCTGGGCTACACTGGTCCATACAGGCCTGGGCTACACCGGTTCATATAGGCCTGGGCTACACTGGTTCATACAGGCCTGGGCTACACTGGTTCATACAAGCCTGGGCTAGCAATAGTTGTCCTAACGTTTGGGCATCTAATTATCACAAGGTGAACAGATGCATCAGGTGATTGAGAAAACTTTGCCCAAACGTTTATCCTGTTACGGTAATGGAATTTGAGGCCTTTGGGCTGTGACCCGATCAGTGCTTTTACCACTTGTCTGAGATAATCAGGTTCAGGCGGTCATGGAGTTCAGATTTCAGCGCTTGATCAAGGACCTAAATTTAAATATTCGATTCAATACATGGTGGTGACGTTCATGGATTACACATTATTGATTGATGTCATTTATTATGCACAGGGAGCCGGCGGGTGAGCGGACAGAACACTGGACGCGTGATCCTGTGCCGGCGCCTGGGTTCGATCCCGGGCGCCGGAAAGAAACACTGAGCAGTGTCTTTCACCCTGATGCCCCTGTTACCTAGCAGTAAATAGGTACCTGGGAGTTAGTCAGCTGTCACGGGCTGCTTCCTGGGGTGGAGGCCTGGTCGAGGACCGGGCCGCGGGGACACTAAAGCCCCGAAATCGTCTCAAGATAACCCTCTACCCATTCTGTGATTAGGGGGGGAGGTATGGAAAAGGTTACAGAGGCTCTGGAACTGAACCCCAAAATTGATTTCACTGCTAGTTATATTGATAAACTAATTAGTTTAGTATAGGTCAAGAACTAGCCCAAAAAAGTCTCATAGGCTAATCAAACAGATGCCAAAGCAATGATGGTACGTCTTAAGATACTAAAGTGCTCTCTATGGTGGAATGTTATTGCAAACCAACAAACCCTTTCAATAAGAAATTACTGTCCTGGAGAACAGTAAGGGATCTTTTGCTGCCCAAATTCTCTCGATAAGCCATCTAAGTTATTACAATTTAAAATCTCAAACTGTATTCTCCAGCGAGATGTATGATAATTTCCATTTGGTAAATATTAAGAAGGACGTTCCAAATCTGCGCTCACACAATTCTGCAGACCAGGAAGCATGGCAGGAAATGCAAAATATCCCCCAATGAAAAGCAGAGCTGCAATATTTAAGATATTACCTATTGCATCTATTGAGATGCAATAACAATATTACGCTAAGCGAGGGACCGAGACTCATCAACACACTATAAACATAAGAACCATAAACAATACCACATGACTAATTTCAGTCTAATTTCAACAGTGGTTGAGTACAGACGTGTGGCACACCGCTTGTACCAGGTGAGTACGACGGGCTCACCATAGCCCGTGCTGCTTACAACTTTGCGTTCCTAGTAGCTGAATCTAAAACCACCACCACCGCAGGACACCTGATCAAGCAGGCTGTGATTCACAGGTCGGTGTGCGAGCAGCTGCGTCTGGTTGACCAGGCTACCAGGAATGGGGGGGGACATTGATTCCCAGAACCCACAACAGGTAGTGACAAGGTAAGCAGGGGGGTAGAAATAGCCTAAGCTACTCTATCCCTTTGAGATGTATTTCTTGCTTATCTCAATAAACATACTTGAACTTGAACAAGGTAACCTGACCAGCTGTGGTGAACTGGTTACACATTTCCTAATAATGCAATTCAAGTTCAAGTTCTACTTGTGTAAAGGAGGAAATGTATATGTTTATCTCTCAGAATGTTTGGTAATATGTTTATTGTTTGTGATGTGTGTCTAATCATGTATTAACACGATGTACTGAACGGGGTGAGAATAGCTTCAGCTACCTCATCCCTTTGTGTGTATTTTACCTCAATAAACTTATTTCAATTATTGAGACAAGAAAGAAATACATCTCAAAGGGATAGAGTAGCTTAGGCTATTTTTACCCCCCCCCCCAGTAATGCCATCATTTACCCCTACACTATTATGTAGGAAGAGCCATATATTATGGCTCATGGAATAAGGTCAGCAGACATCTAGACATTGCTACTAGGCTTAGGCTCTAATACAAGGACGTCTGGGAGTGTTGTACTATACCTGATGAAGTATGTGACTAACTGTATACTGTTAACAGAACTTTTCTGTCAACAGAACTTTTCACATATCTTGAAAAGATCATCAGGAGGGGGGGGGGGAACTTCGACAAGCAGCCGGCTTCCTGTCCTCGTCGAAGCCNGACTCGTCGGGCTGGGGAGAGTTCAAGATTCAGATTGTCCTGAGATTCACAGATTCTCGCAACAAGCAAGTGAGACTACTTCACCCACTGGTGCTAATCCGGCCAGATGATCCTCTTTCTCTTACAGGACTATGGAGGTTGGGTAAGACTTGCTAAATTGTTGTCTTGACTATATTTATGGTGAATCAAATGTCTTGATAAAATGTATGGGTTGATACCAATATATTAGTTATAAGATACTTTCTATACTTAGCAGATGTTTAATAGGCTTTTGTTAAACTATTTGTACATTTAGTTAATGATCATATATGATATTTATTTATTCAGGATTTGTATATCCTCCGTCTTGATACCATATAATTTAGATATTTTATTCCTGTAGTTTTCTGTGCAGTATGTTGGCTTGTTACTTAAAACACTTATATATGGTTTAAAATGTGTGGCTCCTATTGAAATTAAATGATGTATTGATTTATAATATGAGTGCAGACAGCTACATTGATCTAGATATTTAGATCCCTCTGGACTGAACAAGAAGTGGATGTCTAAAAGGCTGGTTGCCTTGTCTGTCAAATATGTTAACAAAAAAGTCGGTAGTATGGTACTGTATTAGGTGTGAATTGCAGAGGAGGATTTGCTGTTTTCAAATTAGTATTTTCTTTATTTTCTCTATCAAATAAAATAGCTTGAAGGGGTATTTAGATGCAAATACTGTATATACCAGAGGTATTTAAACTTGCTAAGCTTCAGAGCCATTCAAAAATAATCTTCAGATGTTCACAAGCTACAAGACATGCTCGAACTTTGCTCATACATTTGCTAAGTCGTCATAAACATTTGCCTCCTAAGGAAAGAGCTGCAATTTCATATGATAAATGTCATG
This sequence comes from Procambarus virginalis, assembly GCA_020271785.1. NCBI lineage: Eukaryota > Metazoa > Arthropoda > Malacostraca > Decapoda > Cambaridae > Procambarus > Procambarus virginalis. The sequence continues at coordinate 46,089,038 of WNGS01169498.1, forward strand.
AGCAAGTGGTAGGGAGTGGTTAGAGATAACGCAGTTCAACCTGGGATGACTGACTATCATATTCATAAAAAAAGAAATCCCCTCCCTTGGTGTTAATAGTGACCACCAACAGAGGTCTCCCGTTTATTTCTCTTTTTACCTGCTTAGATACCCCCCATTATTTGGTGTCTACATTATCCACCGGCTGGCTTCCAGGAACTATGTTATCTCGCATTCTCCCTAATTGGGAAATTCTCCCTAAATTCATAGTTGTTTTGTAGAGAATAGTTGTTTATGCATATATGTAGAATACTGTATTTAATCACTTAATGTGTATGTATGTATGCCTGTTTTAATGATCCTGATTCTCTTAGCCAGAACTTTGTTCAGTGACGTGTAAGGCCTGCCTTGAAGGCATTGCACAATACGGTAGCCTAATATAGTGATTTTTATTTTCCAGGTGAGTCTGCATTTTTCTCAGGGTTGGAAAGAAACTTAACTCCTCTGTTTGGGTACAGTGATGGCTCTCTCTTTTTTTACATTGTTCATTTCTCTAGAAGATGGTGGTGATCTGATAGCTCACAGGTCCTCTTAGTCTTGTCTTCCTTTCATTCAAGCAATGGGAAGTTAAGTGGTAGTTCTTGTTAAAGGATGTGAACTGTCTGGTCTGTTGGCACTAGACCTTGGTGTGTCTGGGTTGGGTTCTCCTTTTGCTTCCACTTCCTGGCTGTAGTAATCACTTCCCTCTTCCTCATGACTGGCAGGAAATCCTCTTGTTTTCTAAGGCCGTGGCATTTGTGCCGTAAGACTTCTGTGCTGAGGTGGGAAGAGGTTTTCCTAATCATTAATATTCAAGTATAAGTACGTTTATTGAAACCATAAAATCCATCTCCAAAGGATAGAGTAGCTTAGGCTATTTCTACCCTCCTATCATTAATGTGGTGTTGGTTGGTGAGTATCTTGTTTTGTGAGGTGGGTATATTGGGTTATACCCATGTCCTCGTTCTCCCTAGTTTTGAATAACTTCTTGTGGTGTACTATGAACTAGCACCTGTCTGGCACGTGGGGTCAAGTCCATTGTCGTCCAAGAGCTTTTCTTCATTCTTCTAGCCGAATGTACATGGCTAGTGGGTTTGAACACATGACTTGCCTTTGTTTTAGCATCCATGGCGGATACTGCTCTGCCCGACATGTTGATGCAGATCCTGGGCGGGATTTGGGTGCTGACTTTTGCATTCTTGCAGGTGTGCAGATGCATTGTCTGGTGTAAGACAAGGAGAGCAAATTGAGAAAGAAGAATAAATATATTCCACACTACACGGTGCAGCATAATATGCAACCATCACACTAGGCAAATATGCACAGCAGATCTCCCACCCCAGTTTGCTGATAAACATTTACAAAATAACGAAATCCTTTGATAGTACCTGTAGACGTACTGGAACCTTCATGACTCGGTCAAGGTACGGTTTCAATCAGTCTAGATGAAATAGAAACCATCGCTAGGAGACAATGCCAACCAATTATATAGTTCTGTACCTTTCATTTGGTAGTATTCTGCTGTACTTTCTCAGATATTTAGAGATTTTATCACTAACATACATTTATGCTGGTATTTTTGGACATCACTTTTTTTTTACCAAACGTTTTACTTGTTTCTTGAAAATATTAAATATTTTCTTTTGGGTATTTTATCTGCAATTCTAGTGAAACATTATCTTCATTTTGAATAGGTCAGGAGAACTGGTATGATCTGTGGGTGTACGAGTCAGACTCTGGGAGCCCAGGAGCACAGCAGATCACGGAGATGATGGCCGAGGAGGAGGAGGACTGTCCAGCTTCCCTTGCCAGAGAACTCACAACAGGTGTCGTGTCTTCCAGAGTTGAGGAAAATATCACCGTTGTTCACAACATTGGGGAGAAAAATGTTACACAAAGTATAAAACGGGTAACTCCAGTTAAGACAGAAAATGAATGCAAAGTTTTAACTAACTCTGATAGAAATAATGTGACCAAGTGTGCGAATAGAGAGATAAGTGAGTTGGTGGCATCAAGTAAACAGTGTACCACCTTACAGTCTCATTGTGATGCTAGTAGTGATACAACTTTAAAAACATGTCGGGAAGATAAAAGACAAACGGTTAGTAAATCTGAACCTAAAATTAAAGTTGAAGGACTAGAAGAGAGCAAGTTGCAAGGACTGAAGCCATTAAAGGAACAATTGGGTGTGAGAGTGGCTAACATTAATGGTGTTCAGAGTAAAGTGTGTAAGATACACGTACGGCAGCCTGATGGACGTCTTGTGCCTTATTATATTCCTGCTCATATGTACTCTTTAGCACTCAAGATTGCTCAGAGTGGTACAAATAAACAAGCAAATGGAACAACTGCAGCCGATAATAAACAAGCAAATCGACAAGAAGTAATGAAACAGCAAAGTGTAAGCCAGAGGATAATTAAGGTGCATATCCCAGAGGGCCAGGAGAAAGGGGGCATTGAGAGCATCATTGTGAAGCAAGAACCAAGTGAATTATTAGCACAGCAGAGAGATGATACAAAATCAGTAACCTTGGAAGTGAAGACTGAACTTGAACAGAATACAAAAACATCTACTACACCAATTAGAATATTAAATTTTTCCCCACACAAAAAGGTAGCAATAAATAATGAAGAATCGATAAGCTTAATGCCATCAACCAGTGGCATACAGGGTGGACCTAAACTATCCCACATTACACAGACAAAGCAGACTGTGACACGACTTTCCACTGGCAGACTTCCACAAAGTCCTCTTCAACAGCTTTTGGTAAAAGCTGTCCAGGACAAAAAACATGCCTTGGTTCACCAACTTCTGAGCAAGAAGGGGCTGAAGGATGGCTCTGGCACACAAAAATCTCTGCAAGGTCAGATAACTTACACACAAACGCCTGTTGGGTTAAAATCCAACATTCAGATAATGCCACTAAAAGTAGTTCAAGATATGCAAAGCACTGGCTCGCCATCAACCAAAATCATTCAGAGACCAATATCTGCTGCAAATATTAGATTCATAACCAACAATGGTCAGTTAATATCAGCCGGTAAACTTATGAAAGGTAAGACTGCCTTGCCCTCCAGTAAAGTATCTGCCAGTATATCCTCGTGTTCTGTCCCGACATCTAGCAACTGTGTTCTTGCATCTACTTCAGGTGTTACCCCAGCTTCAAGTAATACTACAGGTATGGTGATGATACAAGGAAATCAGCAAGTTGCTGGGTCAAGTGGACTACAGCTTGGAATGAGTAAAGGCAAAGCAACCATGACACAACTTCCTCCTCTGGTTGTGTGTAGTAGTTCAGTGGAGACTGGCACAGTTTTGCAAATTCCACCCTTTGTAGTCCGAGGAGTGGGAAATGGCGAAACATTAAAAACTATAACGAATTCAATAAAGTCTACGACCAGTACGACAAAGAATGTGACTGTGCCGGGTGTGTCGTTACTGCGAGGCAGCATTATTACAACGGCAACACCTACTGTCTGTAGCTTGCTCAAGCCCATCGCCCCTGCCACAAGTGCAGATACCAGCTCTCTAACCCCAGTTGTCACAAATGTGCTAACCAGAGTCACAAGCAGCACTCCAGTTAAGACACTCTCTCTTAATGCATCATCTTTTGACAAAAGTAAAATATCGGCAGTAAAAGTGGATAAACGAGAAGGTAATGGGAAGGAGGAAGATAGAAATCTCTGCATTGTCCAGGAATGGGAAGAGCAGGTCAGGTAAGGGAAATTTTTCATATGTTTAATGTTTCACATTCAGAGTACACCAGATATTTGGTTAAGGAGAGTGTACTGTATGTTATAGGCACAAAAACTTTTAAAAGTTTCAATAGAGTAATGGCTGTGTTGAGAATAAAAAAAAGAGTGAAAGACTAGAAACTGATACTGTATATTTATTGTGTAAGGAAGGATCCAATTCTAGGTTTGAAAATACCACATTAAAGTACAGAAATTATTATCAAGTATCGACTATCGTTCCTCATAGTTTGACTATCTCTTTCTTGAAAGATCTAAAATTTATTAATTGCAATACAGTATCTTAATTTTTTATTGGCATGATGTGTAAAATGGTGAAAGAAAAGATGATGGCTCTTGATTGACATACTTATGCTTCGAAAAAATAGTTGTATTAATAATACATATTGAAAATTAAGTAGTGTACTGATGAATGATATGCATTAATATACATGTAAATAATTAAAGGATGCTTGTCTATCAGTGACTACAGCAGAGTATAACTTTTGCTCCTTATGCCCGGCCTCTGAACCCCAATTTCTGTCGTACTGTACTTGGTTTTGAAGATATGGATGGAAGTGTGTGATAACTTATTCCTTCAGTGCATTTCTCTGCTGAATAGCTCTATCAGGTACAAGAATTTCCTTACTTTCTAAAATTTGTGTTTCCAGCTTCCACTAAAACCATTTTGTTTTTTCTCTCGGTTTAAATAATGTTCCTTATCTATCTTATCTATTCCCCTCAGTACTAGTATCTTGTATGTGGTGATCATGAGGTGCAGCTTTTATACTGGAGCTGCATTCTCTAGAGTAGTAATGCTATCATATGAGTTGTGTCAGTGGTTTTGAAAGCATCTTTGTTTTGATTCTTAATACTGTTCTTATGTTAAACTTTCCTGTGTTGGTGCTGAAGGGAAAGGGCACAGGAAAAAAACTTGGGGATCAAAGGAAAGTGCTAAGCCATTATGACTATATAGCACTTGGAAGGGATCAGGATAAGGATTTGGGATGGGATGGGGGGAAGGAATGGTGACCAACCACTTAGATGGTCAGGGATTGAATGTCGACCTGCACGAAGCTGAAGTGAAAGGTTTGTTACGAAATCCTGAATAGACCCAGTGAAGAGTAAAGGTGCCATGGGCACAATCACAGATCATTGTAAGAACATCGGAGGCCCACATCTTTTCAAACTCCTTCCACCAGTTATAAGAAATATTGTCGAAACAAAAGTGGAAATTTTAAAGATACAACTGCACAAGGTCCTTGAGGAAGTTAGAGATTAAACAGCTTTTAATGTCTTTATGTCTACCATGTTACTAGTGACCCTGGTCCTAGTGAGGAGCATCCGAGGTGCCACTCGGACATATCTTGTCCTACTTTCTTATTCTGCTTGGCTATTTTTCTCTGGTATGATAGTTCCACTACAGTGAAGGTACAAAAGTGGACAATGATGGTGGTATAGTTTTAAATTGGCTATTTGCTTATTTATTTGTATTTATACAGTACTATCTTTTTCCATATTGTGTGTTGTTTTTAGTGTTAGCAAACCAATGTTAAAATTGTGTTGATTTCCTTCAGAGATTGAGTAATTAATATATTTTTTGTTTATTTTATCAGACGGCTAGAAGAATTATGCAGAAGATGTTCTTCAGCTGATATGTGCGTATATATCTGGATGAGAGCACTGCCACTGGTTGCACCCCACCTTAAATGTTCTCCAATGTTACCTTTTTGTGCAAAGTCTCATGACGAATTTGTGCACTGGCCACTAGGGAAGCAGCGTGCGGCAGAAGTGAGTATGTTGTCTACTCGTGCTTGCACTAATAATTATTTCACCCATAATGGATCGCTCTTAGTTTCACAGAGTATGCATTTTGACCTTGCCTTAAGTCCATTGGTCTTGTGACCCCGCATCGTTGATCTATCGTTGACCTATCACTAATACTATGGATCTTTTGACTATGCAAGAAAATTATTGACCTTGCAAAAGTGTTGTGTGCTTCGCTACATGCCGGACAAACTATTGTATGTATCTGTTCATAAGTGATAGTTTATTCATCCTGATCAGAAAATTGTTATATATTTTTATCTTGCATTTTGTAACCTGCAGTAACTAGGTGCTGCTACCCCATGAAGAGGCACCAGTATATGCTTAACACAAAGAAGTCAGATGGAATTGTCAGGGGAAAGCACCAAGCCATTATGACTATATATCACTTGGAAGGGGTCAGGATAAGGATTTGGGATTGGACGGGGGAAAGGAATGGTACCCAGCCACTTGTGGACGGTCGGGGATTGAACGCCGACCTGCATGAAGCGAGACCGTCGCTCTACTGTCCAGCCCAAGTGGTTGGGCACCAAGAAGTCAGAGGCATCATAAATAAGAATTGTTTCGGCATGTAAACATGAAAGGAAATAGCCGTGAAAAAGTATGAAGATATTGATATTTAGGGGACAATAGTAGGTCAGTTGGTGGTGATTAACATGTGAAGGAATTACAATTTGAAAGTGTATAGATGGTTGCCGAGTGATGATTGTTGCAAAATATGAACTTTTGGGGATCAAAAACACTCCCTCTTTCTGAGCTTATCTTCATGAGGAACTAAAGTTGTTAAAATTGAGTGCTATTAAATCTATTATTATTGGGGGTTCCAAATAAAATAGTTTTCAACATAAAACTTTTTTACAAAGCTATAAAGCTATTTTTTCAGTTCCATAGAGCACGCGAGATTAAACGCCGCCTGGAACAGTGCCATGTGGATGGTACTGAATGGTGGAGTGTGGGTAGAATAGTGGCTTGGGCACGACGTCACGCATACACACCAACCCCTCCCAGAAGGCTGCTACGTACAGGTGTGTGTTTATACATGCGTTTTCCTGTCTTTACATCTGTTTTGCACTATCTTTGTGTCCTTTATAATACATAGCTGAACTCTGCTATTAAGACTACTAGTGGGATCTACACAATGTGGAGTTGATATTATATTTGAAGAAAATCCAATATGAAAAACTATAACTGTAAATGTAGGTTATATCAGTGATCGTTCAGTGGGGATCTGCTATAATTTGCCTTTATCTGTAAAAAAAATCCAGTGTATGTGTTCAGTAGTTGTCAACTCTTGGTGTTTTCTTATCATAAAAATATATGGAAGATAATTGTCCATTTTGAATAAATAATGATGCAATAAATCTCTCATGCTATTTTTGTTATGCTGATGAGACAGACCATTTCTCCATTGAATGAGAAATGGTCATATCAGTGTATGATGATGGAGCAATGAGTGAGATGTGGGGGTCATATTATGAGTGAGTTCATCCCTCTACAGACACGTTGTTACCACCACCAGCAGCAGCAGCTGCAAGCCCCGAGACAACGTTATCATACCTCGGCAACCTGGAGAAACTTGTTCAAGATACTAGTAACCGGATGACACTGAGTGGCGAGATTGGATTGCAAGAGATTGATGTAGTCACAGTAGATGACAAGAAAGAAACTTCATCTAGATGCAAGTTATTAGGTAAGACCATGAGTAGCCATTTCATTCGTTACTACAGATTTGAGTTAAATGCTACTAACAATTTTACACTGTGATATTGTTAAAATACTGTACTTTGCTAGTCATTAAAATGATAAAGATTGCAACTTTATCTACTTAAATTTTGCAAGAACTTAATATTTTTAACTAATCATAGTTACATATAAGTACAGTATGACAGGGTCATGAAAATAAGACAAGAGAAGGAAGGATGGGTAGACTGCAACTTCCTAGACTGCCAAAAAACTTTTGATTCAGTTCCTCACAAAAGACTAATATGCAAGATGGAGAGACAAGCAGAGCTAACAAAAAAAGGCACTGGACTGGGTACAGGAGTATTTGACGGACAGGAAACAAAGGGTCATGGGTCATTTATCCTCCAAGTTGACAGTACGATTTAATACTAAGTGTAATAAGTACATTTTCTTACTGTCATAAACAGTGCATAATTACACTTATGGGGCTGTTACATTTACCCAACTCCCTCCCCCGATTTAATTCTCCTCGTTTTCTGTTAAGACACTCAGAAATTTAGGATGAAGTTTTCAATTTCAATTTGCTATACACAACTTTTAAATATCAGGAATTTCTTTTTCAGGTTTATTAAACAATATAGATTTTATAAAAATAATTTGAAATATCCTGAGTTACTTTACAATTTATTGATATATTTTAGTTTTGTTTTATTAGTTTTATAAAACTGTAATATCAATATAGCTATAGGTTAAGTACTAATTGTAATTAAGAAGCAATAAAATTATTATCTTCAAAAACTAAGACGGTTAGGTGAGGTCGTGGTTTTCTATTCAGTTTTTCAGGTAAACTCAAATATTCACAATATATTTGACAGTACGTTTTAATACTATGTGAAAATAAGTACAATTCCTAACTGCTATGAATAGTACATAGTTGCACTTATTTATCTCCTTACATTTACCACCCCATTTTTGGAGGACGGGCTGCAGAGAGCATATGCCAGGCTTGAAAGGAGTGGAAAGTGGTGTTCCACAGGGCTCTATCCTAGGACCATTGCCGTTTTTAATTTATGTAAATGACCATGCAGATGGAGTAAGCTCGTACGTGTTGTTCTGCCTTTTCTTACCACAACACCAGAGGCACATATTATAAAATGCTGTGTTTTTTTCTTTAACTTGCATCACTTGTTGTTACAGAGCCAAATGAAACACTCGAGTAAAATATTATTTACAACTAGTGTATTTACCTTTGCTTATTATTGGCTACTAATATATTGCCCCCTTTTAGCTTCTCCTCAGAAACAACCCTTGGAATTTTTACCATGGGAGGATGTGGAGATTGGTGGTGGGTGTGAGTGGGTTGGACAGCTCACCTCCCGGCTCAGGCTCACCCTCAAGCCAGAAGAGGTTGCCGAGGGCTATACTGCTGATGCTGCTCGCTCCACTGCATGGCGGGTGAGTATCTTGATCATTTAGGAAACGTTTAAAAGGCCATAAAAAAAATTTAAATGAATGTCTCACGTGAACATTGTGAGAGAGCTTGGAAACGGTGGACAAATTGTGGGAATTCCTGCGGGCAATGTTGATCTGAAATAAGTTTTGTGAATGGTTTACTTCGTTGTTGCTTAAGACCCTTGTGTTATCAATAATCTCCAGTAACCTGATAATGTCTTGGGAATTCTGAAAATCCCTGGTTTAAATTGGTTGCATAGCTCTCATAGACAAGTTCAAGTACGTTTATTGAGACAGTAAGATACATCTCAAAGGGATAGAGTAGCTTAGGCTATTTCTACCCTCCTATCTCTCTCATAGACATTGTTATCCAATATATAGAGAAATGTTCTTACCAGTGTGTGTGCTTGTGTTTAGGGAGGATTAGCTTTTGAGATCTGATTCTTTCCTCTTTGGTATTCAGTCCAACTCAACTTGCAACTACCTGTGACTGTTGTCTTCTTTTAAAAGTGTAAAGTGAATTCAGCCACTTATTGCTGTACTTAACTGTGCCTGCAGGGAATAAGTTCTAGCTTTTGGGTCCCACCTCATAGCTGTTGTACCTCGTGCATTATATCTTCTGACTTGTAGTATTGTTGTCCTCTTAAATCTGTGAATAGAGGCAGCTTCCATTACTTCTGCTCCCAGCTCATTCCACTTGTGTATCACCTTTACTGCATGTTATTATTATCTTGTATCTTTTTCTCTTTTTTTTCTTTCTCATTTGAGTTTATAGCTTCCATTTATACCACCTCATTTTATTTACATTCATTTGGAAAATTGTGTTGCAGGCTCTCTCACTTGTGCACCCATAAGTAGTAGTGTTTTAGCCTGTGTTAAAATAATGGTATGAGTAATATTATGGTCAAACAGTAATATTATGTTTCGTGCTACAATATGTTTTGAATGTAGGAATGGGCTGCTGTATATATACTTGGAGCAGGGATTACAGATGGCAAATTTCTGAGAATCAAAAATGGGATATATTGGAGTGGTTTCAATCAATTGATGAAATAAATATAGGTATATTAACTGCAGCTCTTATGATAGTTTTGAGATGAAGACTTTTACTTGAGTAGAATATGGCTGAACCTCATTGTTAGAAGGTAGAGTTTTCCAGTTCTGTATTGAGGAGTACAATAGTGTTTAATACTTCAGTAAATTATGATATTTCATGGTTGGCTTGTTTGGTTTTAATGTTTTTGTTGAATGTGAATTATTGACAGAGCAATTGAATATTTAGTATATATGCTTTCTTCAACAGGCAGTGCTGAGCCTTATGGAAGACCTACTGCGATCATCTCATGCTCAGGCCTGGGGAGACACCACAAACACCACCTTAGTGCCTCCACAGGATATTACTCTTAATCACGTCCTCGGTGCTCTCTCTAATTCACGACCAGAATTTGACATTTTTACGGATTACGGTTTAGGCATACCAATATAAACTGCTTCTTTTAATAATCATAATAAAATGCTAAGTTTTGATTACTGAATGCTGACAGAATGGTGTGGACTTAAGTGGTGTTAGTGGGTTTCGTCTCTAAGATCTTCAAAATTACAAGAACTTTGTGGAAATACTGATCTGATTTGGTTTGACTAATACTTGTTACATCTAATATTTGCATTGATAAATGATCTAAACCTGTATATTTTACCAAATTACCTTGAAGACAATAACTGATGTAACATTTTGTTACCCAATTTTGAAAGTTGTCAAAGAATGGAAGACTTCATCATTTGCTAGTTGGGTTGGTTAGCATGCTATGGGCCACAAGTTATTTTATAGTTTTCAGATTGTCATTTGCCAGTAATGTTATTGCTGCAACGGTAAAGAAAGTGCTTTAAATGGTGTTTCTAAAAGGTTATGTATTGGTCAGCTTTCACCGAATTGGGAAGCAGCATATAGGCACGGTACATAGGTACAGTATATCAAAAAAAGTAAGTTTCATGTGCTTGGTCCAGGTTGCTTTCATGATGCTCTTCCAGCTTGCTATTTCTTAATTGATTTTTAAATTACCTTCAAAATTTCATCAGTCATATGTTTGTCTTCATTACTCTTGGCAGTTGTGTATGTGCATACAGTATTTTCAAAAGTGGGTGTTGGGATCATGACAAATTTGATTACGGGTTAATCCCAACCATGACATATTGGGCTTATTCTGTATGATGTATTAGATGATGTAGAAGACTTTTGACCTCTAGTTGTGTTTTACTAAAATTAAATTTATCCATAGTATACTTGTGTTATAACAGGTAAATTTTGGCTATACCACATTTGCTTTTTGTCTACTACAGATGTATTATTTATCAGGATGAAGACTAGTACCATAAAGAAGATTTTGCTGAAGCTTGATATGGTGAAATGAGAATAAGGCATCTTGAATTGTGACATGTACGCTTGGTGAACAAAGTTAAAACCGGATCTCACTTATGTGTATATGTGGTGACTTTGTTAAAGCCAGTAAAGTACATGGGATGGATTCATGGGTGAAACCTGTTTCATTTTTGCTAACTTTTATGGGTCAATTCTAATGAAGGTGTGTTAGTATTGTAATGGGTGAAGCCTGAGCATGTCATCATTTTGGCAATTGATGTTTTGATGTAGTACATATTTTGAAATGACCAAGGCAAGGTTAGTTATGTTTATATTGGGTAGGACACGTGTGAGAACTTGGAAAGTTACATTTAATATTTGTTAAACAAAAATATCATGAAAACTTGGTATTTTCATATAATAACAATTGAAACTCAAATATTTTTGTCGAGAACTTCATAGTGTGGTGTGTATTCTGCACCCCTAAAACTGTGTGCAGGCAGACATATGTCTGATAAAGCCAATGGAATCTGAAATATTGGTTACTGATAGATGTATCGAGGATGAAGATCGAGATGGGCTCTTAGTCAACCTGTTGTGAGACTCCCACTTACTCTACTTTTGTCTTGATAGTAACACAACATTTTAATATTTTCAATCTGATCCTGATTATAACTTGAATGCACCTATTATTGTTACTGAATAATATTAGATTTTATGACCAGAATAATGAAGAATTTGCATTATGAACATTCTTCATTGTTGTGGTACGTGTGAATTGTATAATTCCAGAACTATCTGTGATATTCTAGATATGGTTTTAAATCTGTCATTTTTGGAAATGTTTATAAAAAAATCTCAGGGTTGAGTTAATATTTTTAATTCCCATCTATTTTTTTTAATTCCCATCTACTGTATTCTGGATGTAGTAAGTTCTAAGAACCAAACAATTTAATTTTTTATACGTAACATAGGATCCTAAAATAAGGTAATGTTAAGGAAATAGAACATAGCTGGAGCCCTGACACGGCAAGGCAGCCACAAGGGCCTCGATGATCTGAAGGGCAGTGGAGTGTGTTGTGAAGCTTTTCTTATGGACGTTATAATTGAGGAAAAATGTACGGGTTCTGTGAGTGGTTGCATAAATGCTTGACAAATCTTGATCCTGCTGTACAGTCTGTTATTTATTTCAAATTTAAAGAACATTTTCTCTGAAGGCATTGGAAAAATTTTCATATGAAGTGTTGCCCTCCTACCATTTCATATCCTGTCTTTGGATATACTGTATGAAGCCAATTAACCTTCAGCAATCTATTTTCTGCATTTTGCACCCAATACTTTTCTTCCTTTCGACTTGTCGTTACTCTTCTTTTATCGGAACATTTTCTGAATGCAACTTTGGCTGTGTAGTTAAATGTCTGAAGTGTGAATCATTTTGAGAAATGCACCGTGAGCATTTGAATTCAGAAGTTATTTTCGAGAAAAGCTTAAATGTTATCAGCTGGGGCTCGTGTAAACTTGTTAAGTGGAAATTAATATTTTGTGTAGCTGATTTTGGGTCTTTTGTTTTGAAGACATGTTGCATACAGAACCACTACAAATCATTGCTTGCCATCATCTTAAATATGGCGACATCTTATTTAACTAGTTTGTTCACCTTGATGACCTGATCAACCAGGCTGTGACTCATACGTCAGGCTGCGAGCAGCCACGTCCAACAGCCTGGTTGATCAGTCCAGGAACCAGGAGGCCTGGTCGACGACCAGGCCGCGGGGACGCTAAGCCCCGGAAGCACCTCAAGGTAACCTTGTAGAATATCTCAATTTTTTTAAAGATTGTACATCTTGTTTTCCTATTGGCCCTAGGGATGATTTGTACCTCATTAGAATCCTTGGCGAATCTGATATCTTTGTTATTGCTCCCCCTTTGATGTTCTTTTGTTCTCATACCAGCATCCTGACGTTTAGTGACATTTATATATCCTGTGATGTAGATGATGCTACACGTCTCCCCAGCTTGGTGGTGCCTTTTGATAATTACTTATTCAGTTAGTTGCTAAACATCACCAGAGTCCATCCACACCCAGGCACGACTCTGATCAAGACACAAGTTCCAATTCTCAAGACTATAACCCATTGCATCAAAACAATAAGGCAATTGTTATAAACTGGGAGATACAGTATATAAGGTAGTGCTGTATAGGCCCTGTAGTTATTCTGACTTAGTTTTTCCTTTTGCTGATTACTTAAGCATCCAGAAAGGTTTGAATCTTAAAAGTTTTAGACAGTCATGGGCTACACTGGTTCATACAGGCCTGGGCTATACCGGTTCATACAGGCCTGGGCTACACTGGTTCATACAGGCCTGGGCTATACCGGTTCATACAGGCCTGGGCTACACTGGTTCATACAGGTCTGGGCTACACTGGTTCATACAGGCCTGGGCTACACTGGTTCATACAGGCCTGGGCTACACTGGTTCATACAGGCCTGGGCTACACTGGTTCATACAGGCCTGGGCTACACTGGTTCATACAGGCCTGAGCTACACTGGTTCATATAGGCCTGGGTTACACCGGTTCATACAGGCCTGGGTTACACCGGTTCATACAGGCCTGGGCTACACTGGTTCATACAGGCCTGGGCTACACTGGTTCATACAGGCCTGGGCTATACCGGTTCATATAGGCCTGGGCTACACTGGTTCATACAGGCCTGGGCTACACTGGTTCATACAGGCCTGGGCTACACTGGTTCATACAGGCCTGGGCTACACTGGTTCATACAGGCCTGGGCTACACTGGTTCATACAGGCCTGGGCTACACTGGTTCATACAGGCCTGGGCTACACTGGTTCATACAGGCCTGGGCTACACTGGTTCATACAGGCCTGGGCTACACTGGTTCATACAGGCCTGGGCTACACTGGTTCATACAGGCCTGGGCTACACTGGTTCATACAGGCCTGGGCTACACTGGTTCATACAGGCCTGGGCTACACTGGTTCATATAGGCCTGGGCTACACTGGTTCATACAGGCCTGGGCTACACTGGTTCATATAGGCCTGGGCTACACTGGTTCATTCAGGCCTGGGCTACACTGGTTCATTCAGGCCTGGGCTACACTGGTTCATACAGGCCTGGGCTACACTGGTTCATACAGGCCTGGGCTACACTGGTTCATACAGGCCTGGGCTACACTGGTTCATACAGGCCTGGGCTACACTGGTTCATACAGGCCTGAGCTACACTGGTTCATATAGGCCTGGGTTACACCGGTTCATACAGGCCTGAGCTACACCGGTTCATACAGGCCTGGGCTACACTGGTTCATACATGCCTGGGCTATACCAGTTCATATAGGCCTGGGCTACACTGGTTCATACAGGCCTGGGCTACACTGGTTCATACAGGCCTGGGCTACACTGGTTCATATAGGCCTGGGCTACACTGGTTCATACAGGCCTGGGCTACACCGGTTCATATAGGCCTGGGCTACACTGGTTCATACAGGCCTGGGCTACACTGGTTCATACAGGCCTGGGCTACACCGGTTCATATAGGCCTGGGCTACACTGGTTCATACAGGCCTGGGCTACACTGGTTCATACAGGCCTGGGCTACACCGGTTCATATAGGCCTGGGCTACACTGGTTCATACAGGCCTGGGCTACACTGGTTCATACAGGCCTGGGCTACACCGGTTCATATAGGCCTGGGCTACACTGGTTCATACAGGCCTGGGCTACACTGGTTCATACAAGCCTGGGCTAGCAATAGTTGTCCTAACGTTTGGGCATCTAATTATCACAAGGTGAACAGATGCATCAGGTGATTGAGAAAACTTTGCCCAAACGTTTATCCTGTTACGGTAATGGAATTTGAGGCCTTTGGGCTGTGACCTGATCAGTGCTTTTACCACTTGTCTGAGATAATCAGGTTCAGGCGGTCATGGAGTTCAGATTTCAGCGCTTGATCAAGGACCTAAATTTAAATATTCGATTCAATACGTGGTGATGACGTTCATGGATTACACATTATTGATTGATGTAATTTATTATGCACAGGGAGCCGGCGGGTGAGCGGACAGAACACTGGACGCGTGATCCTGTGCCGGCGCCTGGGTTCGATCCCGGGCGCCGGCAAGAAACACTGAGCAGTGTCTTTCACCCTGATGCCCCTGTTACCTAGCAGTAAATAGGTACCTGGGAGTTAGTCAGCTGTCACGGGCTGCTTCCTGGGGGTGGAGGCCTGGTCGAGGACCGGGCCGCGGGGACACTAAAGCCCCGAAATCGTCTCAAGATAACCCTCTACCCATTCTGTGAATGGGGGGGGGTATGGAAAAGGTTACAGAGGCTCTGGAACTGAACCCCAAAATTTATTTCACTGCTAGTTATATTGATAAACTAATTAGTTTAGTATAGGTCAAGAACTAGCCCAAAAAAGTCTCATAGGCTAATCAAACAGATGCCAAAGCAATGATGGTACGTCTTAAGATACTAAAGTGCTCTCTATGGTGGAATGTTATTGCAAACCAACAAACCTCTTTCAATAAGAAATTACTGTCCTGGAGAACAGTCAGGGATCTTTTGCTGCCCAAATTCTCTCGATAAGCCATCTAAGTTATTACAATTTAAAATCTCAAACTGTATTCTCCAGCGAGATGTATGATAATTTCCATTTGGTAAATATTAAGAAGGACGTTCCAAATCTGCGCTCACACAATTCTGCAGACCAGGAAGCATGGCAGGAAATGCAAAATATCCCCCAATGAAAAGCAGAGCTGCAATATCTAAGATATTACCTATTGCATCTATTGAGATGCAATAACAATATTACGCTAAGCGAGGGACCGAGACTCATCAACACACTATAAACACAAGAAGCATAAACAATACCACATGACTAATTTCAGTCTAATTTCAACAGTGGTTGAGTACAGACGTGTGGCACACCGCTTGTACCAGGTGAGTACGACGGGCTCACCATAGCCCGTGCTGCTTACAACTTTGCGTTCCCAGTAGCTGAATCTAAAACCACCACCACCGCAGGATACCTGATCAAGCAGGCTGTGATTCACAGGTCGGTGTACGAGCAGCTGCGTCTGGTTGACCAGGCTACCAGGAATGGGGGGGACATTGATTCCCAGAACCCACAACAGGTAGTGACAAGGTAAGCAGGGGGGTAGAAATAGCCTAAGCTACTCTATCCCTTTGAGATGTATTTCTTGCTTATCTCAATAAACATACTTGAACTTGAACAAGGTAACCTGACCAGCTGTGGTGAACTGGTTACACATTTCCTAATAATGCAATTCAAGTTCAAGTTCTACTTGTGTAAAGGAGGAAATGTATATGTTTATCTCTCAGAATGTTTGGTAATATGTTTATTGTTTGTGATGTGTGTCTAATCATGTATTAACACGATGTACTGAACGGGGTGAGAATAGCTTCAGCTACCTCATCCCTTTGTGTGTATTTTACCTCAATAAACTTATTTCAATTTATTGAGACAAGAAAGAAATACATCTCAAAGGGATAGAGTAGCTTAGGCTATTTTTACCCCCCTCCCCCCAGTAATGCCATCATTTACCCCTACACTATTATGTAGGAAGAGCCATATATTTATGGCTCATGGAATAAGGTCAGCAGACATCTAGACATTGCTACTAGGCTTAGGCTCTAATACAAGGACGTCTGGGAGTTTGTACTATACCTGATGAAGTATGTGACTAACTGTATACTGTTAACAGAACTTTTCTGTCAACAGAACTTTTCACATATCTTGAAAAGATCATCAGGAGGTGGGGGGGAACTTCGACAAGCAGCCGGCTTCCTGTCCTCGTCGAAGCCCCTAGGGTATAGTGGTCCTCAGGTAAATAAGGTAAATCTTAGGTCATTATACTGTATATTTTTACCTAATTTACCTGAGGGGCGCTAACTCGTGGCCTCAACGAGGATATGAAGCCGGCGGCTTGTCGAATATCCCCCCATTTGCCTTGATTATCTTCTCTAGGTAGATTTTAGAGCTTAACACGGTTTTGGCATTTACCTCTTCGGCGGGTAGGCGGTTCCCTGGGTTAATAATCCCTGTGGTGAAAAAGTATCTCCTGTTCTTAATACTACATTGCCAGCCTGTTGAGCATGCAATCGTTGCTCCTTGTTTGTGTTACATCTGATCACAAACAAGGACTTGTTCAGTATATAGTTTATGAATTATGCATATAGTTTAATGTGAACAAAATAAGAATCCAGAGATTAAACTTAAAAAATGTAAGTACTTCATTCAGAATGATGGACTACCAGAAATATCCAAAGTTTACGTACTGTAGGTAAGTATAAACATAATTGTAAAGAAAACGCCAAAAATATTCGATGGAGAATACATGTTGAGGCAGGTGGGAGTTTCAGGTTGTGACGTGCAGGTGCGTGTTCGTGTGTGTGGACCGCGCCATTTCCGGGCTACTCATGCCCGTGCCACCTCTTGATTGATTGAGTGCTTGATGATTAAGTCACCCAAGCAAGAGGTGGCACGGGCATGAATAACCGTAACCACCTTGGATGGTTTAATCAATCAGCCCGCGCCGCCTCACCTCGCCACGTGAGGTGAGGCGGCGCGGCTGAGGTGTATGTAGACCAGACCACACACTAGAAGTTGAAGGGACGACGACGTTTCGGTCCGTCCTGGACCATTCTCAAGTCGCTTGTGTCATCTCAAGTCCTGGACCATTCTCACAAGCGACTTGAGAATGGTCCAGGACGGACCGAAACGTCGTCGTCCCTTCAACTTCTAGTGTGTGGTCTGGTCAACATACTTCAGCCACGTTATTGTGACTCTTCTTCGCCTGCATGAGGTGTATGTACTCACCTAGAGCCCCGGGGAGGATTTACTGGGCGCCATTATACATGCATACATATCGCTGTCGCAAAATACATATTCAAAACATATATATATCATATTTGCCTAAAACTAGACTACAATACATATTTATTGGTGTAGTTTCATACATAGTTTCAGCTTCATACATATACGTAGTTTCATTATTAGTATTCGATTCATACATAATATGAATCGAAATATATAAAAAAATTGAAGACGTTGCTTGTAAAATGCGTAATTTAAATGGATCATTACAGCAGCATTAAGTATTTTTACATACAATTGTTGTCGCACATGTGTGTCTCCAATCTATTTATTCTTAACAATATCTTTTAAAGTTTATTCTCGTTTTGTTCGTGTTATTTCAATCGTACGTCACACTTCCACTCAAGTTTAATTATGGAAAGCCTCTAGTCAAAATGCGCAAAATATACGCAGTGTATGTTTTTACGACCCTTGAAATCTATGTAAAAATCAACAAATATCTGTGTCCCCTTCTCTCCTTCCTCCCCCCCCCCCCCTCCCCCCTTTCCTTCAATCACGTGATTATCAACTGACCCAAATCTGTATCAACTTGAGCGCCATTAACGTCCACTGCAGCTCCAACAGTGCCTGCAACAGGTGGGACACTACACACCAGATATGTCAGGTGTTATCTGTGGGAGCCGATACGAAGCGGTACGTTACACTTCACCAACGTGTGTGTGTGTGTGTGTGTGTGTGTGTGTGTGTGTGTGTGTGTGTGTGTGTGTGTGTGTGTGTGTGGGTTTGTGTGTGGTGTGTGTGTTGTGTGTTGTGTGTGTGTTTTGTGTGTGTGTGTGTGTGTGTGTGTGTGCGAGTGCGTGCGTGCGTGCGTGCGTGCGTGCGTGCGTGCGTGTAAGTGTGTGAGTACACCCTTACGGCGCTAGCCTCGCGCAGTCTCCCACCGCACCCCACCACGCCGTAGTACTCCTCCCAAACCTCGCCACCGACCCTGACTTCGGCGCATGCCAAGCCCCCCCCTCTTCGTTATATAAACGAAAACGCGTACGAAAAGGTACAGACGGATAAAGATGCTATAATAATGGAGTGTTTTAAAAGGGTAGGAAGAGGGACGTTGGAACACAAGACACTTGATTTCAGGGGAGTGGAACCTGGGGGAGTTGTATTGGGAAAGTTGCAGAGTTGCAGAGGTCCACACCTGCAGTATGGTAGTCGGTCGGTCGTAGTGAGTCATGCAACTGTGATGTTTACCTCTACTGATGTCCCTCCCCCCCCCCACGTGTTTCTCCTCTACTGATATCATGACGTTTTTCCTCCTCCCATATCACTTCGTTTCTCTTCTAAAAATATCCTGTGTTTCTCCTCTTACTGGCACCGTGCTTTTTTTTTTTTATGTTGACATTTCCTTCTGACGTCGCGTAATTCCCCTTACCAGTGATAACAGGTGACGACACCAAGCTTTAGTTAATCTGGGACGTCACCAGGTATAAACACGGGCATTATCACGTGAACACTGCATGGTCACCATGTAAACACTGATCTCACTTGGTAAACACTAACGTGCCTGGTGAATACTAACGTTACCAGGTGAACACTAACGTTACCTGTGAATACTAACGTACCTGGTGAATACTAACGTTACCTGGCGAACACTGACGTTACAAGATGATACTAACGTTACAAGATGAATACTAACGTTACCTGGTGAACACTAACGTTACCAGGTGAACACTGACGTTACAAGATGAACACTAACGTTACTGGTGAATACTAACGTTACCTGGTGAACACTGAAGTTACCAGATGAACACTGAAGTTACCAGTGNGGTGGGCCCTCCTTCCTCCGACGGGGGTCCGGGGCTGTGTTTGTATGGGGTCCTTACAATACCTGGATATATATATATATATGTATTTTTCTCCTTAATAACTTTTTCAATATTTTTTGTCTTCAAGAATCACAAGAGGCTGATTGTCACGGTAACAATGTTATTGGGAAATATTTCAACTTTTTATTTATATGGAAGTTTATGTTATCTGAATGTGATTGTTTTTTTAATTTAGGCAATTATGTATAGGGTAAATACATATATATATGGTAAAAGTGTTATACTGTATATTTGTTTTGCTCGGCAAGAAGATGGAAATAGACAGGTAACACATTTTTAGGACTAAATTATACAACTATCTTTCCCCAAGAATTTCCTTCAACGTAATGACTGATTTTGTAATATTTCCCCAGCTTGGCAACTTATTTTGATATTTGTTATAAAGATAATGCATGGCTCTTCCAGCTCAGACTCTTTTTGGGTATTTTTCATTTAGACTACAGTATTGTCATCAATATTTTGTATACCTGGAGCATACCTGAAGTGGGTTCTAGGGGTCTCCCCGAGCCCTGGCCTGGGGGGGGGGTGGACAGTCGCTTCCGACACAAGGTGATTCAACATTCAAGGTATATTGTTATGTTAGGATGTATTAGCTTTGGGTAGATTGTATTAGGCTCGGTTAGATTAGGTTAAGTTGATTTGGGTTAGGTTAGGTTAGGTAGAGTTGAGCTTGGTTATGTTAGGTAGGTTTCAAAATCTATTGGCGAATAAGTCTTGTGTACTATATTATATAGTATAGCCATTACTATATACTGTAGTTGCAATGGCTTGGTGCTGTCTGCTGATAATTACCTTGTGTACGATGTGACTTGTCTAGCCCCCAGCCTAGGGCTAGACGCATGTTCTGATAACTTTGTTTAACAGGCTGTTGCTTAGAGTGACCCGCATGCCCACATACCCACTATAACCAAGGCACTTCCTGATGGTCTGACTGGGAAAGTGGAATATTAGGGAACTCCAAATATGCTACATTTTATAATTAAATATGGTTGTGATTCATTAATTTTAAAAAATTCTGTACTGTATAGCAATTTTTTGAAAGGTATCCTATACAGTATACGGTACCTGACTTCTTCTGTTGGGTATCTGGACGAGAGTTCCCATTGCCAACCCGAAACTTTGATTACTTGCATTTTTCAAGACTTTCTAGTAGTTAGGTTAGGCCTATAAACATTGTTGCTGGAACAAAGACAAATATTTTGAAGAGGGAATTAGACAAGGTCATGTAGTTAGTGTCATGTCAGTTGGGTTGCCGTTTGTGCAGGACATGTCAGTTTGGTTGCCGTTCGTGCAGGAAGTGTTATGTCAGTTGGGTTGTAATGTCTATACTGTACTGTATTGGCCTGTGGCCTACTGCCAGCAAGAGCCAATAATAGCTGTGCTGGCCAAGTGATCTGAAAAGCGTGTTCCCTGTCAGGCTGCAGGAAAAGAACTTGTGAAGCTGGACTTGCTAAATAGTCTCATACCTGGTGCCTTATTTTGATAGTTGCTTTCTTATTCTTGAAGCCTGCCACTGACAACCCTAAACTAAGATTTGGATATATTAGGTTAGATTAGGGTTGGTTTGAATTAAGACAACCTGTCGGGGAAGCTTTGTGTTTGGACTTGGGCAAACTTGACCTCTGTAGCATCAAAGTCCAGTATTTTTAGCCACTGTGTTGTGTGATATAGTTGTTAGGGGGAATTTTTAATGAAGGGTGAGACACATTCCATGGGTGACACCCAGATGTGTGTGTGTGTGTGGGGTAAAAGTCGTCATATGTATGTGTAACCCTTGTACAGTACTGTACTCTATCTACAATTGTCCCTTCATCTTTCTTTTTACTCACATACTAAAGAATATCATTATTATTATTGTTACAGGTATTATTATAATTATTATATAATTAGAATAAAGACCCACGCTTGTGTGCGGGTATTTGTGAANGAGAAAGCAGCCACTGTATTACAGAGACATGTAGGAAGAAACGGTTTATCTAATTGGGAGTAAAGGAGCACGAGAAACTCCAGATCAAAGCTGGAAATGCAAATGTGTCAAAATATAAGAAATACTTGCATGAACAAATCCACAAGGGCCGTGATGAGGGTCGAACCCATGTCCGAGAGGATCCCCAGATGCGCCTTAATCGACTGTGCCACAACATGGTTAAAAGAATTGCAACCAGGAGTTCTACTGACCTCACATTGATCCTGCAGTCTCTCCAAGACAAAAACCAGGGTTTACACAATATACATATAGTCTCCTTACTGTAGAAGTGGAAGCTCTCGGATGTTAAGAAGTTTATAATGATATCCGGTACAAATACAGTTTTAGAATAAACGGACATGGGTTTGAATCCTCATTATGGCCCTTGTGGATTTGTTCATTTGATGCATCACACTACCGTGTATTGTGATTTCTGTGTGTAATGGAGTAAGGGCGAAGAGTAGAATAGCTTGTTGACAGAGCACGGGTGCATAGGAATTGTGTAAAACCCTGGTTTGTGTCTCGTAGAGGCTGCATGATCAGTGTTACGTCAGTAGAACTCTTGGTTGCAATTCTTTTAACTATGTTGTTAAATGACACATGCTAATTCTTTAGCACAGTTGATTAAGGTGCGTCTGGGATCCTCTCGGACGTAGTTTCGAACCCTCGTCACGGCCCTTGTGGATTAGTTCATTTGATGCATCACGCTATTGTGATTTCTGTGTGTAAAATAAAAGAGAGAGAGAGAGAGAATAACTTGAGTGTAATTTTAAGAATAATGTACTTTATATTGTTTGTATTGTGACAGTGCTAGTCATAATGACTTAATTTTTTCCTTGATAATTACTTGAATCAAGACATGGTCAGGATTTGTGTTTTTGTTTTATGTTCTATGATACAGTACCTGTACTGTATTGTTTGTGCTGCACAGTATTGCAGACCAGAGTTACCTCTCTCAGTTTATTAGTATTGAAAAATATTTAGCTATGTAGATAATTTCCAGATTTACTTGGCAACAGACCTAAATGGAAGTGGGCTTGTTAACATTGGTATTGATTGTTATGGATATAGCATCGGTGAGGTTAGAGAACAGGGTCTGTTTCTACAAACAATGCTAAATAACCTGGAATGTGATAGATATTAAGGTTTGTAGACAGCAAGCAGCAACAGCTTGACCGATCAGAGAAACCCGACCTTAGGCAGGGGTACAAGAGATAATGGTTAAAAATGTTCATAGGCAAAGTTTGCATGGCCAGTATTGTATGTTTGAGTTATTTATCTTTTTTTGTCTTTATAAATGATAAGTTAGATGTTAAGCTTTAATGCCTGAGATCTTTACAAGTGTAACTTTGCTCCACAGTTAAAGAGGCAGCTGAAGCCATCCAGAATGCGAAGAATTTACAATGTTTGCAGCTGGAAGCCAATACCCTTGGTGTGGAGGCAGCACAGGTGATGGGGGATGCCCTTGCAGGTCATCCAGAGTTTGAACGTGCACACTGGAAAGATCTCTTCACTGGCAGGTTGAAAACAGAGATTCCAGATGCATTGGTGAGTTAGTTCCACAAAGATTATTGGAAGAGTATATAGCTTTTTATAATTTATTGTGCTGGGGGATAGGCAGCCAGTGTATTCATACATGTTAGGCTCTTATTGGGGTTGGTTATAACCCTTGGAGTTATTCACCCCCAGGATTGAATTACTGACTTCCCCAGGATGCAATCCCACAAGAAGCTGACTAATTCCTGGGGGTACCTATTTACTGGTAGGTGAATAGGACCATTAGGTAATAGGAAACGTGCCCAACTATTTCTGTCCCACCCAGGATTCAAACCTGGAATTCCTGATTCTGAGTCAGGAACGAACCCAACTGTACTACCTCCTAAGTTTGATACAGATATACATTACTGTAGGTAAACTGGCTAAGAGAATTGTGGCCAATTTTTTTTAATGCATATGATGCTGTCAGATTTTGTTGGCTTGAGTAAATTTAAATGATGTATCAGTGATTAAAGTTTAAAATATTCTATATCTGTACAGTGTAAAGTTTCCTAAAATGGATATAGGTTCTGCAATTATTACAAAACAATTCTTTCCTGATTGGAGATTTATACCTAAAGAGCTATGCCTGTCACTAAACCCGACAGACCACTGGAACATTATCTAACACAGTGCACAGTTACAAACCCATTAAGATTTCAACTTAGATTCAACAGAGCAGAAGAAGTTGTTAAACACATATGGCAAAATCTTACTGAAGCGACCATACGAGTAATAAATTCTCATACTCCGCCCAAGTAAAACAGAAACAAGCAACACTTAGTGGGCCAGCCAGAGGCTTAGGGCCCGCGCAGGAATATCCCTGCAAAAAAAAAAAAAAAAAATCCAGGGTTTATTTCATTCACTGTGAAATACATTCTTTGTAGTTGTGATAACTCTGAAGGCTCTTCTATCTTCTGAAAATGTTTTTTCATCCTAAACACAAGCTGTACTGAATGGTGGATAATATTGATGCAAAACATCATGGGTCTAAAATATATGCACGAGGAGAACGTGTCAAGAATATAACTCCATTTGGCCCCAAAATTTTTTTGTGGCAGATGGCCTCAACTTATGATTTCTTCATGGATTGGCTGAGATCAAAATGTTTAGTTTCTACATACTGTTCTGTTTTGTATTTTGTTAATGTATTTTTCTGTACGTTGACATAACAATTGTGTTTCTTTCAGCGGCACCTCTTTTCTGGCTTAATGCGTGCAGGGGCAAAGTTAAAGGAATTGGACTTAAGTGACAATGCCTTGGGACCAGTTGGTGTGGAGGGGATGGTGGAGTTCATGAGTTCTCCTGTCTGCTATTCTTTGGAGGTGAGTTGACGGGTTTCTCACATGATGTGGTTATCTTGTACAGTATGTGGATGCTTTGAGCAACCTTAAATATTGCAATTTATATTTACTTTATTTTGCATTTTTCATTTGCATTGTAATATTCCTTCTCGTGATGTAAGGCTGAATCATCTCTGCAACCCCCTCAGGTTGATAATGCATATGCAACCCTTTATTTTCTTTATTCAATTGCACTTTTAGATTTTATTTATTTATATTTTTTTATCATGTTACTAAAATTATTGTCATTTTTTTACAATGATCACTTTCTTACAATCACTTTCTTGACAGGATCATATTACTTATCTCTTCATAATTTAGCTATATTTTATTTTCATGAATGTGAAATATATATTGAGTGCATGTGACCTTTTATCTTGTGTAAGTGGTTTTTAGCTGATTGGGTTGCGCATCAGGAGGCTTGGGATGTGGACCGAGCCATAAGCCAGGTGAAGACTGAAACAATCTCAAGAGATCTACACTGCTAGAGTGTGGCTTTATTCTCTTGGTTGTTGCTTTGCTGGATCCTGCCTTCATTACTCTCATTATCTCTATAAGACCTACAATCATTCTTATTGAAACATCGGAATTAATCCTGCATTTCAACCATTTGTTCGCCATTGGTAATCTTTCTCGTGGTCTGCTTATCCACCTTATTCCCTTAACTGTTTTATTGTGTAGCATCACATTTCCTATCTAAAATGTACATTTTGTTTACCCTCTTGACGAACTTCTTTACTTCCTCAACCACAAGTCACTTTATGATCATAGCATTGCTCCTAACTATTTGAGTTGGTTATTTGCATGTTGTTGGCATTTGAGTGTGTGCTGTGATTTTCTTTGTCATGTGTAAAGGATTTGGTCTTATGCAGGAGCTGCGGTTAAACAACAATGGACTCGGTATAAAGGGAGGAACGATGTTGGCTGAATCTTTAATGAAGCTAGTAGAAAATGCCAAGGCAGCTGGTACTCCCCTCAAACTCAAGGTATGATCTCACATTGGGAATTACAGTTACAGGTTGTCTTGTACATGTACTGTAGTACAGGTGTTTACTCCTACTGATTAGATTTTGAGGAATACCTGTATATATATATTTTTGCAACATTACCCATCAAAAAAGAAACATTTGGCAGTAAGTTCACTATATTCTCACATAACTATTTAGAAAATCTTTATAACTGCATTGTTTCTTGACACTGAAGTTGACTTAGTTATGTATCTGCCATCAGAAAACCTCATCATGATGCAAAAATAAAATCCCAGTATGTGTAGTTTGGATACAACTGGTTATAGTAGCACTAAGACTGATACTTCAAGTTTGTTACTTAAAACTCCATTTACAGGTATTCATCTCGGGGCGCAACAGGCTGGAGAAAGAGGGTGCGAAGGTATTTGCAGAATTTTTTAAAGCAGTGGGGACCCTAGAGGAGGTAGCCATGCCTCAGAATGGTATTTTCCATGAAGGCATTGCTGCTTTGGCTGAAGCCTTCAGCATGAATTCAAATCTGAGAATTATCAACTTGAATGATAAGTAAGTGTGTATACATATTTATAAGATCACATTTAGAAATTCTGTGTACTTTGGAAATAACATTACAAGTGAAACAAACTTAATGCTTATCTTTAAATTGTAGTTGTTCATTAAGATTATTAAAGTACAGATTTTGTTTTCTGCATTAATTGTAAATTAACATTTATACAATTTGAAAACAAGACTAAGAATGCCATACATTTTTAACATAAAACAAATGTTTTTGCAATTCAAATATTCCACATGTGATGAGATTGATTTCCTCCCTCAGCACGTTTACTCATAAAGGGGCTCGAGCAATGGCAGACAAGCTGCCGTTCATGCAAAACCTTGAGGTGATAAACTTTGGGGACTGTCTCATCAAAACTGCTGGAGCAAAGTTCATTGGCAGTGCACTTTCTTCTGATCATTCAAATTTAAAGGTAATTTGAACATGGTTGGTTAATCTTTATCATTACCATTTGTGAGGAGCATTGTGTGTGTTGTTTTATGATACTGGGGGAAGTGGAGGGGGGGGGTTGTTGCTGTTGATAGTTTGCTAGAGTAAGGTGGCACTGTACTTGCTTCTCCATTAGGTCACTGTGTATGATATGGTGAATGTACCAGTGCTTTCCTGAGTCAGCACCAGTATCCCAGTAGAACATCAGAGAACATTGTACAAACATCAGAGGTCCACGGTTGTTCAACATCCTCCCAGCGAGTATCAGAAATATTGCTGGAACAACCGTGGACATCTTTAAGAGAAAATTAGATCATTTTCCTCAAGAAGTGCCGGACCAACTGGGCTGTGGTGGATATGTGGGCCTGTGGGCTGCTCCAAGCAACAGCCTGTTGGATCAAGCTCTCACAAGTCAAACCTGACCTCGGGCCGGGCTTGGGGAGTAGAAGAACCCCCAGAACCCCATCAAGCAGGTAACACTGCTCACAAGCCGGGCTCTAGCCGACTTTTGCTGCAAAATAACTAGGAATATTACTAATGGTGTTGCCTTGCCACATAGTTGGGGAGAGGAGACAGTAAAGAGTATATACTTCTGAGGGGAAGGACTTTGCCACCAAAGAGCAGAGCAAACATTTTAATACCTCCTTATTCAGTATTTGATATTGAAGTGCCACTTAAAATATTTGAAGTAGAAATGCTCCAACTGATTAGGAATAAAGCAGTTGTCACTTATCATAGAGGTGCAGCAATGGCTGATATTGTGTTCATTGCTCTGGAGAGCACATGCATGAAACAAAAGTGAGCAACACAGATAGAGAGATGGAAGGCAGGAGAAGTTTTAATTTATTTGTTCATTAGTAATCACAGTGGTGGTGTGACTCAAGACAAATTATTACAATAACACATTAAATGTGTCTACAATTACATACAGATCCTTATATTTATTTTGGATTAAGAAAAGTTATCTAAATTTGAGCTCCTTATATTTTATGATCAAGAAGAGATAAAAACATGACCTGATGTTTGGTTAGGTTTATAATTTGTAGTGAGATGAGTTTTGTTAATCCCTCATGGCTTTCAAACTTAGGCCATAAACCCTAAGTTCTTCTAATATTCCACTGACTATAATAGGTCAACTTTGGATCAATGTTATTTACAGTACTCATTTATCTCATCACTATTAATCAGAATTTTCAGTTAATAACTTTGAGAGCTGTAATGATATAATTATTGGTGTTTAGAGCAAATGTTTGTCTTAAACTAGGACATTATTATATTGAATAATGTTCTTGTTTATTCTGTTCTAGGAGCTATACTTGGACAGCAACGAAATTGGAATCGAGGGTGGCCTTGCCATTGCTAATGCCATGATAAACAAACAAAACCTGACAATGCTTAATTTGGATTGTAACCAGTTTGGTGAGTACATGTAATAATAGCAGTATTTCCTCGGAGGTGTCTCCGACAGCGAACGGGAGAGTAGTGCACATCTACGTAACCATTTCTTTCCTCTATTGTATTGGTCTCTTGATTTTGGCCGCCCCTGGATTATTTCTACACCTTGCTAGACTCATTTGCTATTTTCTGTAATTCTGTGCCACTTTCTACCATCAGTATTGAATCAATGGTAATAAAATGCAATAATCACTCTTTTGATGAAACAAGTGATCATTTTAGTGATACCTTTAACATATGTATTATAGTGTTGAGGTTCTGAGCTAGAGAGAGATTGGTACCAGTAAAGTGGTACAGTATGACCTTTACTGCTTGTATGTTCTCCATTGTTTAGCTCTTCTTACAGTGTTACTTCCATATTTCTTCTCATATTGACTATGATAACTACTGTTATGTTCAAGTAGGTGTGTACAAGGTCGAGTTGATGGTTTTTAATATTTCTGAAATCCATCACGGATTTAAGCTTTTGTGACTTGTTGACATGATAATCATTTGGCCGGCTGTTTACTTTTTTTTTTTTTACCTATTGTAGGTGAAGAAGGGCGAGAGAGTCTTGTGATTGTTCTTCAAGAAATGGGCTGCTTGGAAGCGCTTGCTACCTTGGAAAATGATGAAAACCCCGATAGTGATGAAGATGACAGTGAAGAATCGGGTGACGATGAGGATGAAAGTGATGAAGAGGAAGAGGAGGAGGAGGAGGAAGAGGAAGAAGAAATAGAAGAGGTGGTGGGCTCTGGAGTCAGCCCACTTAAACGTGCAGGAATTGAAGTGCAGCCCGTGAAAGTTTGTATATATTAGAAAAACATGAACTGTGTTTAGTCTGTTAATAATTTTAATTTATAATTTTGATTGTGTCATGGATAATGAAACTACTGTGTAATATCTTTCCCAATTTCTAGAATTAATTCCTAGTCAGTCTTTAATGAATATTAATGTTGTTACTCTGTCTTGTGACAGGAAAATGAGCCAAGATTTATCAGGAGTATTAATGTTAGGATGTTAATACTGTGTAGTAGATGATGTGGCGAAATGAAGAATTTTTATCTTAAATTAGTTGTGTTTTGTCAACAGTGTACAGCAGCCGAGTTTTATGAGCAACCGACAGCAGGACGACTGTTAGGGTTGGGGAATTCTGGCCCTTCCCAGTTGGTGGAAGAAGCTAGAAGAAGAGGAGCCGGGTCAGATGAAGATTTTATTTTCAACTGTTTTGGCTTGTTTATGCGAACTGCATCTGTAGGAACAACAAACAGCAGAGAGGTGGGTTATAATATCACATTTTCCGTTAATTTTTGGCTTATGCTAATAGTGCCATAGTTCTCTCTCATGTCTCTAAATGTTATACTATTTGAAAGTTTTTATTCATGTACATGCTTATTATATATTTTCTCATCCTGCCAGTATATATAATTCTTGAACACCCAAAATTACCTGTGCTCGCCTAGTATCCGTGCACCTGTGCACTCGCCTGTGCAGCCAGTTATACTGTACGTCCATTTCCACCACTGAGGTTAATTCTCTTTTTGTTCACAGGTGCAGGAAGCTGTGCAGAGAGCAGCAGAGCATTTAGCCAAAGCCATATTTACCAGTTGCCAGAATGGTGATTTATCATCTGTTGCTACAAATAATCTTCTTGTACACCTAGGCCTTATTAAATGCGAGGTAATGATCCTACCTAACGTTTTACTATAAGCATGGTCATTCATCTTTCAATTCAAACTTAAAATTTGCAATACAGTATACACAATTTTACTAATAGGGTAGTATCATTAAAGCTTTTTTTTTCTATGAAGTTTTCCACAGCTCTTTCCAATGAGGTGAAGATTTTATTTTGCTAAATTGTACCTATACAGTATTACCAAAGTAAAAATTAAGGTCTTCCATCTTGGAAATGCAGTGCAGTACTGGCCAAAATTGCCTGTTTTAATTTTTCTTCATTAGAAATGCCAGTTTGTTTTGTATTCATGGTTACATAAAGGAAGAAAAGAACTTAATGTACATGAAGGCACTTAAGCTATGCTCTTTTGAAGTGTTAAGTACAGTATAACCCTTAGTACATACTGGGAATGAATATATAAATACTTGCCCTTAGTGGGAGAGTCATGTATGATGAATGCCATCACATGTATTTTGCCTTTGGGACATGGAAATAAATCCACGAAACTGCCTATTCTCCAAAGCTGTTAATGGTAAGATAGTACTGTACTAAAGTTAAAAATTTACCTGGAAAAAATCCACAGGAACAATGGTGGGGGGTGCTTATGACAAGCCACTGGCTTCCTGTCCCCATTGAGGCTACTATAGATAGTGGCCCTCAAATTTAGGTAAAGTACTTAATTCATGGAACCCCTCTTCCCAGTTCCTTCCATCCAGACTTTCTCTCTCACTGTAATCCTATTTTTAATATTTGTTAAATTCTTTGTAATCCACATACACAAGGAATTCTCAGTACCATGATATATCTATGAGAAAATCATTGGAGCTGGATGGGAATCAATCCAGCATCCTGGGTAATCCCAGACGTGCCCATGGACAACAACATGCTAATGATTATGTAACGATTACTTGCCCTAATGATTTTATCACTTTCTTACCAATATTCCAGTTGCCTCAGCTGGGTTTTCTAACTTTTGACTCGGTCTTTTGACAGTAGATCATGTCGGTGAGATTTTGAGGTTGCTACTTGCAAAATCAACATGCTTGTATTGATTTTGGTTCTTTATCACAAGAACTTGTTAGCATTTACCATGCTCCTGTTGAGCCAACTTAGTCTGAGAATAGGGTTTTGAATTTCCTATCATCAAAGAGATTTTGTCTTGTTCCTTTACTGCTCTTTCTCTTAATGCTGTCTTCTTGCTCTTGCAGTAGGTCATTGGGTGAGTGAGCTTCATGTGGTGTTTTATAAGAAGGTGTTTGGTCTTTGGTCATGGAAACACATTTGTGTAGCTCCATCCTAAACTAGTTTGTTAGGACCCCCACAGTGTGATTTGTTCATCTTGGGAATCCTCATAACCTTTGTCCAGTGGCATAATCTCCATAAGTGTTAGACTACCTCTCGCCGAGTGTAAACTGACAGTTTTGGCGCCCCTTTTTTGGTTCCTCCTCCATCTTGTTTGTTTGTCTCCGATTCAGTATGAAAAACTAATCACATTGTCAATAGAACCATTCTGGCCTTGCCTCTTGTCCCCAATTCTCTCTCCACATTGTAGTGTTGTATTGTATTAGGAAGAATGTATCTGGGTACCTGTGATAGTCTTCACTGCTTCCTTGTTGTAGTGGATGGCAGACTGGTACATGGACGAGTATGAAGCCTCACTGGTGATAACAAGTGAGGCTTCTGTAGGGCTATGAGTATTTATTGATGTGCCTCTGATGAGCATCTTGGGCTGAATTAAGCTTTTCTCCAGTTCATTCTCTAACACCTTATATGACTGTACAGTGATATTTGAAAAGTTCTCTTGTACCTGATTGTCATTCTGCCCAACTGTTCATGAATCCTATCTGAAACAGCAGATTCTGACTATAAGGCAGAGTTCAGAAAGTTATTTATCAATTTGGCTAATAAAAGCCCTGTTTCTGGGGGTAGGGGGGAATGAGAGGCCATTATGACTTATGATCCAGTTGTAGTCTGTAAGATTAAGGCTAAAATGGTGCTTATGGCATCAGTGTATCAGTGGGCTGTGTATTCTGAATCTAGTCTTGAACATTTTATGAAATATGAGTACATGATGATAATTATTGCTCTAGGTTCTGTTACATTTTGCATGTTTATCCTAAGGCATGCTAAAGTCAGAATTTTATTTAAAAAAAATCATAATAATGCTGATATTCCCAAAATTGTTAGGTGAGGTTAACTAATTAGTCATTTCTTTACATTCAGGATAAAAAATTTAAGTTGGAATGGGATTTGAGAGGATGTCTTAAGATGTTGGCCAGTCTTGTGAGCCAGCCACTCTTCCCTGCTCAGACGAAGAGCACACTTCAGCTTTTCCTGTCCAGGTAAATTAAAACATAATTGTATCCAAAGAAAATAGATTAGATATATTGTGTATCCTTAGAGCACAATAAATAGACAGTCTGAAAAAAAGTGTGTGGTATTAAGGGAATATAATATGAAGTGGAAACATTATGGAGATATGTGGCGTTTAAAAAGTTGTAAACATCAAAATTGAAGAGAGCATACTGAGATGGTCATGTTGAATAAGTGAATGATGCAGACAATAAGTCACAATAACGTGGCTGATAATTAGACACCCAATCCATACATCTGGATTGGGTGTCTGAAATGTCTAAAAAGTCATCAGGAAGGAGCTGATGATGTTTGTCATTCCTGGACCATTCATACAACTTGATAATGGTCTAGGATGGACTGACACCTCATCACTTTATTTTCGGATGTGTTGGTTGGGGGAAAGAAACGCTATGCAAAGATGTAAGGACATGGTGAAGGGAAGGGAATTTTCGGGGGAAAGCGCCAAGCCATTACGACTATATAGTACTGGGAAGGGGGTCAGGATAAGGATTTGGGATGGGACGGGGGAGACAGGAATGGTGCCCAATCACTTGGACGGTCGGGGATTGAACGCCAACCTGCATGAAGCGAGGCAAAGTTGGACGGATAGTCGGATGTTGAACAAAGTATTTTATTTTAATTATTTTGTTGTATAGATGCAGAATGCATAAAATAATTACTTATAAAGCTGTGAGCTTATTGTACTGAAAAAAAAAGTAAATTTGTCTATTTGATTTTATATATATTCTTCAGAAATATATGTTTCTAATTAACAATGGCAATTGCTTTTCAGACCAAATTCAAGAATAGACGAATGTGTACAGGAGAAGCACAAGCTGATGGTGGCATTGTTTAACTAACATAATGAAGCTTTAGAATGTCAATGATACTCAGGAAGAAACTTGATAGAAGACAAAACTTTTCTTGATTGTATTTGATGTATATAATGTTAAATTTTCTTTGATGCATTCATTTGTATGACTTGTTTATGTAATTTGTTTTTTGACGAATATCATTTCCTTCATTCAAGACAAATAAATTTCTTAAACACAGGGAGGGACAAGATGTATGATACACTAGTCAGTCAGTCAGTGCTGGACATATTCTGGTTCAAGAGCTCTACTTTTTTATTGTTTACCTCATGCAGTACGTGTTTAAGATTTGTTACATCAGTATGTTGTAAAATTGTCAAGCACTCTTGTGTTGAACATATTTTCTTTTGCATTAAGTTAGCTATTAAGATTTTATTGCATTGTATAATAGATTTTCAAATACATATGAGCAATGAATATTGTCAGCTTGTGCTTAGATTTTGAGCTCGACAAGTATTAATATGAGTGTCTGTAATAGTGCATTTGTGTTATGTTAGAGGAAATAGATGTGTGTACCTACATAATGATAGCACAGGATCACTCCTGTGTAATTAAATCCTGCTCATTGCTGTGCTTTCTTACAATATGCTTTCACAACTGTGATCTGAAACAAATCCACAGGAGCCGTGATGATGGTTTGAACCTGTGTGTGTTCCCACGTGCCTGGGCATAGGTTCGAGCCCTCATCACGGCGGCTCCTGTGGATTTGTTCATTTATATATCACGACAATGTGATTTCTCTGTGTAACTCTGATCTGTTTCCCAAGACCATTCATATTCTATCATCAAGTGAACATGGTTTTGAGCAGTCCCTTTGAACCCAGAATATCCTAAATTATATATTTATTTTGTTCTTTTGTCTGAAATATGAAGATAAATAGAAGCTTAAGACAAAATCACTAAGATTGTAATTTGAAGCATTGGTAACTAGGGTAGATAGTTATTTGTCTGTAATTGTAACTTGATTACAATGAGAGGATTGATTTCATGTAAGGCAAATGAATTGCCTTAAAGTTGCTTAGAGAATTTAAGATTCTTTATGTTTACATTAATAGCAAGTTGTCATTCAAGGAAAATCTAATTGTAATTGTAAATTTATAATTATTTTGTTTTCACTTTTTATAGTCATTGTGGGTCAGAATTTGATTATATTTCATTATATTGTACTGTACATTCTTCTTTCAAATTTCTGAATTGTGTTGAGCACAAGTTACCAAAGAACACTCATGAAAGTAAAGGCTTAATACTTACCTATATGGTGTCTCATTATCATTATGGGTCTATGTAAGTCTTCATGTTGTTACAAGATCAAGAAACATGTGGTGTTTAATGCCATTGTATTTATGTGGAGTGAGATCCAGCTTTTGAGAGCCCTGTATTTATGTGGAGTGAGATCCAGCTTTTGAGAGCCCTGTCTCATAGCTGCTGATACTGTGAATACCAGTTGCTTCCAGCATCTGGTTCAGACTCATTCTACTTGTTTACTACTCTTGACTGTATGGAGTATTTCCTTATATTTCATTAGCTTATCTCTGCTTCAAACTTTTTTCTGTCTTTGTTTTGGTGCCTTTCACCTGGAAAGAGATTGTATCTATAGATTGATTGTATTTTGTTTGTTATAATCGTATTGTCATATTCTTCTCCCATCCAATGTTTTCGGTTTTGGTTCACTTATTTAGTTTCTACTTTCCTCATTTATCTCTGGAACTTGTTTTGAGACATCTTTAGACCTTAATTTTTCTTTACCAGGTGCTGGTTCCATGTGGGAGCTACATTCTTATGGTGTGGTCTAACAAATGCTGTATAGTATATTTGGAAGGGTTCCATAATCAGGCTCTTCAAAGTCATGCATATGTTTGCTTGTTATGCATATGCAGCTGATATTATACTGTTATTGTGAACCTCTGGTGTTTAAGCTAGTTTTACATACAGTAATAGGCTCTTTTCATTTTTGTGACTCGTGCAACTGCCTCTCTCTTAACTGTACTTCACTGATCTCTTACTTTTCCTAAACCTCATTACTTTACATTTTGGAGGGTTAAACTCTAGCTGCCACTTGTCTACTCAATCCTGCAGCTTGTCCAGGTCCTGTAACATTATGTAGCCCTATTCAGTCCTTATGCTTCCAGTCGGCTTAGCATCATCTACAAACATTGACATGTATTATTCTACCGCCTCTAGAAGGTATCAAGAACAGTAGTGGTTCAAATACTAAGCCTACAACTTTGAATGTAATGCAGGCAATGAGTCACAATAACGTGGCTAAAGTATGTTGACCAGACCACACACTAGAAGGTGAAGGGACAACGACGTTTCGGTCCGTCCTGGACCATTCTCAAGTCGATTGACTTGATTGACAATCGACTTGAGAATGGTTCAAGACGGACCGAAACGTCATCATCTCTTAACCTTCTAGTGTGTGGTCTTGTCAACATACTTGGAATGTAATGTCCGATGACTGCTGTCATCAATACAATTAATTGAAATGATCTGAGATACTAAGGGGGCCAGCTAGAAAGGAAAAGAGGAGAGGAGAGACAGAAAAAGAGATATGCTACTATAAAACATAAAAATGTTGCCACTGCCCAGATATACTGGCTACGGAACCAGGAGAGTGAGAGAAAATGGGGAATAGCTGTTAAATGATGTTCACAACCTAGCCCAACAACTTGGACAGGTCTGTAGAGTGTCGGTCTTATTTCGTGCAGATCGGCATTCAATCCCCGAGTATCCAAGTGGTTGGACACCATTCCTTACCTCTGTCCCATCCTAAATCATTCCCCTCATTCCTTCCAAGTACTATATAGTCGCAGTAGCTTGGTGCTTTCTCCTGATAATCTTACCTTACCACCCGCACACAGTAAACAAACTAGTGAACTAGATAGCTCGAAGATCACGTGTGACAAGTCAGGACATAGTAAAACAAACTAAAGGCAAATTACTCTCGCATAAATTGTGGAGAAAATTACCCTGACTAATCTAAACCCTGTGATCCATCATAATACAAAACAATTCCCTAGAAATTAGAGAAACCAAAGAGCAAAATAAAATCTAAATTAACAATTTTTTTTTATCCCCTGATACATCGTAAGCAGTGCATACATTCACATCCACTTTCTTTTACTGAAACCCATAAGAATAGAGAAAACTGCAGAAGGCCTATTGGCTCCCACAAGCACAGTACCACTCTCCATACCCACTTACAGAGTGCTGTACAGCATTATACAATTGCTATACCACACCCACTTATAAATTGCTATACAGCCTTGTACAAGTGCACTACCATACTCCATACTAACAAACTGCTATACCTGTACACTTTTTTTTTACCTGAGGACCACTAATACTTGTGGCCTCAACAAGGACAAGAAGTTGGCGCCTTGTCAAAGGTCCCCCCATTTGGCCTGATGATCTTTTCCAGCTGTATTTTAAAACCCAGCGAAATTTTGGTGTTTACGGCTTCAGCAGGTAGGCGGTTCCACGGGTTTACAACACTATGAGTGAAAAGCATCTCGTGTTTTCTGTCCTACACTGTGGCTTGTTGAGCTTGAACCCATTGCTCCTTCGTGTTGCATCTGATCTTTCGAAGAAATTGTCTGGATCGACATCCTACAAATTGTTCAGTGTTCCTTTTACAGAAATAACTCCGACAGACAGTCACTGCTCTAAATAACTGCTAGACACATACCCAAAACCATCCCCAAGTCACAAAGATAACACTACTTTTAAAACAATCCTGCTGAATTCACTTTTAGTTGAAGAGAGCACAACTTGCTGACTGCCAAACCAACCAAATTGGAATGTAGCGAATGAAGAAATCTTCGAACATTGCGATGAAGCAACATTGTGTAAGGATCTCTTCCCACCTGACTACCCCCAGTACAAGGAACATCAAATGATTACTAGAAGTAAGAAAAAATAGAAGATCTAAGAAGAAACCAACTGAGAGCAGCCGCTCTCTTCCCCCTCTTTAGGGGATGGGGACCTAATTTTGCTTGTTTTGAGATGGTGGTACCAGACGTAGACACACTCCACACACCAAGAAGAAAGAAAACCTCCACTGCCGCCTTCCAGACCCGTCTCCCAGCCTAGCCAGATATGGATTGATACAGCATCTACACTTTGACATGCAGCTGGGTCTAGCCCTGGCACTTTTTCTTCAACTTCAGCATTTCCTCTCACCGACTTCTCTTCAGCTGTCCCCACTTCAAGGCTCGCCCCAATGGGCATCTTCTCCTGTATCATTCAGATTTCAGATAACTTAAGTTGTCCTCACTTTAACAATAGTGGAATACATTGCAAAAAGTTGAAGACACCTCCATTCAGAGATGTAANTTGTTTGTGTTACATCTGACCTTCTGAAGAAATTGTCCGGACCAACCCCTCATTCTTATTGGCCTTGCCTACTTCACTATTTGGCTTGTTATATGATGAGTTTATTGGCTACCACTCCTCCCTCTGGCATTCACTTAGCAACCATTCCACTTCTGGTAGTAGCCTTAGTATACATAGTTTAGTTAACTTCTGTAACTCATTTAACCCATAATTAACTAACTATGATTATTGTTTACTTAAGGATTAAATCACACTACACAAATGTGTGCAGTGTGATTGACAAATGTGTCAATCAATCATCGGGGAAAATGTACGATTGCGAGTTACATGAAAGTAACTAAGCTATAAATAATTGTAATTAATAATAATTGTAAATATTAATTAATACTAAATAATATTATTTAATAAATTAGTCCCAATTCAATGCAGAGTTTCTTCCAAGCACAGAAACTTGTAAATATAAATACAAGATAATAGATAGATCGATAAATAAATAGACAACTTTCAAATATTGCACCAAGTAATGGCGAGAGGAAAAAAACTAGACAGTATACATTACATTTGAAATTAATAATGGATGAATGGTAATAAATTGGTGTATGTTTGTATGTATACCAGACAAAGTCCATTTAATGGCAGAATTTAGCCATTTTGTGTAAAAACTTTATATCTCATATTATTAATTATAACAGTAATCGAAAAAAGTCATAGTTTGTATATACAAGAGATGAAACAGAGAGCCATGAGCTAGAGCGATGTGCTGAGTCCATAAGGAGGCCGAGCTTCCAGAAATACCTTCCTGTGATTGGCTGTTGCGGGGAATACCAACACTCTTTTATGAATAAAATTTAAACTAAGAAATAGGTCCTTGTGCACAACAACAAGGTTGTTGTGAAAAAGAACAACAATTTCTGTTTTGCACCTGACAGAAATCTCCATCTAACTGAATAATTTACTCGAATAAGAGGGCAGAGCAGTGTATCATTATTTGTGTCAAGGCAACCCCCAATAATACGTCACAAGTTAGGTAGCCAGCCCATTTTTATATAACATCTGTTATATCCTGCAATATTTAATTATCACTTTATTAACACTTTAAATAATTAACACTTCACTTTTTGGGTAAATTAAAGTTAAAGCAGAATTCCATAAGCAGGACTGGTGGGCTGAACTAAGATGATTTACTAAGTGGATGGCACCTATAGCTGATCCCTTCCTGTGATTGGCTGTTGTGTGAATGTCAACAAAGAGTTTCTACCAATGATATGCCATTTATTATGCACCCCATACCATCTTGTGGGCGGAGCTTGGAACCTCCTACCCGAGCACAACAACCCGCCTTATGGGTTGCTGTTTGGCTATTTATAGTGCGTTGGAAAAGCAACAGATGGCGTTAGTTGTATTTTGTAGGGTAATTTGTTATAAGTGTAATTTGATGTCAACAGATGGCGTAAGCTGTATCTTATGGCCACTGTTGACCTGCCAGTTGATAGTGTTCTTATCTGCCGACAGATGGCATCAGCTGTATTATTATTATTTTAATAATATTATTACATTAATAATAATGTATTATTATTACTTTAAACACTGATCTATACGTCTGGTAGCTTATAATAAGGTTTTATACCATGCTGGTATTAGGTAACTAGAATTCTGCAATTACTTTTTTTATCTACTGTTGAGGATATGTAAGACAAATGTAAGGTTTTGAGGCTAAGTAACGAAGATAGTTACAAGATACGAGCCAGATGGTGTTGAGATTGCAAAAGGGATTATGATAAGAACTTAAGCCAAAAAATCAATGCATAAATGTTCGCAAATATGAGACTGGGATTTATTTCTCGAAAAGTTAGCAATAAAATACGCTTTCTAGTTCTTTATTTTTAAAATTAAGACCAGGGATTCTGTCTAACGAAGCTGCAAGCTAAAACACCGTTATCCTATAATGTTCATCTGTAGCTTGACCCTAAATACTCGTTTATTAAACGAATTTATTGTTAGAGTTCATTAGGAATCAACTTTGTTGAAGGCAGAGTTTCCAACAAATACCTTCCTGTGATTGGCTGTTGGGGAATGCCAACGCTTATATGAATAAAATGCAAAATAAGAAATACGTCCTTTTGCTCAATAACCTTGTTGTTGTACAAAAGAACAACAATTTCTGTTTTATACAAGACAGAAATTTCCATCTAACTGAATAATGTAGACCAATAAGAGGGCGGAGGCATTGTATCGCCGATATTATTTGTGTGAGGCAACACCCACTGATGACGTCACAAGTTAGGTAGCCAGCCCATGTTTCTGTAACACTCGTTACATCCTGCAGTATTTAATTATCACTATATTAATACTTTTAAATACTTAACATTTCACTTTTTAGGTAGATTAAAGTTGAAGCAGAATGTCATAAGCAAGGATGGTGTGCTGAATAAAGATGATTTATTAAGTGGATGGAGCCTTTAGCTGATCCCTTCCTGTGATTGGCTGTTGTGTGAATGTCAACAAAGAATATCTACCAATGATATGCCATTTATTATGCACCCCATACCATCTGTGGGCGGAGCTTGGAACCTCCTACCCGAGCACAACAACCCACCTTATGGGTTGCTGTTTGGCTATTTATAGTGCGTTGGAAAAAAAAGAGATGGCGTTAGTTGTATTTTGTGGGGTAATTTGTTATAAGTGTAATTTGATGTCAACAGATGGCGTAAGCTGTATCTTATGGCCACTGTTGACCAGCCAGTTGATAGTGTTCTCTTCTGCCGACAGATGGCATCAGCTGTGTTATTATTACTTCCGAATTCCCTTTAAACACTGATCTACAAATCCCTTGGCTTATGATAAGGTTTTATACCATTTATGATAAGTATTAGATAACTGGAGTTCCGCAATTACTTTTATTTATCAACTGTTCAGGATATCATCATATAACGTCTGGTTAGGACGTACTGCTCTCGATTGATGAAGATTAAGCCACCCAAGAGGTGGCACGGGCATGAATAGCCCGTAAATACTGCTCTCGTAATATTATTCAGGGGGTGGGGGAACTATCAAGTGAAAGCGCCAAGCCATTACGACTATATAGCACTCGGAAGGGATCAGGATACGGATTTGGGATGGAACGGGGGAAAGGAATGGTGCCCAACCTCTTGGGCGGTCGGGGATTGAACGCGGACCTGTAGGAAACGAGACCGTCGCTCTACCGTCCAGCCCAAGTGGTTAAGCGTAATATTATTAAAACAACAATTTATGCATATAATAACAGCATTTCACACTAAAAATACTTGGATATATTGAAATTTGGTAGTGAATTCCAATCTAGGAATCTCCTATGACTAAACTGTACTTTTAATCATTTTTATGTACTTACTACTTATTATTAAATTATTAAGTACTTACTATAATAATTAAATAAATTATTTTATTTAATATTTAAATTAAATGATAAAATAATAGGTAATAATAAATCATTGTGTAGGGGGACAGGCAGCCAGTGTATATATACATGTTAGGCTTATACCAAGGTGCCACAAAGGTGCCAAATTAAAGACTGGGTGCTGCCGGGGCGGGCCCAAGGGCTGCTGGCGGCCCTGGCCAGGCTGAACTTCCGCGCCCTTATAATCACCATTGTTTAATAATCTTCACAGGGAGAAACAACTGTAAATATAGGAATAGTTTATTACAACATACACGGTAAAGAAAACAGCTCGGAAACTAAGGAAATAAAGCTGCCGAAAAAACATTAAAGTCCACTTCAAGTTCAAGTATGTTTATTGAGACAATAAAAAAATACATCTCAAAGGGATAGAGTAGCTTAGGCTATTTCTACACCCCCCCCCCTCTACTTCAAGTCCCTCAAGGGGCGCACAAATTCAGTGAGTACAAATACACAAATCACAAAAGAATCCCATTTAACATAGCAGGTTAAAATAGGAAGCACAGCATATAAGTGTTACAAGTGAGTTACAAGTTACAAGGGAACAAGTGAGAAGGCGGTGGAGGCCAAAACCGGAATTGCACACTGATTTTAATGCAGATATGTCGTGATTATCGTAATATAAAGATGTTAA
The DNA here is from genome assembly GCA_020271785.1 of Procambarus virginalis. Taxonomy (NCBI): domain Eukaryota; kingdom Metazoa; phylum Arthropoda; class Malacostraca; order Decapoda; family Cambaridae; genus Procambarus; species Procambarus virginalis. The sequence continues at coordinate 46,130,409 of WNGS01169498.1, forward strand.
GGCACGAAAACTTTTTTATTCGTTAAATTGTATAAGCTAATTAAAAGAACCTAACTCACAGCTCCTCTGTTCAAGTCCCTCAACATGCTAAACATATACTCACTCTACACATTCTCGTGTGCTATCTATATGTACAAAACCTTTGTTCCTAAATGCTAATCTTGATCTGAAACTTTTCCTTGATAGGTGTAATAGAACCTATGAACACCACACCAGAAATAAATATCTATTTGATATCCCCAGAGTCAGGCTAAATCTGTGTAAACACTCCATGCAAATTAAAGGGGCCCATGCAGTCTTTGGAACCCACTCCCTAATGAATTAAAAAATTGTCCAACCTCTTCCCTGTTTAAAAGTAAAACCAAAAAGTACCTAATTTCATCCTCATAGTTTCCTACCTTGTGCTTCAAACTCACACTATCATGTACTTCCCCAATATTAGTAAAGACTAATTAAGTACTTAATCTTTACCAGTGTAATCACCCCTTTCAATTTATATTGTTGATATAGACCTTACCACAATGTACTTTTTCACCTTACCGTATATGTTAGATTAAGGACCTGCCCGAAACGATATGCGTGTTACTGGCTTTGCAAGAATGTAAAAATATCACTAACGTAATATCACAACCCATTGTAACTTGTAAATAAAATTTATTATTATTATTATTAAATATTATTTGAATTCATGTGCTAATTATATGATAATGTGCCATCTATTTATTCATATTCTTAACTTATTATCAACTTCTGTTGCCTCGATTTTGGTCATAATAGTGTCTTGTGGAAGACGAGACCAGCAGCGAACACAAGCCAGCGCATATGTATATACGAAAGGGGATTTCAGAGTATACAGTCAAAAGCTAGCAATTAACCTAATATCTCTATCTCAGAAATTAACTAGTAATATATGCAGGCCAATTGCCAGACTATTTTGTACACTATAGCAAAGGCCAACTAATTGATACCAATTAGATAATTGATACCAATTAGATAGTTGATACCAATTAGATAATTGATACCAATTAGATAATTGATACCAATTAGATAATTGATACCAATTAGATAATTGATACCAATTAGATAATTGATTTATCTGATGAAATGTACTATTTTATCTTCCGTGAGAGAGAAGTGGGGAAAAGGAAGCGCTGAAGGTGGAGAAGTGATGCGCCAAGAACCTAGAGACTGGCGCCACAACAACTCCACCCTCAGGCATGCTAGTCGTGACACCCGCACCACCTCCCACATGAGTCGCACCACCTTCGTCACCAGGTAAGATGTCTTAGTAAGGCATCTAGGAACCCAGGAGTTAGCTGAGGCACCCGACACCTTCCTTATGCATATATATATATATATATATATATATATATATATATATATATATATATATATATATATATATATATATATATATATATATATATATATATATATATATATATATATATATATATATATATATATATATATATATATATATATATATATATATATATATATATATATATATATACAGAATAACCACATGTGAAAAATAGAAAATGCTTAACGCGCGTTTTCGGCTAATTCGCCTTCATCAGAGCAAAGTAGAATGAAGATGAAGATTTGATCTTCATTCTACAAGCTCTGATGAAGGCGAATTAGCCGAAAACGCGTTAAGCATTTTCTATTTTTCACATGTGTTATTCTGCATACTGGATCATGTTTTTGTGATCATTGTTGCATATATATATATAT
>WNGS01169498.1:46159780-46180198 GCA_020271785.1 Procambarus virginalis
CTTCAATCATGTCTCCTCCCCACCCCCTAACTTTTCGCCTTTCTAGAGAATTTAAATTAAGCTTTCCAATATTTATTTTTATGGAAGAATTCTAATTCCTAGGTTTAACTTTGTCATCCTTCGCTGGACGCGTTCAAGTGAATTTTTCCACTATAGTATGACGACCAAAACTGAACTGCATAATATAATGGGGGCCTAACATGAGCAACATAGACATAAAAATAACATGGTGTTATATTGTTAACTTCTAGAAATGAAGCCCAATGGCCTATTTGCCTCATGTTGAACATTTATGCATAGATTTTATGGCTTTAAATTCCTTCCAATCATAACCCCCTCTCATATTTTTCGCAATCAGATTTCCCAATTTCAATACATCTGGTAACTATTATCATTTCCTAGCCTCAGAACACTATTCGTCAGCATTAAACTGCACCGCCCAAAATTTTGACAATTTCAAAAGCCTATCTAGATCTTTTGAAGTGATTTCGAGTCTTCTGAATTTATTTTTCCCGCTGAATTTTCGTATAGTTTGCAAATCTATAGTTACACAAGCTGACTAGGGTGTAGTCTGGAAATATTTCAATTAACTCTAGCTGAATCTGAGATCAGAGGCTGACCTTACCAAGGAGGTTCCCATGGTGATTCATGGGTGTACTTTCTCTGGGCGTTACAATATATCTACGTTAGTTTTAACTCAAATTAAAAAAAATGAACTCATACATAATGAAATTGATAGCTTTATAATTTCACAAAAAAAAATCAAAATATAAATTCAGAGAAACTTGGCTTATTAGGTAAATCGGGCTTTGCAATGTAGGCAGAGTACTGCGTTCTGGCTACTAGGTACAATATATATATATATATTTAAAAAAAGGGGTGTAGGAGAAGTGAACACTAATATTATCCGAGTTAAATGGCAAGTTTTTCTCTGAATGCTCTTATGCTACGTTGTGAATTAGGCCTTTGGGTCCTGGATAATGGGACAGGCGAGGTACACAAGCCTAATGGGCGTGTATTTTGTGTGAATGTGTTTGGTGCTGTTTAAAAGCCTATCATCCTCTTGCCAATCAGTAAGTATACTTTAGTTTCTGAAGTATGTCAACGGGGCAAAAATGTTAGTTATAGGGGTTAGGGGTTTAAATAATATACGGCTTTGGCTTCAAGTTGTTTGGGAACCTTGTCACCACTTGTGGATTCAAGTGAGGTCTTTTTAGAATGGGCCCCCACCCCTCATGAGTAAAGCTGAGCAAATAACATTGATGTAACACTGAATCTACATTGATTTTACACTGATAACATTGATTTACCATCGATTCTCCGTTAATTGATAATTTGCCGCCGATAACGTTGATTCTCAGTTGACACTCCGTTAATTTAATATTGATAACGTTAATTCTCCGTTGATTTAACATTGATGATGTTGATTCTGTTGATTATTGTGGTAATGGTGACCATCCGTCACTCGAAACAACCTGTCCTTATCTCCCATTGGAAGGGTGAACCTTCAACCTTACTACGGGCTCACCATAGCCCGTGCTGCTTGGAACTTTTTGTTCCAGGTAGCGAATCTTTTAACAATAACAGGTGAACCTTCCACCACCGCCCACAGGATGGGTGCTTGCCTAACAGTACTAACCTATAAGTGACTATGGGGAAGTATATCTAATATGCCCCGGCTACTAGCCTTGCTGTACTTGTTTGATTATAATTTAACTATTCTGACGTTCCAGTAATCCCAGCTTGTTCCAGGTTGTACACTAGCTTTCCGTTTGGGATTCTTGTAATGTTATTTGTGTATTTGTACTCACTGAATTTGTGCGCCCCTTGAGGACTTGAAGTAGAGGGGGTAGAAATAGCCTAAGCTACTCTATCCCTTTGAGATGTATTTCTTGCTTATCTCAATAAACATACTTGAACTTGAACTAGCTTTCCGTGATGAACAGTATCAAATGCTCTTTGGATGTCTTAAGAAAATACTACCCAGACTTCTTTTTTTTCTGTCGCATTTTAATTATCTTGTAATAAAACTAGATCAAGATTGCCAAGAATGACTCCACTCTTATAAATCCATGCTGCCCTTCCGTTGCGAAGCTTATCCTTGGTGTTGATTATTCTCAACTTGATTGTATTCCGTCACTTTACACTGAATGCACTGGTCTGTAATTTAGTGCCTCTTATTTGTTCATTTTATTTAATATTGGAACAACATTTACCTTTTTTTCCAAATTTCTGGGAGATGTCCTGTCTCAAGTGTTTTATTGACAACTCTCAGTTAGCGGGTGACAAAGAACCTCTGCAGCCGCCTCCTGTATAGCCAGGGGATTATTTAGTCTGGTCCTTTGTTTTTGCTGCATCTAGATACTCCAGGTGTTTCTTAAGCTCCTCCACAGTGACTGCTGTGTTGTCCAGTGTTACCTCTAGCTCTTCATATCTCAACTCTGGTCTCCGCCAACTGGGCGGGTGTCAGGGACGTTTGATAAACAAATGAAACACGGCATGAGTTAATGTAAACATGAACACGGCATGTCAGTTGAACACCATGTAAACCACCCACAGTATAAGAATATGGGATCCGTCTCCACCACCCACCGTATAAGTATGGGATCCGTCTCCACCACCCACCGTACAAGTATGGGATCCATAATAAACTAAACTGAAACTAACAACCAAGTGCTGGTGAATCGCCAGGTTCTCGCAATATACTTGAGTATTCTATATGTCACTTGGTTACTAATTACTTGAAACACCTATACAGTAAAAGTGATGACAATCAACGATCATACTGAAATATTTCCTGTCAGTTTTAAATAATTTAGTCGTTTTCGTTTTGTATATCAGAATCAACCAGTAAAAAATAAACCTTTATAATTCCTAGCTTAAGGTTAAGTGAAACATTTGAGAGGATTAATGGTGCCAGGCTCTTCCCAGTGTGCATATAGAGGGGGCGGGTCCTGCCTTGCATCACCGCTGCCGGCCACCACATCACATCCTCAGTCGTGGCCATACACTCCTTCCTTCCCGTAGTGTTGTATCCTCTCACAGCAACTGGAACGTGATGGGTTAAATTCATAAACAGAAATAAGGAAACCAAAAGAACAATGAACTGAACTGCTGTTGCCTGGCAATTAAGTTGTTAAAATATTGTAGTGTTTTAAGTTTGTGGATGATTGCGTGGGTCAACTTTTTACGGAAGTGTTGCGACAGTGGCGGGAATGTGGGACAGCACCCTGGTAGGCTAGGCTAGGATTCCCAAGAACATCCTTCAGGAACCTGCCGCCTTCCGTGTGTACTATGGGCTTAATATAAGGTTACCTGGCTAAGGGTACCTGGCTGGATTTAGAATGAGAGCAGGCCGTGTGCAGCAGTATGGCGCTGTGCAACTGCTGCTGCTGCTGGTGTGGAGCACCTGGCTGCCCCTCGTCCATGCTATATTTGAAGATATCGGGGTCACCCCCATCAATACCGCTGCACTTCGACTGGGTGAAATATCCTTCATGCAGTACGTCTTGGGTTGCATAGTATTCCTGCAGTTGGTGATACTGTACACGAAGGGCGTGTTGCCAGTCGAGATCGACTTGAGCTTCGACAACCCCAACGGAAACCTCGTGGGCAGGGCGCGCAGACCTGATGCCACCGTGAGTCTCCTCAACATTCCACTCAATTTCAGAAACCTAATTAGATTTACCTTTCAGTCTATTTGTTTCTGTAAGGTCCTTTCATCTATATACAATAACAATATACACCAGCCTCACTAAGGTCAGGTAACGTAGGTGAATGGCCGGGTGTTGCGCAGGATTGTAGAAACAATCCAGGACGATAATTAGGATTGCTTTATTGTCTGTAGTTATGTAAACAAGTGTTATCTCAACTTCACCAGTTTCAAATAAAAACTTGACATTGTAGGTAATAAATTAAAAAATAAAATGCGATTGATATTTTGCAACTTTTATAAAGGTGAACGTGTAGAGTGGTTCGTGGGTGTCTGCCAGTAGCAACATCCTGACAGGTAGTTCATTTGGGAAGGGAATCAGGGCGAAGTGGGACGTCACGAGCCCAACTTGATGTCGCAACAGCGTGCTAAGCAACACAAATGACGTCATAGCTAACTGCTCGCCGGAGTATGGGTGATAATATTGTATTACACGACCTTCATGCCTATCTCGAGTGTTATTATCTTAACATGTGTAACTGTTGTAAATTATTGTTTCCTCGACCACTTGGGGTGGACGGTAGAGCGACGGTCTCGCTTCATGCAGGTCGGCGTTCAATCCCCGACCGTCCAAGTGTTTGGGCACCATTCCTTCCCCCCGTCCCATCCCAAATCCTTATCCTGATGCCTTCCCGGCGCTATATAGTCGTCATGGCTTGGCGCTTTCTCCTGATATTTTTCTTGTTAAAAATTCAGCTATTGGAAACAAAAAGTTCCAAGTAGCACGGGCTATGGTGAGCCCGTAGTGGACGGACCTGGCACAGGAGTGGGGCTGTAACTGATAGTTCCCTTCCCTTCTATGGTTTATGAACTTAATTAATTAATAAATTAAGCCAATGGGAACATCGACATCTTGGAACACTGCTTGTACGAATTCTAAGATCATTTCTTGACAAAAACGAAAATGAACTTATTAGCTTCTGCAATGTTTAAAAAACAGCATATTGAACAATGATCTATCTAAAGCAGGAACACAAAAGTTTAATATTTTCTTCTTCAGTTTTATTAGTTTCTCGGATTTGTTGAGACCTTGATTAACATATTCAATATTTATCGTAAAGTAAGGTCTAGCATTTATAAATCAATGCCTTACTTAAATTGGCTTATCCCGTGTTGGGTTTAACCCGTCTTAAATTGCCTTTAAATTGCGCCAAGACGTTTCCATAAATGCGATATTCCAAAAATTCTAAAATTCTTCTTGACTCATCTTTAACAATTTATCCTAAAGTCGCTTGTCCATTTTACAAAAAGAACAATAATTTTTTTTATATTAATTTAAAGCTGCATCTCTTATGAACCCATCCCTGTCCTTGTGTGGCAGTGCACAATAGAAAGTTGTATTTACATATTCGTACATTGAAAACATTGATTGTAACCATGATATATATGTGCTTCAGCATACAGTTTAGGCCTATTGTTTTGTGTGCGACCCTCTGTCCTGTGTGACAGTGAATACCAGCATTATCCTCACTTTAATAAGACTTAATGGAATTCCTCAGATTAAGCAAAATTGCAATTAATTTTTGTTAATAATAAACTTGACTCATTTTCATTTCGGTTTTCGAACAAAATAGAAAACGAGCTGCGTGAAGGAGTGGCTAAGGTATACTCATTCAGATTCAGAAGGCTAAATAATATTTTAATGAATTTACCTGAGGGCCTCTAACACTCAAGCGACATCGACATGGACAGCCAGCCGGCGGCTTGTCAAAGGTCTCCCTCCCCCATTTGTCCTGATAACGTTTTTGTCTTGATTCGTTTCGTCGGGGACAGGCAGCCTGCGTAAATATATATATACATGTTAGGCTTGTGTCGAGATTCCCCCCATTCCCTCTAGGCCAACTACTGACCTTTCCTACGATGTAACACACAACAGTTGCCCTAACTCCGGAGTACATCTTTACTGCTAGGAGAACAGAGGCATTTGGTGAAAGGAAACGTACCTAACCATTTCAATTCAGTCCGGGGTTCGAACCCGTGATTCCTGATTGAGTCGAGAACGAATCAATTTGTACTGCCGAGAAATTTAATCAGTATGCTATTGTGGTGGCCTTAATAACCCTCCAAAGGTTAATAGGCCTTAATTGCCCTTCAGAGGTTGATAGGCCTTAATAACCCTCCAGAGGTTGATAGGCCTTAATAACCCTCCAGAGGTTGATAGGCCTTAATAGCCCTTCAGAGGTTGATAGGCCTTAATAACCCTCCAGAGGTGATAGGCCTTAATAGCCCTTCAGAGGTTGATAGGCCTTAATATCCCTCCAGAGGTTGATAGGCCTTAATAACCCTCCAGAGGTTGATAGGCCTTAATAACCCTCCAGAGGTTGATAGGCCTTAATAACCCTCCAGAGGTTGATAGGCCTTAATAGCCCTTCAGAGGTTGATAGGCCTTAATGACTCTCTAGAGGTTGATAGGCCTTAATAACCCTCCAGAGGTTGATAGGCCTTAATAACCCTCCAGAGGTTGATAGGCCTTAATAACCCTCCAGAGGTTGATAGGCCTTAATAGCCCTTCGGAGGTTGACAGGCCTTAATATCCCTCCAGAGGTTGATAGGCCTTAATAACCCTCCAGAGGTTGATAGGCCTTAATAACCCTCCAGAGGTTGATAGGCCTTAATGACTCTCTAGAGGTTGATAGGCCTTAATAACCCTCCAGAGGTTGATAGGCCTTAATAACCCTCCAGAGGTTGATAGGCCTTAATAACCCTCCAGAGGTTGATAGGCCTTAATAGCCCTTCAGAGGTTGATAGGCCTTAATACCCTCCAGAGGTTGATAGGCCTTAATAACCCTCCAGAGGTTGATAGGCCTTAATAACCCTCCAGAGGTTGATAGGCCTTAATGACCCTCCAGAGGTTGATAGGCCTTAATAACCCTCCAGAGGTTGATAGGCCTTAATAACCCTCCAGAGGTTGATAGGCCTTAATAAGTGGGTGGTAGTGGAAAGGGTTAGAGGCACATGCACACACACAACGACCAGACTTTGCAAGTAATCCCATACTTTAAAATCATTTCAAAACTCATAATTGCACAGCAAGAAAAGCGATCACATTATCGAGCACTACCACCATTGGCTCATATTAAAAAAAAAAAAGGTTAGACAAATAAGACGTGAAATATTGCCATAAAAGCATTCCGTAACCGCAGAGTAGAGATTGCAGTAGACGTCTCAGAGGAGTGGCGCAACAGTGGCTAGGTATCGATACGGTGGAATACTGATGTGAGTCAACCCGTTCTCCTAATAACACGGCGCATTTTGACGTTAACTCTAAGGCCAAAAATTGTCGTACTTGAAAATGGTAGAAAATGGGAGCGGGTGGCGAAATTGACATACTGTCCCGATTCAGTTGCTTAATTTAGAACCTGTATTTGAGGTCGATCTCGAACCCATTGTTGATGTGACGACTTATATTGAATTTTGTAACTAGCTCATCAAGATTGTAACTTACTTAGCTAAATGTATTGTGGGGCTCAGTCCCTGAGCCCATTATGTGCCTCTAACCCTTTCCACTACCGCCCACGGGATGGGTATGGGGGTGCATAATAAATGAACTAAAACTAAACTGTCCCAATTTCCGTTTGTGGTCCTCTGGTAGGTTAGGATAAAGGCATTTTAGTACGACAGTTTCTTGACGTTGGGAAACCTTAGTAGGACGGGCTGTGTGAGTGGTGTTGGTTGTCCTTGTCAGCTCCGGAAACATCAAATCTTTGATTCGTCTTTTTTTATTTTGTTTTGTTTTGGAGGGTTTATTGTGGATTCCAAGTCTCTATTCATGTGGATTTCATGCGATATTGACCTCAGAATGCATGATGGGAACAATGAGTCGGCTAAAGCACATCTCCACAAGAAGAGTTCATTATAATCTTGAATTAACAATAGTCTGAATAAAACAATGCACTATTCTTTTATATCGATCTCGCCTACGAGCTCTTCCGCATATCATCATCCTATTAATTTAGTAAACTCAGTAGACTTCTCTATGTAAGAATTGATCTGACGCACTGATCTGTTTGTTGAGTGCTTGCGGTGACAGACTGACCTGTTTGCAGTGTCCTAGCCGTGGGTGAGCCTAGTGTATACAGGACCTGGCATGCGGGTCGTGTACACAGGACCTGGCTGGCTGGTCATGCACTCAGGGTGTCTCCCACCCCCGCGAATACTGACGAAGCCCCCAGACATGGCTGCGTCTTTAAATGACAACATCTAGCGTAGCCTACAGTGGACGCTGTTCACTGCGGGCGAATATCGAATTTCGTTTAATATGCTATCAAATACAATTACACTTAATTAAGACCTATGTAGCGTCGTCATTGCTTCTTGCGATATATTATGGAGGGTGCTGGTGGGGCACTGTCCTTCTGTGTAGTGCAGTGGTTGTCGCTGGAATTGTTTGCCAGTGTTTGAGGCGTGGTGTTGTTTGCCAGTGAGTGTTTGAGGCGTGTTGTTGTTTGTCAGTGAGTGTTTGAGGCGTGGTGTTGTTTGACAGTGAGTGTTTGAGGCGTGGTGTTGTTTGCCAGTGAGTGTTTGAGGCGTGGTGTTGTTTGTCAGTGAGTGTTTGAGGCGTGGTGTTGTTTGTCAGTGAGTGTTTGAGGCGTGGTGTTGTTTGTCAGTGAGTGTTTGAGGCGTGGTGTTGTTTGTCAGTGAGTGTTTGAGGCGTGGTGTTGTTTGCCAGTGAGTGTTTGAGGCGTGGTGTTGTTTGCCAGTGAGTGTTTGAGGCGTGGTGTTGTTTGCCAGTGAGTGTTTGAGGCGTGGTGCTGTTTGTCAGTGAGTGTTTGAGGCGTGGTGCTGTTTGCCAGTGAGTGTTTGAGGCGTGGTGGTGTTTGATATTGTTCCCTTGGTGATTGTATGGTCCATGATCAGCCTACCCTATAGATTGTTTTGTGTGTAGTCAACCTTCCCTGGTGATTGCCTAGTTTGTGAGATTTGGTCTTCATAGCCCAGAGACCCATGAAAACCATCACAGTCAGGCTGATCCGAGTGCTCGGGTATGATTAACCCAATTACATTATTATTACATTATTAAGGTGTAATTGGGAGACCGGAGAACCTATATTGACGAATCATCAACGCAGCACGGAGTATCTTGCCGTGTTATACCTCCCTCTGTATATGATAGAAAGCGAATCAGAATGTGTTGTTAAAGCCTACTCTTTTTATCGGTGTTACGTCTGTGACGTTAACAATTAAGTCTTTTCTGGACTAATTAGCTTGGGCCTTGATATGCTATAGAGGGGTTGGGGTAGGTTGGAACCAATGCGGACGGTAACAGCATACAGATTGATCGCTTGTCACAGGCTCAGGATCGGTTAGTTTGTTTTGCATGCAGTGAGATCTTCCTCTCGTAGAGGGGGGCCGGGGCTGCCCTGAGTTGTGAGTGCCTGAAGGTGTTATACTCTCATATCTCAGGGCCGCTATGGCCTCCCTCCGCCCTTTTCCCGCGTATCTTCCCTGATCACCGAGTCTGTTGCTACTTGTGCTCTGTTGGCGATTATTGTGGTTCATGTTGTACACCTGTTCATATTAAGGCGTTAAATGTCTATATTTAGCGGGTGAGAGAGAGAGTACCGGGTGTAAGAGTTGTAAATCTTAACTTGTCGTTTGTCTCCAGCTGGCGACGCCGACCTTCCTGATGGAGTGTCCGCTGCAGTACGTGTGCGAGGTGGACGCCTGGGCCAACCGCGACCACGACTTCTTCCTCGAGAAACTTCTCGCCTCCTGGTTCAGGTAAGGCCTTCAGCTGGAGCCCCTTATGGTCTCGCTCGGTGGTTTATGATGATTCGTGTTGACCAGACCACACACTAGAAGGTGAAGGGACGACGACATGCACAATCGACTTGAGAATGGTCCAGGACGGACCGAAACGTCGTCGTCCCTTCTAGTGTGTGGTCTGGTCAACATACTTCAGCCACGTTATTGTGACTCATCGTCTGCATGTGATGATTCGTAATGGGTGTGGTGATGTTAGGAGTCGCAGAATTCCAGCCACAGTTACCGGAGGCGAGATGTGGATAGATGAGTAAGCGCAGGAACAATAAGTTTGTCAACTGACAGTTGTCAACCAACTTACCGCTCTACGTGATATTTGCAACATAACCCAGATTGTGTTGCTGAGTTCTTTCGGACTCATTCGTTTAGTATCTACCGAGAGATTGTGTTGCTGAGTTGCTCAGCACATTTTATTTTTTTTAGTATCTGTGGAGAGATATTTTCTGGTCCTAATAGTTTTTTACATTATGTCCGACAGTAATTTGATCACTTTGCTTCTGATAATTTCCCTATTTACCAGCTTCAGAGGTTCTTGTAGAGTCTGGTCTTGTGTACTAAATATATTTTCTGCTATTTCCTCGCCCATTTATTTTCTAAGATTTCATCGTTATATATAATTATTTGTATATTGTTATTAATGTATAGATTATTCTACACACATCTGAAAAAGAAGTTGGGTTCTGAATTATTATGTTTCAACTATGGCTTTTCCAATTGTGTTCTCTTGCTGTGTTCTGGCCTTAATGTGTTTACAGCGTGTTAGACTGTACATTCAACACTCATCCAGGACGTGTTAGTCTGTACATTCAACACTCATCCAGGACGTGTTAGTTTGTACTTTTGATATATTCACTGGATCAGTCATGTGTTGGACAGGTTCTATTCCTTTACCTCTTTCTCTACAGCTTCCCAGCGTGTTCTCTTCGACTAGTCGTTGTTCTCTGTTCTCTCTGCTTGGGTATATACTGCTAAATTTCTCTTGTCATGTTACAGAATATTTTGAACATGTCATTTATGTTGCCCCGTCACAGTGCCTGATTAAATGCAGTTCAAATTGAGTCCTTGAGTTTCCAATAATTTCCTCTTTTCCAATCTAATCTTTCATCCAAGGTGCTGTCACTGGTGTTAATAAGGTCGCACTTCACTCTGCGAATACTTAATGTTTCCACATTGCCGCCATTCTGTTTCACCGGAATATTACACCACAATTACCTGGTGCTTAGTCACGGCAAGCACTAAGTCCATGGCAAGCACTAAGTCCAACACCAGTGATGCTTCACCTTCCCTCGGCAGTGAGGCTTTCTTTATGTGCTGCTGTCTAAATGCCTCCAATATTATATCAGACATTGGTTTGCCCATCAGTTGTCTGTACTGTAATCATAAACCTGTCTGTTCACCTTAGTTATAATCCCCAACTATAATTTTCCTTGTGTTTTCTGAGACTGAGAGGGAAAGATCTGGTGTTACTGCAATATCTTCTCCTTGTTAGTGTTAACATGAGTGGTAGATGTATCTCCTCGCTGCCAGAGATCAGGAAAACACTTATCGTAACCTCGTTACCTTCCACAGGAACGCCAACCACACGTGGACCCACCCAGAGGCCGTTACCTTCGCTGGTGCAGGCACATGCAGGGAAATGTATCCTTGCCCCTTCGATGTGCAGGAAGTGGTGGGCATCCGGATCCCAGGTTCCAACAGTCTTGCCAGTACACAAGAAGAGACTTACTCCAAATTCTTTACAGAAACTATTGGTATGCGGCAGGAGCCTTGGCTCTAGCGCTACAAGCAACACTGGGGAGGAGTCCTGCTGCCTCTTTTTAGATATCTGGGCATGTTTCCTAGCTGGCATCATGGTGGTGTGGCGTGTGGTACTCACAGACTAAGGCCATTTTGTAGGAGGCGCGTCTCGCCCACGTCCATACAATATTCCTGGGAGGGCACAATGCCATAGACATTGATAAAGATGGCGTACAGTTCCGTGAGAGACCACAGCTTCAGTTGTCCGGAATATATCCTTCAGAATGTCATGAGACCTGGACACTCGGTGTGGCCTAAATATCCCGTACCATAGTATCATTTGTTGCACAAAACATGTTATGGGTTTTGATATGTTAATCCTCCAGGTATCATGTGTCATCTCTACTTGGAATACAGAAGTGGTGGCTTGTTTTTGTTATAAACGGAGCCTGTAGGTGCCCAGTGTGCTTCCCCGCACTCGAACGCTGTTGTGCGTAGTCGCTGGCACCACAGTTGGCACCACACCCGGCACCACACCCGGCACCACACCTGGCACCACACCCGGCACCACACCCGCACCACACCCACCACACCCGGCACCACACCCGGCACCACAGCTGGCACATTCATGCCACAGACCAGTGCCCTGTGTTATTGTCTTCGCACGTGAATATCAAGCGCCAAAGAAGCGAAAATATAAATATAACTATTTTCATAAAAAAGAAGAATAGGCGCTAATCACCTGATTATTACGGCTTCATAACAAGGGCTGAAAGGCGTGATCTTCCAGCCCTGGACGGGTGTTGGAACTAGAGAGGATTATTGAGTGCTCGTCCCAGCCCTGGACGGGTGTTGGAACTAGAGAGGATTATTGAGTGCTCGCCCCAGCCCTGGACGGGTGTTGGAACTAGAGAGGATTATTGAGGTCTCGCCCCAGCTCTGGGCGGGTGTTGGAACTAGAGAGGATTACTCTGGGTGCTCGCCTGCCCAGCAAATCAAGCTGTTGTGTATGGTGAATACGTGAAATTATCTCACCATCTATTTATGTGTATTTGTGAAAGCCGAGGCGTTACTTACTAGCTCCAGTGGCCGCAGTTCTGGCCCAATAATGTTAAGATTCCAGGAGCCACACACTAGTGAACTCTTGCACCTTCAGTAACTAAAACAAAACAAATTACATACGACGTCCAAGGGACGATAGAGATATATGTACCGAAAAGTTGACTTCATTCTACGGAATACACTCTGAGTACACTCAGAGTTTACTTTAGTCCTGGACCATGTTCAGGACTGAAAATATAATTGCTGATTGCTCAGTGAGGTCTTGTGGTGGCCTTAATAACCCCTCGAAGGTTAAAAGGCCTTAAACACAAAAAAACAATCCCCCCCCCAAAAAAAAAATCGAGAATGTGCAATATTTACATCTCGAACCATCTCCATTCCACATCCATCACAGCTGCTTCACCTCCACGTCGCATTTCCCGCTCTTTTGGTAACGCATGTTAATGTATTACTTTTGTTGTATTATGTCACTAAATTTTTGTTTAATTTATATGTAAACCAATTCTGCCATACGTTTGACTAGAGGTTCTAACTAGTGTATGTTATGCATACAAGTTCACCCATACACTCTTACGTGATGTACACCAAACAATTATGAAATTTTAGCAGTTTCATAAGTTCTTATTGTGAACACTTCACAGTTAAATGATGCTGACCAATGAACGAACTGTTGTTGTTGATTTAGGGGCAAGGATGATCGCCATGAACGAACTGTAACGAGTCCAATGTTTAGGTATTGTGATATATTTATGTCGGTTTCCACCAATCACAGGAGCTCTTGTTTTAAGTCAATCATGGGTCCTCCTGCTTAAACCAATCACAGGAGCTCTTGTGTTAGGGCCAATCATGGGTTTTCTTGCTTCGACCAATCACAGGAACTCCTTTTTTGTATGTCATTAAGCTGTGAAAAAATAATAAAATCATAATGATTGTATTTTTTATTTACACCTGTAGTATAATTTACAATGATACATACACACAAAAAGAGTATTCATAACCATAAATCAGTTATGCATACAGATGTGAGATATGTTGCAATATCAATATGAACTTGTATACACATAAAAGTTATACATTTTTACACATTTGTCGTAAAGAAAAAAGTTAGGGTAACCTATAGCAAGAATATTATGAGAGATGATTGAGTGTAGAGTATAGCAGTAATATATATTATATGCTATGGTCCTGTGGCAACTTGTTCTCAGGCCAGGACAAGTTGACAAAATAATGTGTTGTTGCCTCAGATTTAGCTACTCAACGAAATGTCTCTGTGGCACGGGCTATGGTCAGCCCGTAACTCTAGGGGGCTCAAATAATGTGTATTAACAAGTTCTATGTAGAGTTAAATGTAGGTTAGGTTAGGTGTTTAGGTTCTCTTGGCGATTACTTGTATTTGTAGTATGTGAGTGAAGCATTTACAGAGTTGCGTCCTATAAATACAAATAATATCATCCACGTACTCTAAATACAAATAATCGCCAATAGGACCTAAACACCTAACCTAACCTACGCCTACCTATACATTGAATTTGTATTTATAACAATAATAATTTATATATGAGAACAAACAAATTTTTAATACACAGTATGTTAAAATTGATGAATGCGTCTGGGGAAGACGGCCCGTGCTTTAAACAGCCTAGTGTGAGGACGGGTTGCTTCAAATACAAATAATCGCCAACAAAGCTTAAATACCTAACCTAACTTACGGTTAGCTATGCAGAGTTTTAATTTATAATAATATTAACTTATATATGAGAAGATATCTATTTTTAATACACAGTATGTTCAAATTTATGAAAGCGTTTGGAAGGGAGGGGACGGTCGCGCCTTTTCGAGCCGGGCTTGAAGACGGGCTGGTAAGAAGTATTTGGCCTTTATGCGGAAGAGCCGAGTTTTGCTTTACATAGGATAGCAAGAACTGGCTCGGGACGTCGAGTGCTTGAACGAGACTAAATGTGGAAACTGTCTCCTTACAGTTTTATTAGTGTAACTAGTATATCATGAGCCGGTGTGCTGAGGCTGCTCGCTTTTTCTCCCTCCCTCCAGCTGAGGTGGAGGCACGAGTGCTGGACCACGGTGGGTGCTGCTGGCGTTGTTCACCACGGTGGGTGCTGCTGGTGTTGTTCACCACGGTGGGTGCTGCTGGCGTTGTTCACCACGGTGGGTGCTGCTGGCGTTGTTCACCTACTCCTACCACCGTTGCATATGGTGAGTGATGAACACTTTATTTTCGCCGATAATGGTTGGAGATTATTATAACTCTCAACAATGCGCGTGCGCATTTTTAAGCATCTGCCGACCACGTGAAACTTTTCGTTGGTCTCGTAACGACCGCATGACCCAACAACTCGATTATACCATGCAAACACATTACTCTTTATAGGGCCACGGAATAACAGAATGTTCACTTGTTGAACAACACTGTGCGGGGCATACTCAACGTAGACCAAGTTCTCCTCAGGCGACCAAACGACTCGTCGGGATCTCGAACCCATTGTTGATGTGACGACTTATATTGAATTTTGTAACTAGCTCATCAAGATTGTAACTTGCTTAGCTAAATGAATTGTGGGGTTCAGTCCCTGAGCCCATTATGTGCCTCTGTAACCCTTTCCACTACCGCCCACAAGATGGGTATGGGGTGCATAATAAATGAACTAAACTAAACGGGAAAAGGAACAAACTACGACGTTTCGGTCCGTCCTGACCGTTATCAAGCCGTGTTCTTAATGATGGTCCAGGACAGTTAGTTCTTCACAGACTGTCTGAAATAACGCCGGGTGTTGTAGGCCAGTTCGTGAGCTCCGAAGCACTTAGCAAGCTGTCTATAACAATAATATCCTTGGCTTATGAACGACCTCCCAGTGTTTCCAAGCTTGTTACCTTTTTTATAAATACAAAGCCGCCATGATTGAAGAAAGATGTACAGGTTTCTTAAGTGGACACGTAAATGTTTAATGAATCCTGGTCCAGCGGCCGGATTCATCAAACAGTTACGCAAGTAATATACTTAAGAACCTGTACATCTTTTCTCAGTCTTTGGCAGCTTTGTTTACATTTATTAAACAGTTTATGAGCATCGAAACTTCCCAATCAACTGTTATTATTGTTATAAACAGCCTCCTGGCGCTTCAGAGCGCAAAACCTGTTTAATGTATGTAAACAAAGCCACACAAGATTGAGTGAAGATGTACAGGTTCGTCAGTACTTGCGTAACTACTTGATGAATGTTGATCCTGGACCTTAGGCCGCGTAGGCGATCATCCAGTAAACAATATTGAAGATCATGAACACTACCATCATGAAGACCTTGGCGAACTTCTCTGCCGTCCAGAGAGTCACGCCGAACTTACACCGCTTCATCATTAGCACCTTCTGCCGGCAGTTGAGTAAGTCTCTGGATTTGTGGGAAATTTTCGAGTACTCGGCCATTTCCTCCAATATTTGGTCCCTTGCAGACTTCCGAGGAGCGGATTTGTGTCGCTGGAGAGGCTCCTGTAGCTGCCACGGGTACCGGTCCGCCTCCTGTTGGTGGTGGGAACGGAGGTGGTCCCTGCCTATACGAGGCAAAAAGATTTTTTCAGATAATGGCGCTTTCTTCTCATTGAACTTTGTTGTTGTGGTGAAGCTTTGTCTCTTGACCTCCTTTAAGAGCAGGTCTATAATGATGTGAAAAACTATAATGAAAAACGTGGAAAATATGCAGAAGAGGAGCCAGATGTCGACCAACTTGAAGTAGGACGTCTTTGGCAGAGAGGCCGCCACCTGTGGAGCACAAAATACTAGTTACTGTTAAGGAGAAGAGATACACCTTACACTATACTTTTACCTGAGAAGTCATAGCTATGTCATGGGTAGTTGTGGGATACACTAACCTATTAAAGAAAGGTTTGGTTTGATTTATTTTCAGATAAGTAATGAACTTTTAGATGTAATTCATGCAAGGTGGCATCGAACAAAATGACTGAATAGCGACCACGCGTGTGTGTGTGTGCATGTATGTATGTATGTATGTATGTATGTATGTATGTAGTATGTATGTATGTATGTATGTATGTATGTATGTAAGTATATATGTATGTATGCATGTATGTGTTTTACGGCTTTTCTTGGTGGGGGAGCGTAAGGAATCATTTCACTCCATTTTTTTCCATTGGTAGTTATTAGAGAGGTAATAAACAGTTTAACACGCTCTAAGCGCAGCCACTATACCAAACCAGTACTCTATACCAGGACATAATGGCAGACCCCGCCAGCGTCTCTCATCTCAACACTCGTCTTTCCTTGTCCTCCCCAGCTCTGGGATTCCATTGCCTTGATACCTTACCTTGAGGATACCTTGAGGTGCTTCCGGGGCTTATCGTCCCCGCGGCCCGGTCATCGACCAGGCCTCCTGGTTGCTGGACTGATCAACCAGGCTGTTGGACGCGGCTGCTCGCAGCCTGACGTATGAGTCACAGCCTGGTTGATCAGGTATCCTTTGGAGGTGCTTATCCAGTTCTCTCTTGAACACTGTGAGGGGTTTGCCAGTTATGTCCCTTATGTGTAGTGGAAGCGTGTTGAACAGTCTCGGGCCTCTGATGTTGATAGAGTTCTCTCTCAGAGTACCAGTTGCACCTCTGCTTTTCAACGGGGGTATTCTGCACATCCTGCCATGTCTTTTGGTCTCATGTGATGTTATTTCTGTGTGCAGGTTTGGGACCAGCCCCTCTAATATTTTCCACGTGTAAATTATTATGTATCTCTCCCGCCTGCGCTCAAGGGAATACAGATTTAGGCTCTTAAGTCGGTCCCAATAGTTTAGATGTTTTACCGAGTGGATTCTAGCAGTAAAGGACCTCTGCACGCTCTCCATGTCCTTAGGCCGCGTAGGCGATCATCCAGTAAACAATATTGAAGATCATGAACACTACCATCATGAAGACCTTAGCGAACTTCTCTGCCGTCCAGAGAGTCACTTCCCACCGCCGACTTACCCTCTACTTTCCAGCACATTCTCTTCCTTTGTCTACGACATAGCCCACAGTAACACTACCTACGGTGCTCCGCTGCTGGTGCCTGTGTTCACAGTCATGAGACTGTGACCTGCCTGTCAATAACGACCTCTGTCTGGCTCACCACTCAGCGTTAACAAACATGTTGGAGGACCGACAAGCATGGCTCGAATTCCAATTTGGTTTAGGGGGGGCGGAGTATAGCAACTTGGCGTCAAATTTGGTTTAAGCAGATCGAAATATAGCAAGTTTGGCTTCAAATTTATATTAACGGGTTCAAAACACTACACGTCTGGCTTCAAATCCCTTATCAAGTTAAGAAAACACATTACTAGGTAAACAAAACGGCAGTAAAATTATAATAAAACTCAAAGGAGGACGTTAAAAGGAGGAGTTGTCGTTATTGTATACAGGTATTTACGTTTAAATTGTCAATAAACAAACTAGGACATGTGTAGGTGCAAGTACAACCTACACATGTTGAGTATAATACTGTAAAAATGTTTTTGATAATTACTTACTGTGAAAATTTCATCGTAAATTATTGTATGGATTGTGATGGTTACACTGTATTTTAACATATACCTGCCTGAGCTCAGTTCCAAGCACAGACAGTAACTTGTACTCTGTAACACAGTTCTCTGTGAACTTTTCTTCCGAGTTCTCTGTGGGCGAGAAGGAATGTCACGCACATCTCTGGAAAGTGCTGGGGGCACCGGTGAGCATTGCATGTTAAAGTAACGTTAAATCAACGTATGATCAACATTATCAATGATGATTCAGTGTTACATAACGTCGTTTGCCCATATTTATCCGAGGGACGGGAGACGAGGGGAGGGTAAAGCGAGGCTATAGAGAATGGGTCTGAGCCGCCTACTGCGGTAATGTCCAGCCCAGCTAGGGTACAAGGAGCAGGGTGTCTGTGAAGGCAGGACTGGACCTACTTGAGGTGCTGGCCAGTATCCCGTCCAGCTTGGCATAGTGTCCAGCTCCGTACTGATCAGTAATTCTCAGATTTATCTCATTCTTGATGAGGTATCCAGCGGTGCCAGGGTCTCCCTCCCATTCTCTCTCCTTCCCTCCCTCTCACCCCTCCCACCCTATCACCCCCCTTCCTCCCTCTCACCCACTTGGCTTTGTCAAAATAACGTTGCAGGTTGAGGCCCCATCACTAAGTGATCTATTTTCAGTTTAGTTAACTTTCTATATCGAGGCATTGATTTATTTCTAAGTAAAACGCATAAATAGAATATTGGTCCGTTTCTAATACTTTTTTTTCTCCTGACTTGATGGTTCTAAATTTGACTCCATATATATTTTATTTGCCTAGGGGCAACCATCCCTAATGGGCTCGTAGGTGACAAGAAGCCGGCGGCTTATCAAAGATGTCCCTGTTATTCGTGAGGATTGTTTTTCCAGTTGAATTTTAAACTGGGGTACTGTCTTGGTAATTATATCCTCGGTGGGTAGATGTACTCACCTAATTGTGCTTGCGGGGGTTGAGCTCTGGCTCTTTGGTCCCACCTCTCAACCGTCAATCAACAGGTGTACAGGTTCCTGAGCCTACTGGGCTCTATCATATCTACACTTGAAACTGTGTATGGAGTCAGCCTCCACCACATCACTTCCTAATGCATTCCATTTGTCAACCACTCTGACACTAAAAAAGTTCTTTCTAATATCTCTGTGGCTCATTTGGGCACTCAGCTTCCACCTGTGTCACCCCCGACAGGTGTGTGTGTGTGTGTGTGTGTGTGTGTGTATCCAGTAGTAAAGGTAATTTTAACTCAACATAGAATACGTTCATTCACATTAATTCCATAAACATTGCACAAAGTGATGTGACCTGGGTGAAGAGCGTAGCCATGACGAGGAGCGAGGTGAGGGACGTCATCACCCGCACTTCGAAGTTGTCCCTGACGAAGAAGAGAGTGAGGTAGCCGATCACCAGCATGGTGAGGGAGGGCACGTAGATGCTGATCACGGCGTACCCGTCCCGCCGAGCCAGAGGTACGCGCACCTGAAGCACGAGTCATCATGCACTTGAAGATGTGAGTCAGGGTGGTGGCTGAGAGCGGGTCGTCGTGGATGCGGATGGCCGCCTTAGCAAAGTTCACACTTAAAGGGACTGAAGCAGCAATTAGCACACTGGGAAAAGTCTTAGTCAATAAATAACGGTGCCCGAAACGCTGCGCGTACTAGTGGCTTTACAAGATTGTAAATACTATGCTATGTATTCTCACAAACCCAATGTACCTTCTTGTATATAAATAAATAAATAAATAAATAAATAAATAAATAAATAATCTTCAAAGAATTTCATGGACCTGGGAGACAATTTCATAGATAAAGGGAAACCAGGTGATCTATTTATCACCATAATATCCTGCAAAAAAGAATCATGATAATTTTTATTCATGTTAAACCAACAGATTTATTAATAAAGACGTCGATGATACTCACATTGCTCGACTTCCACCAGCCTTGAAGTACCTGGTAATTTTCACTACTTGCTAATGTAGACTTAATTGTATCCTATTACTAGAAAAATTATTCTTACCGCCGTATCATTATGTACTAGCATAGGTAATAATGTAACTATTTACGAATAATTATTTCGCGAATTAAGAAATTTCAGAATCAATAACATTAAAATCATTCGTCATGTGTCCTAGGCTTGTCATCTGACTCCATACCCTCTCCATTCACCTTTTCAGGCGCTTAATAGACCAATAATTGAACAACTCTCAATGTATAATTTCGGTCGTTTGATAGCCCTAGGTACTTATGCTCTAACGTAGAATAACCAATGACCTTGTACATTGGACATTGATCCTTGGGCATATCAACTGTGAACGGAATCATTGACTTTGTTTACAGTTAACATGGAAACTACATTACCTTTATAACACTGTGAACCTCGGGTCATTAAACAAGTTTAGAGTGAACACTGAGGACACACAGACCTTGAGGAGGGCGGGAGTGTGCTGGAGGGTGACAGGTCCCACGGTGTACTCCATGAGTAGTGTACCCGGTGTACCTCACCCAGCTGCTCGTCGACTCCCACCTGTACAATTGTTAATGCTGTACACGCTGCCCTTACATGGAAATGTAAAATACATGTACATTTTAATTGTATATACTAAA
>WNGS01169498.1:46204462-46223519 GCA_020271785.1 Procambarus virginalis
CCCCACACACCACACACACACACAACCACACACACACAACACACACACACACACCACACACAACGCAACAACACACACACACACCACAACACACACACACAAACACACCACACACACACAAACCACACACACTCACACACACACACTCACACACAACACACCACACACACTCCACACAACACACACCACAACACACACACACACCACACACACACATCACACACACACCACACACACACACACACACCACACACACACACAGCACACACACACACACACACCACAGCACCAACACACACACACACACACACACACACACACACACACACACACACAACACACACACACGACACACACCACACACACACACACACACCACACACACCCACACACACCACAACACACACACACACCAACACACACACACACACACACACACACACAAAACACACACACACACACACAAAACACACACACACACACACACACAACACACACACACACACACAACAAGCACACACACACACACACACACACACAAACACACACACACACACACACAACACCACACACACACAAAACACACACACACACACCACACACACACACAACACACACACCAGCACACACACACCACACACACACAACACACAGCACACACAGCCAACACACCACAACACAACACAAAACACCAACACACACACACACACAAGCCCCACAACCACCACACACCACACCCACACACACACCAACCAACCAAACACACCACACACACACCACACACACACACAACCACAACACACACACACAACCAACCACACACACACCACCACACACCACAACACACAACACACAGCAGGGAGGGGGGGGGGGGCAGACTCCATACCATTTTCAAATATAGATATGATAGAGCCCAGTAGGGTCAGGAATCTGTACACCAGTTGATTGACAGTTGAGAGGCGGGACCAAAGAGCCAAAGCTCGATCCCCGCAAGAACAAGTTTTCTTTGCAAACAGAGTGGCGCGGTTGGAACAAGTTAAGTGAGGTAGTGGTGGAGCCAAAACCGTTGGTAGTTTCAAAGTGTTAGACAACAAAGAGTACCGGGAAGATGGGACACCACGAGCGTAGCTCTCATCCTGTAACTACACATAGGGAATTACACACATTCACTCTTTCTCACTCACACGCACAACTAGGTGAGTACTCACTCACTCTCAGTATACAGTACAGTACTGTATATGCATTTTGTAACAGTCTTCATTGTTTAGTTCCACTTTGAGAAAAATAACTACTGTACATACTGTACTGTACATGTACATCCAAACTCTTACAAGAGAAGATTTCACACATTGCCGAATAATTTGTTCATGTCAGAGATGTAAAATAATCAGTAATTATAATAATTCCGAGTGTGCATACATATAGTGTATATATACATCTGGGTTTGTATGTGTGTGTATCTATAAATGCATACATGGAAACCTGAATCGAAACCAAAAAACGAAACAAAATATGGTGTTGTTCAGTACTGTCAACTGAAAGATGCCCCCCCCCCCCCATGTTAAGTGCCTTTTATATAACAAAAGTTTGGTAATGACTATATATTCTGTATGCAATGCATGCATTAAGTTTGTTTCAAACTACTTTAATGAATGTTTATATATTTTAAAGTGCCTTTTCTACTGTAGACATTTTATAATTTGACTAGCAACAATAACTGCTTGTAATAATGAGACCAATGTCTATGGAAACTATAACTTTATTGTGGCTAATATTTCACAAATCCAGATTTAAAGTTAACTACAAGTTGACCACAATGAGTTTAGCACTGTAAGACGGGGTCCCCATGTAGTATTTTTCTACATGTTGAATATCCTTTAAATGACACTAGAAATTTCCTTTGGAAAACCTATTTTCTTTGTGATTTACTCGTTAAGGATGTAGAGAAAGTTAAACGATTGATATTTGTATTACTAATTCTTAATTAATACATATCCTTCATCGTTCATAATCAGTAAATTTCTGTTGACTCATGGATGTTGATTTCTAAACAGGTAATGTATCCATTTTTTCAAGATCTGCAATATATTATTAAGATGACATTCCTATTTTCATATTTTGTTATGCCTCTCGGGCCAGATTCACAAAAGCACTAGCAAGTACTTACGAACCTGTACATCTTTCTCAATCTTTGGCAGCTTTGTTTCAATTATTAAACAGTTAATGAGCTCTGAAGCACCAGGAGGCTGTTTATAACAATAACAACAGTTGAATGGGAAGTTTTCATGCTTGTAAACTGTTTAATAAATGTAACCAAAGCCGTCAAAGATTGAGGAAAGATGTACACGTTCGTAAGTGCGAGCGTAAGTGTTTTCGTGAATCTGGCCCCCGTACTTTTAAAGGAAGTGAGATCTTGCATGGAGATTTAGGAAGGGCATGATAATGGCAACCATGACACAACTGGTGTATCATGGTCACAATTACCCCATATGGAGGGGAGGAGGAGATGTCTGTCGTGTAACACACTGAAATGTTTAGATTTCATTTCTATCTTGGTTCTTTACTTACCTTGTTTATTGATTTTTTTTTTCATGTTGGATTACATTGTAAACAATCATTTGACTAATTAGCTTTGGACAGTATTTTAGTGTATTGGTGATTATAAGTGGAGTTTGTAATTAAAGATTGCTTCACTTTTCAAGGTAGTGCAAAAACATACCATGCACATTAAGAAAAAAAAAAGACCAGTAACTATGCTATGATTTCAGACAGTGGAACTGTCAAATTTTGCTTCACTTAATTGCTGCACTTTAAATAGTACACAGTTACAGTTACATTTAAATAGTTACAAAATCTGTTTATATGAGTTGAATTTATCTACAATGCAGAGTCAGTCATTTTATTATGCAAATTTAGTTTAATTTGGTTTTACTTTCTTGGTGAATAAGATAAAGCTCTCACCCTTTTTTTTTTTTTTTTTTTTTTTTTTTTTTTTTTTTTTTTTTTTTTACAATCCCCATTTTAAGACCAGAGACAGTGCAAATGAGATGTGTGTATGTGTATTTAATTACTATATTACAAGATAACAGTAATGCTCTTGGTGTTCCATCTTCCCTCTGATATTTATGATATGTT
This sequence comes from Procambarus virginalis, assembly GCA_020271785.1. NCBI lineage: Eukaryota > Metazoa > Arthropoda > Malacostraca > Decapoda > Cambaridae > Procambarus > Procambarus virginalis. Next base: position 46,207,598 of record WNGS01169498.1, read on the forward strand.
TTGAGTCATCCACTTATTGTGGCATCCACCATGGTCTCTTAATTACTACCGTCAACAACTCTATTCGATAAAGAAAATTTTTGTACTATTTTCATGGGTACGTGCACACAAGGTGTAAAGAGAGGCGATATATCATCTGCATACAATTTAAAAATGGAAATCAACAAAATTGATAGGGGAAGAATTCCCGAGACCTGGCAATTCAAGAACTAGAGGTCATAGATTTAAGCAAACTAAACAAAGCTGCCAAAGACGTATAAGAAAATTCATTTTTGCAAACAGAGTGGTAGACAGTTGGAGCAAGTTAAGTGAGAAAGTGGTAGAGGCCAAAACTGTCAATAATGTCAAAGCATTATATGACATAGTGCTGGGAAGGCGGGACACCACGAGTCTTGCTCTCATCCTGTAACTACATCTAGGTAATATGAGGGGCTGCTAGTTTCCTGTTTTATCACTTAAGTGCTTATGTCTCAGTTGTAATGCCTAGACTACATGGAGGTAAGATATAACTCTTAGCCGTTCATACCCGATTGAAGAAATTTTTTTACCGTATTGTTTGTTTGAAATTTGAGGGGTTTTAGGATATTCACATCAAAAGGGGTACCACCACAGAAGTTGCAGGGACTCTTTACCTCAGAGAAAAAAAATTCAGCACCTGGGGGAGCCATACTGGGCTCCCATGTGTGTTCACATAGTCCTTTTCTTCCCCTTTTTTTATACAAGCTGTATTTATTTTATTTCTGATAAAATTCAGAATTCGGAACAAAATTAACTGTCACAGGTGGTAGAATTCCACACTCAACTGATGTGGGCAGAAACCAAGAATGCATTGTCATACTGAGCGTTGGAACTAGGTAGTTGGCAGCTTTTGGCTCTCATGTTTCATAAAGCCTAGAATCCAGATACTGTACTTGAGAAACCCGTGGCACTTTTACCCTAGGCACTAAGGATTTCTGAAGCAATAGGGACAACATTTTACTGATTGTGTTCTCTGTACATTAAGACTTGGGTCAATTCTCTGTGGGAGGCAGCACCACCTCCCACTGGCGTTGTCACCGGCAGCGTCACTGGAGTTGTCAACTATTGATATGCATATGTAGTTTCACTCCAACTTCCTGCCATTCTTCCAGGAGTGCCTGTAATTTTATCTGGATGACTAGCAGGATTAACAGAGTTACTGGACATTAGGAAATGAGGTGCTCTCTGCATGACACCCAGCTGTGGTAAGGCTCCTCTTAAGAATGTCATTAATTTCACTGTGCCTCAAATGGCAGTCTCCTGTGCTTTGGCAGAGCAGGCCATGCTGACAGTAACTGAGCCTCTGCCTTACTGGACATGCACCTATATTAGGTGTGGATTTGGGCAGCAAGGCAGAGGGCTACTGCAACATGGAGGGCTTGTAATCACCTAGTACTCGCCTAACATCATTTTGTCCGAGATGCGTGCCTGTTGCCGACATGAGGGTTGTAAATATGATGTGAACTCCATGGGAAATTGCTGCCGAGGCAAGCATTCTCATTTGTTGTTGCAGCATTGAAAGATACTGTAGCTACTCTGTCCTGTGATTGGGTTGCCCAGATGGATTGTTTGCAGGTTTTAGATTGAGCTGGTGGGAATAAGGCTACAAGAGAAAGCCACTTAGTGCATTTAAGGTTTGCCACTTTCATGGTTCAAAACCTAAAAAATTTTATGCTTGGAGAAAGTCACATTGTATAAGTCTTGAGGTGTTCCCTATTGCATAGAAGGTTACTTTCCTGTGGTTAGTAGAAGTACTGTTATTGTAATTAGTCTGAATGGGAGTGTGTGTGTGTGTGTGTGAGGTGAAAGATATTAACAATAATTCATGTATTAAACTGTAATGTACTTCATAGCTAAAACTGAACAAGATTGTGGAGGTTTGAGTAATGGACTTGGGATTGAATTTTTGCAAACCAAGTAATGCAATGAAGAAATAATTCTATACTACTGTTCTTGTTCATCTTTACTATGTCTTCAGTGACGAAGGATTAGTTGTTTGGTCATGGCTAGTTGGTTGCTTTTGGTTAGCTACTATCACCAGACACACAGTTTAGACATAATATGGCTCATTTAGTTTAATGGTCTATGTCCTTGACTCAACCGAGGCTCTTGGGCAAAATCCCCAGGTAGGACAGACACAGTTGGATACGTTACCTTGTTTGACTTAAAGTTTCATGTTGAATTCCTTAGATAACCAGAGCTTATTCTTTCTGAAAATAGGCTTGGCACTTTGCTTATCCTTTCTGGAAACCTAGATATATATTTAAAGAGAAATGAAACAAATAATTTGCACATTAATAACATGTTTTGGTAAAAAATGTGTGTTCTAAATGAAAAGCTATATTTAAATGGGAATTACTTTCCAAATAATCATATTGTGTTCCAAACATTATAGAAAAACATGTTCAAAGAGTTTCCAGATCCATTTTGTATTTTATTTGTACTTTGCCATTTAAGCTGCACTTGAATGTTGTCGTTAGTTGTTATTGTTGTTAAAGATTCGCTACTTGGAACAAACAGCTCCAAGCAGCACGGGCTATGGTGAGCCCGTAGTCGTTAGTAATATTTTGCTGGCAAAGATTGTAATGTTGACTGGTAATGCTCAAGCATTAGAAAGTAATTGTATTTATCACCTCGTCTCATAAAGATCCGCCCAACCACTTGGACTGGATGGTAGAGTGACGGTCTTGCTTCTTGCAGGTCGCCGTTCAACCCTCAACCGTCCTAGTGGCCGAGCACCGTTCCTTTCCTCCGTCCCATCCCAAATCCCTGTCCTCATATCCCTTCCAAGTGCTGCATAGTTTTAATGGCTTAGTGTTTTTTCCTGATAATTACCTTACTACTTTACCTCATGAAGATCCATTACATTTTGAACCACTCAAGAATTTGTAACCTATATTCTCACATGTATGAGGCATATAATTTTCTGTTTTTCAGTCTTGACCAGTTTGGCTATTGTATTCTTTTCTTATAGTGAGGTATTCCTTCTAGGTTTAGTTGCGTATGGAGACTATTGTGCCTTAAAATATTCAATATCATCCACTCGTGGCCTTGTCATCTCTTGAAGATTGCTTTGCATAGCAGAGGGACCATCATATTGTACAGTAAATTCCAAGACCTGTTGAGCTTATGAGCAATTAGTCAAAAAGGTCTCTAAGCAAATGAGAACTGTAGGAAAATCTAATTTTGCAAGAATAGGAGTATGCTTAGGCAATTGAAATAAGGTAGTTTCACTGGTGACCAGTGAGAGATTATTTTACGCTTATTAATGTATACCGTACTAAATTATCTGAGTTAACGAAGGGGGCTGAGTAAATGATCTAATGTCATCATATATGTGGTTGGTAATTAAGATATTGTTTCTTCAGGTAGCTATCACTGTTGTGAAAGAATACTAATGAGTATTTTAATTAGTGTGTGCCAGTCCCCTACACTTAGTGAATGAGAGATACCAAGGACCTGTTAAAATAGTAACAGTTGCCGGAATGTATGACTCAAGTTGATGCAAGGGAGGGAAGACTTTGTACATGTGCACAATTTTAAGCCTGCATTTTATAAGTTACCTGGAAAGATAAATTGTCAAAAGATAAGTGTAAATGTATTAAGACACACACATGATAAGTATCTAATACATACAAAATTCTTCCCTCTATAAAGGTGTTAACATATGGGGAACTGGATGTGGTAATGAGTAATATAATATTGTCATAAGCAGTTAAGGACATTTCAGGGAACAGATTTTATTAAACGATATTTATGAACCAAGGTGGTTATATTTTTCCCTTTCTTGCAGCAAGAGAATGAGAGCTTTTTGTGGTTCCATCTTGGTATTTGTTAGATGTCAAACTTGAGTGGGGCTCCAGATATAGAAAATAGACGGCTTAAGTCAACAGCTCGGCCACTAAATTGTTTTTTTTATATATTTAGTGATTATTGTAGCTTCTTTTTCCTCTCATTATAATGCAATGAATAATGACAAGAGAACATTATAGAAATAAAGCTAAATTTTGATATGAATATGAAGCCCGGTAAGTTTTGAAGGAAGTTTTGTGGGACATAGCATGTGACAAGTAACATATAAAACGTACTTTATATATATATATATATATATATATATATATATATATATATATATATATATATATATATATATATATATATTTTTTTTGTCATTACAGGTTGTTATAGGTGTAGATGACCTCTGACATACAAGTAACATTACTAATGTTTGAAAAAACTGCTTAGACATAAATAATAGAATTGCAATATGCCTTCCCACCAACACTTTCCAGTGGCATGTAATTTGTTGTGGCGTGTATATTTCTTGATTACTGGCGTCTTTGTCTATTCTTGGTACAGTAGTACGATTACTACGAGGCTTGACCCGAGCTGCTTAAACAAGGTGCATAAAATCATTGGTTTAGTCATTAAGAAGTGAATTCCTAAAGCCAGGAAACAAATACCATGCCAAGGAACCTACTGCAATATGTATTTTTCTGTGATACAGTACTTCCATGTCATGTGGTCTTGTATGTTTGAAAGAGTAGCTTGGACTTGAACAGTTTAGTAGACAGAATTGAGTTTCTGAAACACACAATTTTTATATGTAGTGTTTAAACCTTTATATTTTAGGATAGGTAAGAAAAACTATAATTACAAGAAAAAATGTGACCATGTGTGCGTGTGGAGGCGTTTCCTCGCCCCCTCTTATGCACGCTTGGTGCATGCCTGTATAAATGTGTGCAATGTATGATGTATAATGCATGATGTATATAAATTTGCATTTGCATGCACAAACAGCTTCAGAGTTCTAGTTTGTTAAATGCCATTATATCATCTTAAATACTTTTCATAATACATTTTCTCCTGTTTCTGTTCGACATTTGTAGTATCATCTACTCATAACATTTTAAAGAAATACACCGACAACGACTATTTGGTCTACTTTTCATTGACTGCGTGTATATTGCCTATTTCCCATGTGCCTTCAACAGTTGGCAACATCCCCCTAATTATAGCCAGAAAATCCATATGATCGATATTAATAACGATGTCACTTGTTTTCGTTATGAGATAGACATCGAACAACTAAAATATTAGGGTGTTCCCTAAGTAGAAATAACATTTTGTTTAGTTGGGTGTTTGTCTTGAAATCTTCAGTCTTGAAACTAAGCTTGAATAAGTTAGGAAGGTAATGTACAGCATATTATATTTTGTTAAAGTTTGTCAGGATAGTGAGTTCTATTAAGGAGTGTGACTCATTGAGCCAAATAATTAATAACCATTGTATTTTTTTTTTGTTAATAGAGGATGTCTAGTAAATTATGTATTTTCTATGAATTTATGTGATTAATGCCAAAAACTGTTGTTTTTATAGTCTCATTGTAGTAGGGTGTGGTCAGTACATTAGTGTGCAATTAGTTATGTAATTAGGAAAATACTTGTGTATTTAATTGCAAGCTTAAATACATAGGATAAATATGATGGAAATTTATGGCACAAAATATAGGTTCTTGCAAGATAAGGTGATGGATTTATGACAACTGAATATAACAAGATTATCTGTACTTTTCCTTTCATTTCTTAAGGTATTTTGTTAATAATGCTTAGAAATTTATATATTGAAGAAATTAAAAAAAACACTTCTGGGATTTCTGTCCTTTTAGTATTGTTAAAAAGATTGTAGGTGGCGTTTGTGACAGTAGGTCTCTGCTTGCGCTTCTATTACATTGCTTAACACAATTATTTCCCCTTACATCTGTTGTCACATGTTTATGTACCCCAGCTACATAAATAAATGCAATCAATATTCATTAGTTTGTGTTTATCCTTAAAATATATTTATACACAGTTTGGCCATGATACTTCGGCGCTCAGTAGTGGGATGACTTTTTACTGTATTTGTGGTGTCTGGCTATAGTAATTTACTTACTCTGCCCTGTCAGTTGCATTAATTGCAATGGTGTTCATGTTGCATTCTTTCAGTCCTAGTCTCACTTTAAAACAGATTAGTTTGTCCTCCACCTTAAACAATGACAAGATCCCTTTCTCAGAAGTTAGGCAGTAATACTATGTCTCACCCATGCTTGTCAATCCCCTTAACCCTTTGATCTGCTCCATAATCATATTGTTGTAATGACAACAGTGCTCTCGACTTGAAGCACCACTTGTTTCCTGCCCCTCCATAGTCTGCTGCCTTGAAATTTTCATAGAAATGACCTTTGATGACATTACTGCACCTAGTGTCACATACTATTTTTCCCCAGCCCTCCATCACCATGCGCAGTCCTGATCCGTTTCTCCATCTCTTTGGCACCCCAAGTTCCTACCAGAGTCCTTATTGCCTCATTTCCTCCAGGTTTATACTGGTCAAGGTTTGTCAGGGGTCCAGATCCTCTTAAAAGCAGGCCTAATTATTCCACATGCTATAGACTTATATTTTCTTTAACATCCAACATATTATTAAGAATTTAACAAGTTCCTGTGCAGTTTTGTTTTTGTACAAATTAAATAGGAAAATCGTCAATAGATAATATGTCAATAAATATAAAAAAAAAACTCATATACGACCTATACAAACGCTTTAGAAAGGTATATACAAATGACTTTTTTTTAACTCTTTACCCCACTCAGTCCGTAGTGTAAATCTAAGCACACGACCTTCATGTAATAATGTATCAGCATTGATGACGTTTTTTCCAACGTTGATGACGTTGATCCAAATGATGGCGTTGACCCAACGTTGATTGAAGGTTACTGGAGCATGCTTTGCTTGCTGGGATATAGCACATACCCACTGGCTGCAGGGTTACGTGGGCTGCTTCACTATTACCTGAAACATTATTTACTTTTCACACAAAAACCAGTTTAACTGTGCGCTAAAATATATATTTTAAGTGATAATAATATTTTTTCAAAACATATATTTCACGTATTGAAACATTAAGAAAATGTGACAATACCGTTGATAAGACAAGTGGCCAGTGAACTTTCACAGCACTGAAAACTTAAAAGGTGTTTCAGTCTGTTCCCCTATAAGTTGTTTGGTATTGGTCTCATGGTCTATTATTGACCTTTGGAGGGTTATTATGGCAGCCCAATAGCTTATTGACTAAGTTTACTTCAGTTCAGAACTAAAATAAACTCTATAAATATATATACACTGTATATATATTTGTACATACACCGAGAAATGGGCTAACCTCCGGGTCACCTGAAACACCCTTAAATGTTCCTCTATACTGAATAAGTTTATTTAGTTTAATATTTATAAATATCTTAAAATATCAAGGTCTTGTGCCACGATAATTAATATTAAATAAGCCATGTAGGGTTTACTCGTAATTTTGCAAAATCAAACCTTCAGATCCAAATGTTCCGTTTAAAATATTCGTTAAACATTTTAATTGTCCATTAATTGTAAACTATAGTTAATAAAATTAATAAACTCGCCTCGTTAAGTTGTCTCCGTCTGTCTCTCCAGCGTGGTCACTGGTCACACCAGAGGGAAGGAATCCCTGGTAACACCAGAGGGGAGGAACCCCTGGTAACACAAGAGGGGAGGAACCCCTGATAACACCAGAGGGAAGGAACCCCTGGTAACACCAGAGGGGAGGAACCCCTGATAACACCAGAGGGGAGGAACCCCTGATAACACCAGAGGGGAGGAACCCCTGATAACACCAGAGGGGAGGAACCTCTGGTAACACCAGAGGGGAGGAACCCCTGATAACACCAGAGGGAAGGAACCCCTGGTAACACCAGAGGGGAGGAACTTCTGGTAACACCAGAGGGGAGGAACCCCTGATAACACCAGAGGGAAGGAACCTCTGGTAACACCAGAGGGGAGGAACCCCTGGTAACACCAGAGGGGAGGAACCTCTGGTAACACCAGAGGGGACGCAAGCAGCACAGAAGGTACCAGTCAGCTTGGTCAACGACGTCAAGAGGCACAGTGGTCATTCCGCTAACCAGTCATCTAGGTATGGTAAGAAAAGCTTAAGAAGCAAGCCCAAGCCATGTGAGTGTCTGGTGTCAGTAACTGTCACTGACTCCTGCCATACATCTGCTGCTCTTGGCTCCCAGGTTGAGATTAACGTATAAATACCTTCGGTCATCACCAACACAAATGAACAGATCTCTATGCTTTTAGTTTTAAGTCAAATAAATGGGGATAATTATGACTTGGCCTGGTCCAAGTTCTGCCCTGAATGCATGCAGTGATTCAGAATTAAATATGCATATAATTTTGAACCTATGACAAAGTACTTTCAGATATGACAAGCATAAATAATGCAATGCAATATAATGACTGTTGCTAATAAGGGCCTCAAAGCCTCATGTGAAACAATAATGTAGTTGGGTTCTCCAGAAGGTTCATTGAATATTTCGAAAATATTATTTATACCCTCTGGGTCCTGAGGGTACATTCTGCTCGAATTTTATTTCCGTTAGTAACTTTACATTTTTCACTGGTTAGATTTTGTACACTTTGAAGAACACTGGCGATATTATATGGAGTGTCTCTAGTTATATGGACTCCACAAATGCTGATGTCAATATAAAGATCGTTTAGTGCGCTGGTGAGGTTTTTGTAACTGTGGGTGTGCTCGGAGCAAGTGCAGCTGTTGTCTGGAACGAGAAGACCTACAGTTGTCTTGCCTGAATCAAGCGTCACATTTATATTACTGTAGTGGATGTCCAAGAGGTCGACTGTGCCTCCCTCACAAAGGACCTCGTCACTGGTGCATACATTCAGGCGGAAGAACTTGTTCCCTTTGTTATCCAGAGGCACTTGCAAGGTGTGGTGGTAGTCACTGCTCTGTCTCAGGCCCTCTGATGGTGTAAACGTGGTAAAGCAGCTTTCTTGTGTTTCATTCATGTGTTTTGAAATATTCCATGAAAGACTTTTGTCTTTTATTAATGTTCGTAGAGAGGAGTGCCATTGAAATGTGCAGACCCATCCGAGCAGCCACACTCCATGTCCTCCATGTAGCTGATGATGACCACAACACAGGAGCCATTAACACGTGAGGTCCAACTTCCCAATATTCTGTAGCTGCTGTGCAAGCCTCGCGACGTGTAGCTGCTGTGCAAGCCTCGCGACGTGTAGCTGCTGTGCAAGCCTCCCGACGTGTAGCTGCTGTGCAAGCCTCGCGACGTGTAGCTGCTGTGCAAGCCTCGCGACGTGTAGCTGCTGTGCAAGCCTCGCGACGTGTAGCTGCTGTGCAAGCCTCGCGACGTGTAGCTGCTGTGCAAGCCTCGCGACGTGTAGCTGGTGTGCAAGCCTCGCGACGTGTAACTGCTGTGCAAGCCTCCCGACGTGTAGCTGCTGTGCAAGCCTCGCGACGTGTAGCTGCTGTGCAAACCTCGCGACGTGTAGCTGCTGTGCAAACCTCGCGACGTGTAGCTTCTGTGCAAGCCTCGCGACGTGTAGCTGCTGTGCAAGCCTCGCGACGTGTAGCTGCTGTGCAAGCCTCGCGACGTGTAGCTGCTGTGCAAGCCTCGCGACTGCTGATCAACTATACACGCCTGAAAGTGTGGAGAGCACAAGTTGACAGGCAGAATACTGCTGTTATTAGGCAGATACTCAACAACAGATCCTTCTCAGACGGCAAGAGACTCTCCTCTCCAGACACAGAGATTTTGAAGCTGGTGAAGACGTTAAGGAACGTTGTTCTGTACTTGAGCCTGGGTTGGTCAGCAAGAGGGCGGGGCGGCCGCACGAGCAAAGCAAGAGACACTGCCACCATCTGCCAGAAAAAAAAAACGCTTTTAATAACTCACTGAGATCATATTTAGTCTTTAAATATAAGAACATAAAATAATGGAGACTGCAGGAAGCCCATGGAAGGTACGTGCTATCTATGGAACAGATTTCCTGGAAACAAACTTAACCTAACCTATCCTAACCTAACCCAACCCAACCTAACCTAACCTAACCTAGCCTAGCCTAACCTAACATAACTTAACCTAGCCATGCCTAACCTAACATAACATAACTAGATCAGTAATTCATGTTCTTAACGCAATATAATAATGTTAATTCAAATAAACCAATTGAAAAGAAATATTTGAAAATAAAAAAATCACTCTTGTCTGTTAGGAAAGTCGAGCCTTGCATACTAAGCCAAGTAGTATTCTGGTACGACATATATATATATATATAATATATATATGTACCTAGCAGCCAGAACGTCGTACTCGGCTACTATGCAAGGCCCGATTTGCCTAATAAGCCAAGTTTTTCTGAATTAATATATTTTCTTTATTTTTTTTCTTATGAAATGATAAAGCTACCCATTTCATGATGTATGAAGTCAATTTTTTTTAATTGGAGTTAAAATTAACGTATATATAGACCGAACCTTTTGGTATACCAATTTATCCTTTTGAATACTCAGTCATGACCCCGCCTATTTTGTCGCCCTTGTTGATAATATATTAATAATTCATTGTGTCAGGGGACAGGCAGCCTGGTTACACACATACAGTATATTTAGGCTTATTTAGAGGTCCGCATCTTTCAACTCCCCCCCCCCCCATGGGTCGAATTACTGACACTGGGCTGTGGGCTATATACTCATACATTTTTTTTTAACACAAATGTGTGCCCCATGCCCTTCCCAATATCCCTGGAGCCATTGTCAATGTATGTCACTCAATAATGCCGCCTCTAAAGTTCTTAACATTATTAATATTAACGTTATCTGAATAATGTCTCTTATCGGGCCTTATCTCTCATTACCACAATACATACAACATATTAGCAGCCCTCTGTTCAAGACATACACAAATTGAACCAGGTGATAACAGCTGCAGAGGTAACAACCTTGAAACGGAGCTACTAGAGTGATGATTGTGATTTGTTCGATTATTGTGCATATTCCCGTCCTGTGGGTGGTAGTGGTCCTCCCAGTCCCATCCTGTGGGTGGTAGTGGTCCTCCCAGTCCCATCCTGTGGGTGGTAGTGGACTCCCCAGTCCCATCCTGCGGGTGGTAGTGGACTCCCCCAGTCCCATCCTGTGGGTGGTAATGAACCCACCAGTCCCATCCTGTGGGTGGTAGTGGTCCTCCCAGTCCATCCTTGTGAGTGGTAATGGACCCACCAGTCCCGTCCTTGTGATGGTAATGGACCCACCAGTCCCGTCCTTGTGAGTGGTAATGGACCCACCAGTCCCATCCTGCGGGTGGTAGTGGTCCTCCCAGTCCCATCCTGGGGTGGTAGTGGTCCTCCCAGTCCCATCCTGTGGGTGGTAGTGGTCCTCCCAGTCCCGTCCTGTGGTGGTAGTGGTCCTCCCAGTCCCATCCTGTGAGTGGTAATGGACCCACCAGTCCCATCCTGTGGGTGGTAGTGGTACTAACAGTCCCATCCTGTGAGTGGTAATGGACCCACTGTCCCATCCTGTGGGTGGTAGTGGTACTAACAGTCCCATCCTGTGAGTGGTAATGGACCCACCAGTCCCCATCCTGTGGGTGGTAGTGGACTCCCCCAGTCCCATCCTGTGGGTGGTAGTGGTCCTCCCAGTCCCATCCTGTGGGTGGTAGTGGATTCCACAGTCCCATCCTGTGAGTGAGCGGTAGTGGAAACGGATGCAAACAGAATGATCTTGGAAACTGTATATATTTATACCATGATGTCTTGTAAAGTTGTTTACATCCGCTAGATCCTGGGTAGCCTCTCTCACCTGGCTTGCAAGATCACGAGGCTGCAGGTTCATGGGTTTACATAGTGTAAACTATCAATATAACATTATACTATTATAAATGTTTAATATGTTCAGTAAAGAGACAGGAAACTGTTTCCACGTGAAGGCTCCTTGGTAATGCAGGGAACCAAATACTGGTCACTCTAGTCTTTTACAGTACCTTACACATCGTAATTATATATTATTATATTATATTATTATTATTATTATTATTATTATTATTATTATTATTATTATTATTATTATTATTATTCACAATGAAATCACAATGGCGTGATCAATGAAAATCATTTTGAGGTAATATAATGTGTCTGGGAATCACGAGGACGCGCTGGTCCAAGTCACTCCTTTGCCACGAAATATTTTAATATTATTATTATTATTATTATTATTATTATTATTATTATTATTATATTATTATTATTATTATATTATTATTATTATTATTATTAATATATTAAAGCCTACCATAAACAGTGAGTGGAAAACCAGGCGCTGAATTAAGGCGCACGTTAAGGACGTGCGTTGTGGTGGAACAGTAAGGGGGATGTAGGACTGACCTGTCCCGTCCTGACTTCCGTTCTATATGTGGGTTGGATTATTTATTATCCTCGTTATTACGACTTATTCTCTTATCTCTGTGAAGTCACTAGCCACCCCAGCCTGACAAACAATAGGCAAATGTTGATCATCCTATCCAGGCGTTCAATCCCTAATCATCCAAGTGATTGGGCCCCATTCCTCCCCCCCCCCCCACGTCCCATCCCAAATCTTTATCCTGATCCCTTCTAAGTGCTATAGTGTCGTAATGGCTTGGCGCTTTCCCTTGATAGTTCCCTTCCCTTCTCAACCCAAGCTATGAGACTGATATTGATTTAGGTAAATATTAATCTCAGCAGACAACCATCTGACAGTGGGACCTTTTCAAACGGTATGGTAACAGACTTTTCTCAAGTATTAATTAATATTATATGTAGTTGTTATAGATTCAGCTACTCGAAACAAGTTCCAAGTAGCACGGGCTATGGTGAGCCCGTAACTTACCTGGCACAGGAGATGGCAAGCAGCACGGGCTATGGTGAGCCCGTAGTGGACTTACCTGGCACAGGAGCGGTGCTGTAATATTATATATTGTGGGCGTATGTATAGTTAGGCCGAGGTAAAGTGTTTGGGTTACCTTCATCAAGGGAGTGTTTATCCTACAGGCTGGAGCTTGGACGAGCATAACCCGAGGATTGGTTGCATTTGCACTTAGAAATTAAATCTTTCATTCCCCCTTCAGTCATGTTTCCCGAGACAAGAAACTCCGCTGACTGTCTTAAAGATACGCATGTCTCAAGTTATTTTATGATCGTCGAATCAAACTTTGTGCTTTGCATTTGTGTTCAAATCCTGTGATAGCGAGGAGGGGTTCGGCGGCCCAGGACTACTCTTTCCTATATCTCTGTGTACACCTACTCGCAGTTATATAAAAGCTACTTTGGATTAAAATAAAAGAACACAATGGATTACTGTAACATTGTGGTTAATATGAAATGATTTGATTATCGAGCGAGAGGCCATACAAGAGAACCGTTCAACACCCATTGTTAGCTTGACACGGGATTATCATCAGATACGAGTCTGGGCTGTAGTCCAGCGCTGAATATCCCTGTCAGGTAGATCAATGGGTAACGCCACCACTAAATTAAATAACCACATCCAGTTGGCGCCAGCCAGACGCCCTTACGTGACGGGCGGGTGGCCAAGGGTGTCCACGGGTGGCCACGGGTGTTCATGGATGGCCACGGGTGGCCACCCGTGGCCACAGGTGGCTACGGGTGTCAGATATATACAGGCATTATGAGACGGGCCGCGTCTGTAGTAATGGCGGAGGGAAAATAGTAAATAAGTTTTTCGTATTATTTTTCTGCCACTTTGGAAAGTTAGTATGGGTGTTGTTTATGAAAATTGTGCAGAAAACATTGAACCTATACACCAGTAGATTGACAGTTTACGGGCGGGACCAAAGCACAATTAATATATATATATATATATATATATATATATATATATATATATATATATATATATATATATATATATATATATATATTTTAATTGTGCTTTATTTATTTATTAATTTATTTATTTATTTATTTACTATTGTTAATTAATTACTTTTTCGGGAGCGAAGAGCATAGAGGCAGAAGTGAAGGGAAAGTGTAAGTTCCACTCACTTTGAGTGAGAAATATGGTGCGAATTATGATACTAGGCGCGCTGTCCGCCTTGCTGTCTAGGACTGGGGGTTGCATCTTTACCGTTGTCTAGGACTGGGGGTTGCGTCTTTACTGTTGTCTAGGACTGGGGGTTGCGTCTTTAGTGTTGTCTAGGACTGGGGGTTGCATCTTTACTGTTGTCTAGGACTAGGGATTGCATCCTTACTGTTGTGTAGGACTGGGGGTTGCATCTTTACTGTTGTGTAGGACTGGGGGTTGCATCTTTACTGTTGTGTAGGACTGGGGGTTGCATCTTTACTGTTGTGTAGGACTAGGGATTGCATCTTTAGTGTTGTGTAGGACTGGGGGTTGCATCTTTACTGTTGTCTAGGACTGGGGGTTGCATCTTTAGTGTTGTGTAGGACTGGGGGTTGCATCTTTTCTGTTTTCTAGGAATTATGTTATTTCAAGAATAAAAAAAATATAACTAATAATTTTCTGGATCTAATTTTAATATTTATTACTTGCCCTTTCACTAAGCACCATTAGTGAAAGTATATATAATATTCATAAACTGTTTTTTTTTTATTTTTAGTTCTGTGGTAATTATAATTTGATTTGGTGGAAAGTTTACTGAGCAAATTATCTGTATCATTTAGTCAAAATTGTACCTGAATTTACCCTAGACCTATGGTCTACACCTGAGGTGGCCTCGACAGGACAGGAAGCTGGCGGCTTGTCAAAGGTCCGCCCACCCCTACACCCTCCCTAATCCCCGAATTATTATTATTATTATTATTATTATTATTATTATTATTATATTATTATTATTATTATTATTATTATTATTATTATTATTTTAGTTTGTTCTTATCATCTGAGGTCTCCATTCCAAAGCTGAAATTTCTCGGTGGAAAATAATGGAGCGTATTTACTATATTGTGCTGTGCTTGGCAACAAGAATCTCCCGAGTAATCTTTTACGTTGTACGCTTATCGGGAAGTGTGGATGAATGAGGCAGCCAGCTGGAGGTGTGGATGAGGCGGCAGCCAGCGGGGAAGTGTGGATGAGGCAGCCAGCGGGGAGGTTGGCGGCCGAGGCATTATCCTGATGGGTGATAACGAACACTACTAAATCCCTATAATATATACGCTCACCAGCTCACGGTCTGTGTTCAATATTGCGAATAAAACCATTTCGCTTATGTTTTTTTTTCCGGGTCGATAGTTGAGAGTAAGGGAGGCAGCTGTCCCACTGGCTTTCTTGGGGCTCATGGTGAGAGTAATAATAACAAATTGTATAGCCAAATCACCAAAAATCCAACAATACACTGAAAATCCACGAGAAGAATGATGGAGGTAGACACTGAGCGCGGAGACAATGGTAATCTGAGGGGCGGAGGGGCGACGATCGCCCAGCCACCACGCGCTAGGTGCAGCCCTGTACGCGTATCAACAAACTCGCTGTCCCGAGGTAACCCTCGCCTCCGAGACACATTTTCCGAGGAAATCCTGCTCGTATCCGAAAAACTTGTATACAGGGACACTCGGTATTCCGAGGTACCACTGTACAAGAGAAAATCTTGTACTTTTTGTGGGTTTAAATCTTTTTAAACCTACAACTTAAAGTGTGGATTTACAAGATTTCTCCTTGTAAAATTGTGGAAATTCCTGTTACTATTTTGCTGTAGTTGAGTGCTAGTTCCTACAAACACAATTTGTCAGGGACATGTTGAGAACAGCAAGAAACCTTCTTCACATGAAGTAAGTGATTGCTATGAAAAGGGAAGCTGCTAAAGCAACAGAATGTGGAAGTTAACTTGAGGGTTATCTTGAGATGACTTTCGGGGCTTTTTAGTGTCCCGCGGCCCGGTCCTCGACCAGGCCTCCACCCTCGGGAAGCAGCCCGTGACAGCTGACTAACACCCAGGTACCTATTTTACTGCTAGGTAACATGGGCATAGGGTGAAAGAAACTCTGCCCATTGTTCTCGCCGGC
>WNGS01169498.1:46242019-46260248 GCA_020271785.1 Procambarus virginalis
TGAAATGTCCAGGCATATACGTGTATATGCATATTGTTAAAATAAAATATTAACTTATAAAATATTTGTAGAAATATTTCAAAGTAAAACCAATAACAGTAATAAATGTCAAGTCTAGGAAGATATTGTACTTTTAGAAAATATCCAGAAGAAAATTAACACTAATCGTCATTACCCATTTCCTACCTCATGAGGTGGGGAAGGCATCAGCCCTAGAAAACAGATCACCAAAAGAAAAAAAAAAAAAATTAAAATTCACATCCATTCTATATGACATCTTACACACCAGCCAGTCGGAGCCGGTCGGCCGAGCGGACAGCACGCTGGACTTGTGATCCTGTGGTCCTGGTTCGATCCCAAGCGCCGGCGAGAAACAATGGGCAGAGTTTCTTTCACCCTATGCCCATGTTACCTAGCAGTAAAATAGGTACCTGGGTGTTAGTCAGCTGTCACGGGCAGCTTCCCGAGGTGGAGGCCTGGTCGAGGACCGGGCCGCGGGACACTAAAAGCCCCGAAATCATCTCAAGATAACCCTCAAGATAACTTCCACATTCTGTTGCTTTAGCAGCTTCCCTTTTCATAGCAATCACTTACTTCATGTGAAGAAGGTTTCTTGCTGTTCTCAACATGTCCCTGACAAATTGTGTTTGTAGGAACTAGCACTCAACTACACGCAAAATAGTAACAGGAATTTCCACAATTTTACAAGGAGAAATCTTGTAAATCCACAACTTTTAAGTTGTAGGTTTAAAAAGATTTTAAACCCACAAAAGTACAAGATTTTCTCTTGTACTTTTGAGTTGAGTACAAGACCACAGATTCAAGCTAAGAAAGCAAAGTACCAAAAAATCCTAAAAATATGGGAGCCGTCGGCCGAGCGGACAGCACGCTGGACTTGTGATCCTGTGGTCCTGGGTTCGATCCCAGGCGCCGGCAAGAAACAATGGCAGAGTTTCTTTCACCCTATGCCCCTGTTACCTAGCAGTAAAATAGGTACCTGGGTGTTAGTCAGCTGTCACGGGCTGCTTCCGGGGGTGGAGGCCTGGTCGAGGACCGGGCAGCGGGACACTAAGCCCTGAAATCATCTCAAGATAACCTCAAGATATATTGTCACCCCCCCCCCCCCCCCAAGAACCTCCACACCTCCACATACATTTCATTTGGGAATATGCCTGTAATGCACAAATTTATCGTGTCTGGAAATGTAAACCTATTTTTACTATATACAAATTGTGCAAATTTATATACTGTAACACCACTTTCCAGGAACGTAACTATCACATTAAATAGTTTTCACAACAAATAGTGACTGCTTTATTACATAAAATCAATTCAGAAGTTTTTCTTAGTATTTATTTTTATTATTTACTCCTTAAAACCCCTTAACACTATCGGTCATCGACAGGCGCGCGGTCAACTTAGGGGTCATGCACCCGACATGTGGGCGAGCGTGCGCGTAAGCGCGCGGTGAGACCTAAATGTGTAAACTCGTTTCAGCTTTCTCACCTTAATTCTCGTGCCATGTCGCTCGTTTTGGTATCATTGTGTTCGCAATTAAATTCCCTACAGGTGTGTATGAATATAATGTCCAAAAGCCTGGTGTGACTCCCAACAGCAAAGCCTAAAATTGGCAAAGTTACAGTGAGCGCACAAAATCAGTAAAATGTGCATACTCGTTCCATTTTTCTCACTTAATTCTTGTGCTACATTGCTCGTTTTGGTATCATTGTGTTCGCAATTAAATTCCCTACAGATGTGTATGAATATAATGTACAAAAGTTTGGAGTGCCTCCCCGCAGAAAAGCGTAAAGTTACCCGTGAACGAGCACCAATTTGTACACTGCAACCTAATGTGTTATACTCGTCACTTTGATAACATCAATTTTCAAATACACGCCTTTTTTTTGCGAACAATTTGATTCCAAAATGAAAGACGTAACACGAAATTGATGTTATCAAAGTGACGAGTATACACATTAGGTTGCAGTGTACAAATTGGTGCTCGTTCACGGGTAACTTTACGCTTTTCTGCGGGAGGCACTCCAAACTTTTGTACATTATATTCATACACATCTGTAGGGAATTTAATTGCGAACACAATGATACCAAAACGAGCAATGTAGCACAAGAATTAAGTGAGAAAAATGGAACGAGTATGCACATTTTACTGATTTTGTGCGCTCACTGTAACTTTTGCCAATTTTAGGCTTTGCTGTTGGGAGTCACACCAGCTTTTGGACATTATATTCATACACACCTGTAGGGAATTTAATTGCGAACACAATGATACCAAAACGAGCGACATGGCACGAGAATTAAGGTGAGAAAGCTGAAACGAGTTTACACATTTAGGTCTCACCGCGCGCTTACGCGCACGCTCGCCCACATGTCGGGTGCATGACCCCTAAGTTGACCGCGCGCCTGTCCGATGACCGATAGTGTTAAGGGGTTTTAAGGAGTAAAATAATAAAAATAATACTAAGAAAAACTTCTGAATTTGATTTTATGTAATAAAGCAGTCACTATTTGTTGTGAAAACTTATTTAATGTGATAGTTACGTTCCTGGAAAGTGGTGTTACAGTATATAAATTTGCACAATTTGTATATAGTAAAAATAGGTTTACATTTCCAGACCGATAAATTTGTGCATTACAGGCATATCCCAAATGAAAATGTATGTGGAGGTGTGGAGGTTTCTTGGGGGGGGGGGGGGGTGACAATATATCTTGAGGTTATCTTGAGATGATTTCAGGGCTTTAGTGTCCCCGCTGCCCGGTCCTCGACCAGGCCTCCACCCCCAGGAAGCAGCCCGTGACAGCTGACTAACACCCAGGTACCTATTTTACTGCTAGGTAACAGGGGCATAGGGTGAAGAAACTCTGCCCATTGTTTCTTGCCGGCGCCTGGGATCGAACCCAGGACCACAGGATCACAAGTCCAGCGTGCTGTCCGCTCGGCCGACCGGCTCCCATATTTTTAGGATTTTTTGGTACCTTTGCTTTCTTAGCTTGAATCTGTGGTCTTGTACTCAACTCAAAGTACAAGAGAAAATCTTGTACTTTTTGTGGGTTTAAAATCTTTTTAACCTACAACTTAAAAGTTGTGGATTTACAAGATTTCTCCTTGTAAAATTGTGGAAATTCCTGTTACTATTTTGCGTGTAGTTGAGTGCTAGTTTCCTACAAACACAATTTGTCAGGGACATGTTGAGAACAGCAAGAAACCTTCTTCACATGAAGTAAGTGATTGCTATGAAAAGGAAGCTGCTAAAGCAACAGAATGTGGAAGTTATCTTGAGGGTTATCTTGAGATGATTTCGGGGCTTTTTAGTGTCCCGCGGCCCGGTCCTCGACCAGGCCTCCACCCTCGGGAAGCTGCCCGTGACAGCTGACTAACACCCAGGTACCTATTTTACTGCTAGGTAACATGGGCATAGGGTGAAAGAACTCTGCCCATTGTTTCTCTCGCCGGCGCTTGGGATCGAACCCAGACCACAGGATCACAAGTCCAGCGTGCTGTCCGTCGCCGACCGGCTCCGACTGGCTGGTGTTAAGATGTCATATAGAATGGATGTGAATTTTTAATTTTTTTTTTTTTTCTTTTGGTGATCTGTTTTCTAGGGCTGATGCCTCCCCACCTCATGAGGTAGGAAATGGTAATGACGATTAGTGTTAATTTTCCTTCTGGATATTTTCTTAAAAGTACAATATCTTCNCCCCTACCACCTCACCCTCCACCGTCATGCTCACGGCAGCGTCTCCTTCAGGTTCCTCTTACACCGCGCCTTAAGCACCCAAGATATGGGAGGGCGGAAGGTGTTACTGTGAGACACTGGCTGAGAGGTCGGCTGGAAGTGGCCTCTCCATCCAGCATGTTTATTTATTTATATTTATTTATTTACAATTAGGGGCATTGGGTTTATGAGAGCACATAGCATGATGTTGTACATTGTTGTAAAGCCACTATGACTCATAGCGTTCGGGCAGAGTATTGTGAATGTCATGAATACATTCTAACTCGCCTCTGTCACTCGAAAATATTTGCTACGAACTAATTAGAGTATTGCAGTTAGAAATCATCCTTGGCCAAACACTTCTATAAATGATTAGTCTGGAAGGAAGATATATCTCATTTAGCAGCCAACCAATCTGAATACCAGTAAGACAATATACGCTAATTTTATCATCACAATAGTGTAAAACAATTGATTTGAATGGTTTGAAAAAAAAATTGATTTGAGTTTTATAATGTTAAATGTAAGTAAAAGAATTTAGTTTTATTAATGCAGTAATCTGGGCCAGTTAGAATTGTTTGGAGAAGTCTCCTGACCTTTAACCCAGCTGTTAACATGATTGGTACCGGATTTAATTACCTTATTTTGGGTTGCATGGTGTCTGTGACTGTGTCGTCCTGTTTGGTGGACGGTAACAACATGCAGTGATGGACCACCAGAAAGTTGACTTTTGCATTATTGAATTGGACAAACTGGAAACTTTAAATACAATATAAATATAAGATATAACCCTTCTTGCAATCCTAGGCCTAATTTAACTGCAAATTTACCTTTTTATTATTATACTAGGCCTAGGAATATTAAAGTTTGGTTTTTAGCTTAATTTTTTTTCTGGCCTAAAAGTTAATAGTACCAAATTGGTTTAGTAGGAGGTTCATCAGTGTATTAACACCAGAGGCTAAAAACCATTATTCAGTATCCTCCCTCAAGTATAAGAAATATTGTGGAACAAAAGCCTTCAAGAGAAGACTGACAGTTTTCTGTAGAAGTGCCAGACCAACGTGCTGTAGTGGATATACAGTATAGGCCTATGGGCACTCTAAGCAACAACTTGGCCACTGGTCAGGCTTGGGGAGTAGAACTACTACCAGAACCTCATCCAGGTACAATCCAAGTATTGGTACTTTTGAACAATATATAGAGTATATATATATATAGGTAGATATATA
Organism: Procambarus virginalis; assembly: GCA_020271785.1. Lineage (NCBI taxonomy): Eukaryota > Metazoa > Arthropoda > Malacostraca > Decapoda > Cambaridae > Procambarus > Procambarus virginalis. The sequence continues at coordinate 46,246,983 of WNGS01169498.1, forward strand.
TAATATATATAGATAGATGGATAGATATAGATAGATGGATAGATATAGATATAAATAGATAGAGATATAAATAGATAGATAGAGATATAATAGATAGATAGAGATAGATAGATATATAGAGATAGATATATAGATATATATATATATAGATATATATAATAATATATAGATATATAGAATTATATATAGATAGATATATAGATAGATATATATATATATATAGATATATATATATTGAAATATATATATCTATATATATATCTATATATATATATTATATATATATATATATATATATATATATATATATTATATATATATATATATATATCACACACTGTATATATAAATACCATTGAAAGGTGAAGTATGGATGGAAGGGGGGGGGGGCAGGGAGGTTTTTAGAGCAAGTCATGTACAGTATCTCAAAAAACATTTGCTGTTACTGCATAAAATATTGAGACACTTTTTTTCAGATGCAGATTACAACACATATATGATTTATGATGGAAATTTTAAGAACTGGAACGGAGACAACTCCAGCCTCTGCTACGGTTTAGACGAAGTGATCTAGGTGTTGGCAATGAGAACTCTAAAACGGAGGTGAGATTGTATTGTTACTTAATCTGCTTGTTTTTTTTTTTTTTTTTTTGTAGGCATGAATTGTGAAATTCTTTGTGCAGATATTTGTCTTTTAACCCCTTAACTGTGCAAAATGTCATATGATGTGTGACATTGAAGGGGGTATAATTTGAAAAATATTCAAATTATGTAAAAATTACTTAAAATTGTTAAGCAAGTCTCCAACTTATTGGCTTCAGCTTCGTGAAACTTTCTTCAAAATATTTTCAGAAATTGATTTTAGACAAATATTAAAAAAAAAAAAGAATGAATGTTTTGTTGATAAAGAGAACAGCTATTACAGGAACTGATGAATAATGCAATAATAAAGAGATGGAAGCACACAAAGAAGAAGAATACAGTAGTAGTAAAAAGTGTCCACAAGTGGATATACAGCTGGTACATTTATAGCATTGGTGAGCAATACATAATAACTCAAATAATAATGAGTCATTATGTTATGCTCTATTTTGTTATATATCATATAAATACATTGGCCAATGATATTATCAGTTACTTTCAACAATGTCCAAAAAAATATTTTTTTTAGGGGATTTTTTGTTTCCTCTGTTATTATTTGAATTTGTCTTAACCTTTACATCCTGGAGAATGCATACTCGTCCCTAACTATGTGAAGCCAGAATTAAATTGGTCAGCAAATAAATTAATTGTATTAATAATTAAATTGGTCAACAAATATTAATTACAACTCTCAGAACTTGGGACTTTGAATTTTGTTTGGCTGATTTTTTTACAGATTTCAAATTCTATTTTCCTTGTTGGTTGTTTTCATGATTAGGGACCAGATTAGGGCTTTTTTACTTATATAAAGTATACCCTAAATATATTCCCTAAATCATTATAATTATCCCTATACAGTATTTTTTTTGCAGGGGGGTGGGGGTTTCTTCATTTCTACACATTGACCTACAACTTTCACATACTGTACTTGAGTGCAAATGCCAAACAATGTATATTACAACATACAAGTAAATTCATAAATTAGATCTGCCTTATTCATTGTCGATAACTTCAACTTCAATTATACAGTATCGATAACTAGAATTTCAACTTACTTCAATATCCAAAAATCAAGTTTCTGACCAATTCTCACCATTTTACATATAGTGTGCAAAGCTGTCTCTTCTACAATCCCTATAGAATTGATTTTTCATAAACTCTAAACATTGGAGTTATAAATTTTTATTGTCTAAATTTGTGCATATTTCAAATGCCATATTGACAGTTTTTTCTACAGTAAACTACAGTACTGTATACTGAAAACCTATATTCTAATATATGAAAATGAAGTCATATGCTATTCTGAGAGCATAATAACACCAAAGTTTTTCAAGTTACACTGGTATCATTTAGACAAAGTTGAAGCATTTGCCTAGTAGATTATGAACAAAACATTTGAAGAGTTTCAGAAATTTAAAAAACTAAGTTCAATGTCACACACAACATTTTATGCAGCTTAAGGGTTAATGATTACAGTCCAGCATTTCTCAGCCTTTGTACCCCCTGAAATAATTTGGACTTGTTATTTAAATGAAACTGTCTCATTTCAGTTAATGAAATCAATTTCTGTTTGCTTTTGATACGGGTTAAATGAGAAAAATTAAACACAAAAATGAAGCAAATACATTTACATGTGATCAGAATTAGCCTGTTCATCACTGTAGCGTATCTCATGTGGAACCCCCTAGTTACCTCAGGGTTCTGTGAAACCCAAAGTTAAGAAATGCTGGTTAGATGTACTGTAGCACGAAGTGTCCAATAAATAAATGTTCATAATTATTTGTCATTGCATTTAGTTGACTACAATACTTTCTTTCATCACAGAGTTGTATTAAATACAAAGCTGTATAGTTTAGCTTCAACTACTCAGTGTTTTGGACATGTTAGACAGAATTTGCAATGTTTGCCAGTCAAAATCATTGAACAAATTTATTTTACAGTACATGCATTTAAAAATGATGCATATTGTATTTTTATATTTTGCTCTTTGAAAATGCATGTGTCAAAAGCAAATGTTAGTTCTGAAGTAATAAAAATATTTAAATATTCTGAAGCTATAGCAAAAACTTCAACTAAATATTTTACATTTTGTTGAAGTTTTTGTTGTTGATTTGTTGCGGGTTTTGATTTGTGGAACCAATTACAGCGTAACTGGTGGAGGTGGGGTCCCTCGATTGTTTCAAGCGTGGGTTGACATGTATATGAGTGGATTGGGTGGTTAAGATAGGAGCTGCCTCGAATGGGCCAATAGGCCTTCTGCAGTTGCCTTTGTTCTTATGTTCATTTCAAAATACAAAACTAATCCAGTTAGATCATTTTCTGTTTACCATTATTGTAACAGTGCTGTGTCTCCCAATTTTGGTATGATGTGAAACTGGAAAGATGCATTACTGGAGAGCCCTTGGGAAACAATATAGTAAACAAGAAGTTTTGTTTTTGTAAATTACTGTAAAATACAGTACTGTAATGTAAAGTACAGTTGTGTGTTTTGAAATGTCAAAAGAAAAACTTTGCCCTCAATATGTGGATCTCATTAAACTGATTTAATTAACATTATATCAGTAATATTAATACCTGTATTAACATTAATTGATGATGTACAGTAATGTAACATTAAGGGGGAAATTTTTTTACTTTTTTTTTTCTCTTATGAAATGTAGATCTGTATTCGAGAGGATGAAAATACACAATGAATCATATATCTACTTATTTTCCCTGGGTATTAGCCAACATTTCTGAAATTTGACATTCATATGTCAGCATCACGTGAGGCAGAAAAATATATATACAGTACATATACAGTACAAATATACAGTGCATATATATTTTTATTTTTCATCTGAAATTTATTCAGAAGTAATCATTCTGAATACAAAGTAAAAAGAATTGAAACATTAATACATATCTGATGATCCTTTTTGGCCAGGTACTGTATATGGAGTCATTGTCAAATATTGTTTTGGGACCAGGAGTTGAAAGCCTGTCTGACTACAAATTATTTTATGGCCTTCCATGACTGCTGGGAGACACCATTTAGCTATTGGAACTATATGGGCAACAGTGATATCCGAAACACTGACGCAAGACGTAGATCTTCATTTGACGATGACTATATAGCACTAGACAAAAAAACATTTAATAGGTACTTGCACAGTTCATGAAGATTTGGGATTTTTCAGCTGTTTGAACATTTAGAATGAACCTGTGAGTACAAATTACTTGGTTTATTACATTTCTCATGACTTAAATATATATTAAATGTATTTATATTTTAAATACTGTACTGTATACTGTACCATATTAGTAATGGTACAGTATCAGAATTAATAGACGAAGTTATTACAGTATTGACTATTTTATCAAAGGAGTTTTACTCGATAGATTTAAAGTACTATATTGTGGTAAATGACAGATCAGATTATGCCTAAAAGCTATCAAGAGTGCATTGCTGTGTTTGGGTTAGAGTAATTAAGCTTTACATTTCAGAAGGGCATCATAGTGTATAGTACTCATTAATTGGCTTGTACGTTCTCATCTGGGTTTAGTCCTTAGGCGAGACTGAGACAGTTAAGTTAGCATATTTCCATTTACCTGATGGCTCTGTTCACATAGCAGTAAATAGCTACCTGAGAGTTAGGTAACTATTGTTTGTTCTTGTTCAAAAGCTTCTTTCAAAAGTAGAAGAGCTGGTTGGCAAATTGGTTATTTGGAACCAAATACCATATTCTCAATTGAAATTTATAGGAATGGCTAGATGCAAGAACAGGAGAGCAACAGGGGTCAGTCTTGGAACCAGGTTTGCTCCGATTTACATTAATGATGATAAAGGGTTATACTGTGCAGCGTCATTAACAAATTTTGATATTATACTTGAGAGAAAAGTTTGAACTTCATTACTCAAGTAAACATGATTGTAAGATAACCAAAACATCTTGGTTAATTAATCTGATAAATTACAGATAAGTGATACTGTTAATAAGTATAAAGTAATAGATTGGAAATAAAAATGAAAAGAGAAGCTACTGGATTAATACCATTCAATTTATGAAATTAAATTGAGAGAGACCTGGGTGTGACGAGTTCAGGATTGTATTGCCTCAGTTTCAAATGTATACAAAAGTAATTAATGTATACGTATTCATTCCCAACACTTTTTAAAGCTTAGCTTGTGGCTATTGTAAAACACATTGTACCATGAACAATCTAGTCCCAAAATATTACATTATTTATGTGAGCATATTGGACGACTGAGCAATAATTCAATTCCATTAATGTCTATTTAATTCCCAAATAAAAAAACATGCCTTTGCAATGTATAGCACTAAAGGAAAGACACTGCAGTTGCTTGTTAACATGTCACATACAGTACACATTTTTTCAACCTGTCATCCATAAATGATAGAATTTAGAGCAACTGTTGGTCAAACATACAAAAATGTACTTTTTGCCCTCAAAGAACAAAAACACATTTTTGTCTTAATATTGTAGAGGAGACGAGAAAGAAGACAACAACCAGACCTGAACTTTCCTAGGCCTAGTCTAGCATCTGTACTAAATAAGGCCTTACATGGTGCATAATGAGCATCGGACAGGTTAACCAAGGTTGAATAGTTGCTTTTCATGAAGTTCAACTAATTGTGCACATACCACTCTAAGACATTTTAAGTATTGTACTTTGCAACAAATGAAGGCCTCCAGTAAAACATCTGCCATCTTGTAAAGTGAAACTTTTCCCTTTAAGTTTGGGGCATGTGTTAATAAAATAGTGTTTTTTCTATCAAAATAATGCCTGATATTTCCTTTGCACGTGTCAAGGATTTATGATAAACACACAGCTATGCACAGGTGTTTAACAAAAAATGTCAGCCTTTGTAACATTATTTTGTAATGCACTTTAAGTCATAAGCTGGGAATTCCTGAAATGTGTTGCCCTATTTAGAAATAAGAATTCTTTATAAAGAATAATTGGTTGCAAATAATTCCAGTTTGTGTATTTTGTCAGGACTAATTATGGTACATAATGAATCGCACGGGTTACTGGATAACATAACACAACCAGTGTATAATAAATTAGAGAGGATATAATAAATCACACATGCATGTCAGACATTCTTGTGTTAAGTATATACATCTATAGTGTGTAAATCACAAAAATTAATACGTGATGAAAAATGTGACGGTGTCAGACCTTGAAGGAAGGATTGAAACGGGAATTTCCTTATGTACTTTCGTATTTAATAATACATCTTCAGAAAGGTGAATTGTGATCCTTCTGAAGATGTACTATTAAATACGAAAGTACTTAAGGAAATTACTGTTTCAATCCTTCCTTCGTGGTCTGACACCGTCACACCTATAGTGTCTGCTCAGATGATTTTTATTGTAAAATATAACATCAAAATTATTTTGAGTGACTATGGTGTGCATGGCCTTCAGATGATGGACTTGTTAAAAGCTTACGATACGAGGACTGCATGAAATAGCAGTTTATTTACTGTACACGCAAATGTGAGACGAACGTGGCATGAGCATGAAAAATCTAGAATTAGGAGCAGTACAAATTATTAAAACAAAAATTGTACTGTACTAAGATTTGGTTATGTTGAACAAGTGTGTGATGAGTGGTGACGTGTATTCTGAATATAGGAGAAAAAAAGGATGGTCAAGATAGGCATCAAACACCTCATTTGATGCCACAATAAAAGAATTTAAATGCACATTTGTAACTAGAGGAGAAATAAAGAAACTGTGTAATAGATTTTGATAGAGCAATAATACCAGACAATATATTGCTTGAAATGTGAAGGAATATACACAATCGAGTTATCTGATCTGGACCATTTTTAGTGCCTTTGTAAGAGGGAGAGGAAGCAGGTAAATGAAAAAAATATATATAATACTGGTACTAATACTGTATATAAAAATAATGATAGAGGGGGGAGGGGGCTAGAAATGATATGCTAGATACTCTTAACAAGTGTAATTACCCAAGTATGTTTACAGGATGGGAGCTTTGCTTGTTGCATCCTGTCTTCCCAGTACACTTTGTTGTATGATGCTATGAAACTACTGACAGTTTTGGCATCCACTGCCTCCTTACTTATCTTGCTCCAACTGTCTACCACTCTGCAAAAGAGCACCTTTCTAATATTTTTTGGTGCCTTTGTTTCTTTAGCTTGCATCTATAACCTCTTGTTCTTGAAGTTGTAGGTTTCAACAACTCCTCTTTGTTAATTCCTGTTACTATGTTGTATGTAGTGATCATATTGCCTCTCTTTCTTTTATCATTTGACATATATCACCTCTTAGTCTCTCCTCGTAGCTCGTTTTTTAGTTCAGGAAGCCATTTCGTAGCATGTCTGTACGTACACCCTATCCAGACTGCGCTTACCTTTTAGAAGATCCCATATATTAACTGTTTAATCTAACATGTCAAAATTTGAATCACTAAGGATTTTTTTAATGTTCTTTCTCACTAGGAAAATCTCCCCTAGCAATAATCTCTGAAATCATTACATTGTATTATTATTATTTTAGTAACTGCTAATACAAACACCTATTCCTTAGTCAGCCTCATCACTCTTCATCCATAATTACTTTCTACGTAAATTAAGCATTTTTCATCCAAATTAAGAAACAGACTTTACCTTTTCTAGGGTTGACAAGCAATAATGCTCTTGACTTGATCCAGCTTTTTCCACAGACATGTCAAAAATTAGCTGTTTTGGTGTCATATCTGATATGTACTATACTTTTGCCTGGACATTACTGCTCTTGTCTGCCATATTGCATTCTCCAACTGGCAATGCTCAATGTTATATTGTAGTTGAAATTAACCTCGCTTCTAAGTCTCCAAAGTCATCACTTACCTAAATGGCTGTGTCCATGTTGTTAGATATTCTTAGCAATGCCAGTCTTGAGTAAATAGATGCACAAGCTGTGTGCAAAAATTGGTCAACTATTGTACTAATGTCTCCAAGATCTGTACCTCAATAGCTTAGGTGACCTCCGTAACGCTAGTGTGGCTGTGGTTGGCCTTCAAAAGTGTTGCCCAAGTTTCAAAATGTGCATTTTTTTTTTATTATACTATTCCTGCCTGTATCACAGATTCTTTATACAGTAACAAAAGTATATAATTTGGGCTATTCTTCCATGTGCCATTATCACTAACTTTTAGCTAAAAATTGTAATACTTTAGCCTTGCTCTTCGAAAATATCAGTTTCTTGCAAACATTCTACACTTCTTCCAGACTGTGCCTGGTAAACAAACAACTCGTTCAAAACAAGCTAACCTCTGGTTTGCTAGTGCGGTGTGAAAAGTCCTAATTCATTTGCTATCTTGATAATCATTGTTGATGCAGCATTGTTATTTACAAGGAAGGTGGATGTTGATGGTGTTGGGTTGATGGAAGTGGAGATTAATGGTGATAAGGTAACCTCCAATGTTCAAGTATTTGGGTCAATATGTCGTGAGTCAAGTGCAGGTGGGGCAATGCCAGCTTTCTTGAAATCTTTTGCTAAAGATTTGAATTGATATTTGTTTCACATTTCTTTTGCTGTTGTTTTAAAAAACTTCATATACTGTACAAATCGTACAGGTTCATCTTGTCCTTAGTTTCAAGCTCACTGTTACTCGTTTCCATAAATGCCAGAATGTCTTTAAAATGTTTCTTAAATATTGCTCCTCACACTTGTGTTTGTACCACTGCCACTCTGCATTATCAACACACTCCACTTTTGCTTTACTTACTACCTTTCAATTTTGTATTGCCTTATCACATTCACTTCTAGAGAACTGGTAAAAAATGATAGGTTTAGCCTTAAGATAAAAAAGTAAAATAGGTTTAGCCTTAAGATAAAAAAAGTAAAATAGGTTTAGCCTTAAGAAAAAAAGTAAAATAAAAGCCATATTCAGTGCACACGACACTTCTTGGGTCTCCGCTCTCCACCTTAATTATTTCAACTTTCTTCTCAGATATCATCACTGTTCTCTTTCTCTTACGTATTCTGCTTGTTGAAGCTTTCACTGACACAATGGGTGCACTTGAAGATGTCATGGTGCACGGATGTTCCTAGATTGTGACGATATATCCAACAAAGTCTCAGAATGACACAACACTCCAGTCTCCTGACAAATCAAAACAATGGGAACAATGGGTTGTGAATTTGTGATGTCACAGGGTAGAAGGCACTAGAGTAGGGTATAAGGGCAGATGGCCTGACACGTTCAGTGGGCAAACTAGGCCCATCTACCACCCACCACCACCCTGGGCAGCGAGGCCTAGTAGACACTTGCCTGATGAGATACCCGAACCATTTTATACAAACCTTGCGCTTCCCGAACTTAAGTATCCAAACCAACCATAATCGGGAAACTGGCATTTTCGGATAGACGGCGTTCGCAAACCACATTGCTGTCTGTATATAGTATTTAAAGTGAAAAAGTCTTTTGAAAATTTGGAGTTGTAGCAGTTGACTCATTGAAGTGTGACATGTTGAGAGATTTATTTTTTATTATTTCCTTACTTTATTTCTTTGATATTAGAAAAGAGAAATGCTCTACCACTGTGTTGAGATTTCCTTCTGTTAGTTTAATACTGTGCAAAAAAATTACAGGATATGAAGTCAGCTGACCCCATTAAAAATAAAAAAGTTGACAACTTTCCTGATAAAAGTGATAAGAAAAAGCTGGCAGTATTGAAGAAGGATGCATCATCGACTAAAGCTTCTGAAAGTTCTACCACTGTAGCCCCAGTAATGACCCCCAGTGATAATGTTTCTGTGAGCACCTCTACCCCAAAAACTGCTCCAGCCGCCACTACCACCACGGTTACCACCGCCGCTACCACCACCATCACCTCCACTACCACTACTGTAACCAGTAGCCCCATACCCAGTAATGAGAGCAGAGTTAACCTGGAGGATAATAGAACGGGAGGGTTGACGGTGGGGTGTTGTACTTTGTAGGCTATGCTGGTGGCGGTGTTGGGTTTAGAAGCATGTTGTGTGTTGGCAGAAGTATCGTGTAGTGAGTGGTAGTTATGTCCTAATGTGTCTTAGTTAAATTACTTTTGTCTGTAATACTTATATTTTCTTAATACAGTATGTCCAATTAATTATTATTGTGTGTGTAATAATTGTTTTTAAGCTCGTTATGCATAGCTAAGTAGTCTTGAAATTGAAGTAAGTTTATTGAGGTATAAATACATACAAAGGGATGAGGTAGCTCAAGCTATTCTCACCCTGTTCAGTAGTGTTCATATATATACTGTGTAGACAAAGTAGTCCTTGGTTGTCGAAAGCACACAATTTGAAATTATAATTTTCTTAGACATGGCATTGTATTGAGGGATACAGTAATACTGTAATATTTAAATAGTTCAATGTATTTAGTATTGTTATTCAAAGTGTTAGTGTTGCATTGCAAGAGTATATAAGTTATTTGTAATTAGGTTTTTTTTGTCAGTACAGTACAACATAGACTAAATTTCATCTCGGCAAAGCAAAATTCTGTACAGTACTGTATTATAATCATTCAGACTCGTATTCTAAAGCTCCAAGTACATTGTTGTACACGACAGTTACATTTAGCTTCATGTATGCAACTTCTTGCATGTTTGCTGAAATTATACATTATTAATGTGATGCTGCATGATTTATGGTGTTGCATGATTTATGGTGTTGCATAATTTATGGTATTGCATGAATATGTTACTAACCACATTTTCATTCAATGTGTTATACTGTATAACCGATTTCATTTCTGGGGGAGCCCCCTGATTGTACCATCTCCAATGGCCTTCTTGGGACCAAGAGGCAAAACCTGGCCCTCTCAGAGGTGCTGGCAGCCTTGACATTTCTATATTAAGTTATTAATTTGTCACCACCGAGGTAGGTACCCAGAAAAGTCAATGAGTTAAAACAAACCGTAGCTGGCTGCCTCTGAGACCAGCAGCCTCAAAAATGGACATAGACCTCCCTCAAACTATGTAAACAAATCTGGTTGGAGTGTCTTAGCTGGTGGGGTGCACTGGCGTTTATGCATGCTGCACTTCAGTGCACCGAGGTATGTTTTCTCAGATGTCTTAGCTAGGCCTGGTTAACACTTTCGCACTCGTGGCGTCAGTGGACCGAGGTATGTTTCTTAGATGTCTTAGCTAGGCCTGGTTAACACTTTCGCACTCGTGGCGCCAGTGGACCGAGGTACAGTATGTTTTCTCAGATGTCTTAGCTAGGCCTGGTTAACACTTTCGCACTCGTGGCGTCAGTGCACTGAGGTATGTTTTCTCAGATGTCTTAGCTAGGCCTGGTTAACACTTTTGCACTCGTGGCGCCCCTGGCGTCCCCAATTTTTCGTGTGTCTAGCCTGTGACGCTAGTGGCGACCAAATTTTAAAATATTTATTAAAAATTTACATTTATCCGATCAATCTGGGAGTTGTTTTAAAATGCGCGCCTTTAGATCGTGCACAATGTGATACCAAAATGAAAAATGTAACACGAAAATTGATGTCAGAATACTGGAAAGATTATAAATACTTTTTGCGTTCAAAATTTAAAATATTTTTTAAAATTCCATTTATTGTTATTATTATGGGACTAGTTTAAAATGCACACTTTTAGATTGTGAACAATTTGATACCAAAATGAAAGATGTAACACGAAAATTTGTCAGAACACTGGAAAGATATAAATAATTTTATGATGAGCGTCCAAAATTAAAAATATTTTTAAAATTCCGTTATTGATCTATTATTATGGGATTAGTTTATAATACTGTATGCGCCTTATATTGCACACAATTGATACCAAAACGAGTGATGTAACACAAAAATTTGTTATCAAACTGAACGAGTATTTGCATTAGGTTTGCGGCTGTGATAATTGGTGTTCGTTCACGGGTATCTTTAGGCTTTGGTAAGGGGAGTGGTGGCGGTGGCTAGCACTGGTGTCATGGTTGACACCAGTGCTAGCCCGGGTTATCCCATCTGTGTATAAATTCTTACGTGGCTCCATATCGCCCTTGTCAGGTCTGAACATAAATTTATATTAAGATGAAGCTACTGTACTGTGGTTAAGTGGGCGAACTTGAGAAGTTGGTCATTGCGAACCTCTTCTTATGGGCAATAACTTACCTGTGGTGATCAACAGTGGTGTTTTGCGTGGAAAATTCGTCCGAAATGTTTGGAAATTTGTCATCCCAAGAGTCGGGGTCTTCGACACTGACTTGTACTGGAGTGACCGTGTCATTCTCGGTGGGACTATCACTTGATGTCCCATTGGTGGTAGTTGCTGCAGGGGCAACAGGCTCTCCCTTGTTCTCTTCCGTCACATTCTGTGTGACCTGTCAAGTACATTACAATCAATATATATCCATAAAATATATATTTACACACACACACGTTTATATATGTAAGTGTCCCAAAACCACCACTCTACTTAAAAATCCAGAAGCAAGAATAGGTATAATATAAAGAACAAGAGCACAGAGCCATTTCACTAAGTGACACAGGGTTAGAATGTTGGGACCATATGAACAAATCCACAAGGGCTGTGATGAGGGTTCGAACCTACGCACGGGATGTTTGCAGATGCCCCTTAAGTCAACTGTACCCCAACATGGTCAAAAGAATTGCAACCTGAGTGCTACTCCCTCACTACAGCCCTTGTGGATTTGTTCATTTGATAAATCACGTTATTGTGATTTCTGTGTGTATTGGGACCATATGTTTACCTATAGGGGAGCCGTCCCGAGCGGACAGCACGCTGGACTTGTGATCCTGTGGTCCTGGGTTCGATCCCAGGCGCCGGCGAGAAACAATGGGCAGAGTTTCTTTCGCCCTATGCCTCTGTTACCTAGCAGTAAAATAGGTACCTGGGTGTTAGTCAGCTGTCACGGGCTGCTTCCTGGGGGTGGAGGCCTGGTCGAGGACCGGGCCGCAGGGACACTAAAGGCCCCGAAATCATCTCAAGATCTCAAGATATATGCACACAAAGTGGAGAGCACGTGCTCAATGCCACACACTAACCTGATCACAGTACTGCTATCTTTGCTCACTTTCATACACATACTTCAAACATTATTGACTCTCTCCACAACCCTTCATTCTGCCTTCCTCCAATATTATTCCAATTCTTCCTTTTTTCCCCTTACCATTTTGTTCTCCTGCACCTTGTTGCAACTGGAGATAGAGCCCCCCAAAGACTGCCATGAGGATTTACATATATCCTGAAGTCCCAGGACTTTTCTATCCTCCAGATTGACTCCTTCACTCACATATAATAATCCTCCTTCGCCTACTTTTTAAAAGATATCACATATCACCTATGAACTCCATGTTTACAATTTACCACTGCTTTTCTCTTTCATATACACCAGTGAATCCTATAAACTTTTTAGAACATTTGCCTGCCATGCTAAGCTTTGCTCTCCCAGACCACATTCATTCACCCTTGAAAAAAATTCTTCCCTAATACTGTACTTTTTATGTACCTTCAACTTCTTAATTTTAAACCATATTTCAGCCTAACAACAACTTTTTATAATCCACTATTATGATGGTAATTTTGCTTATCATTTAGAAGAGCATAGCAAATTAAGTAATTGGGTAATAAACTCTCCTAC
>WNGS01169498.1:46315319-46332950 GCA_020271785.1 Procambarus virginalis
GTGTGTGTGTGTGTGTGTGTGGTGTGTGTGTGTGTGTGTGTGTGTGTGTGTGTGTGTGGTGTGTGTGTGTTGTGTGTGTGTGTGTGTGTGTGTGTGTGTGTGTAAATCACGAAATTAACACGTGATGTTAATCGTTATTAGGAAGTAATGGTGTTGATAACGGAATATGCTGCAAGTGTTTAACTATGAATATAGATGCTAAAAATAATTAAGATTTCTCTCGTGAGATCCTCATGGCCTTCCTTTGATAACACTGTTCCAAAGTTTTCACTTTGAGGGATGAACACACTGGGGACCATGTCATATGTCCCTGGCGGGCATGTCATAAGTCACTGGCATATGTCACATGCCAGTCACACCTTCTCCAGTGAACTTTGAGAGGCAGCTCAACATGGCTTTTATACTTATAATAGGTATAATAGGCCACAAAATTCTGCTTGTTCCAATATTGTCAATGAGAACTTTCCTCAGAGATCAGAGACAGCTTTCGCTGCATCGTCAAGTTCTCCAAGAAGGCTAGTGTCTTCAGTGGCGACAACGGAGGAATTTCAGAAAACCGCCTGTCATGTGAGGCTCCGTCATGAGAACTTTCTTCAGATATCAGAGACAACTTTCGCTGCATCGTCAAGTTCTCCAAGAAGGTTGGTGTCTTCGGTGGCGACAACGGAGAAATTTCAGAAAGCCGTTTGTCATGTGAGGCTCCGTTATCACTGCTCTTTATCTTGTTGTCAATCCGTTCGCCTGTTTGGCCGTCACCTCCTCTCTGGTGTATTTGGTCTTCACGCCTCCTGCCTTTTCTACATCCCGTTCTTCGTCTCGTTCCGCCCGTTCTTGCACTTCCTCAGCTCCGGCACCTTCAGGATCTGTAAGGCTCCTCCTCATCCCAGGACTTCCATCGAAGAAGAGGATCCCGTGTCCCTGTTCAAGGTCGTCGTCGTCGTCTGGTGGTGGCTCAAGCCACTGCAGGAGCTTCCTGCCCATGCGTGAGCGGGTGAGGCAGCACATCACCGCCAGCAGCACCAGCCACGCTCCTGGCAAGCTCACCAAGAGGATGGCCTCCCACGACCAGAAGAACCCAGCTGTCAGGGAAAGGACAAACCTTCCTATAAAAGTACTGTAGACTTTTTAAAAATAATATTTCATGGTGTATGTAATTAATAATAATAATTACTAATAATTCATTGTGTCGGGGGACAGGCAGCCAGCCCCTTCCCCCCCCCCCAAGGATGCAACCCCACAACAAGCTGAGTAACTCCTGAGTATCTTCTTACTTCTTGGTGAACAGGACATTAAATTATTGGAAATATGCCTAGCCATTTCTGTCCCGCCCGTGAGTCGAACCAGGAATTCTCGATTGTGAGTCGCGAACGAACCCGACTGTACAACGGGGACCCTCATGTAGGTATATGTTTTAGAGAAATAAAAAACAAGTCAATAGAAAAAATCCCTTTCCAGTATTTGGATCTACAGTGTTCTACACTAATTAAATTCTGTACGAAAGAGTGGGCATTTTCCTTTTGGTTTAATAGGAATATGAGCAGTTACCTTGTGACGAGTCCATGTACGTGTGGTCGAGAGTGTATGGTGGGCGAGATAGCGCTGTCACGTACCCCTTGGTGATAACTTTTTTCTCCATCCATTCTTCCTCCTCCGGCTCACTGGTCCACGTTGTCGCCTTCACCCCAGCGGCGTCCCTCTCCCTCCACTGCCTGGCTGTGCTGTGTGGAGGTCCAGGAAGCGGCTCTGAAGGCACATGGCTCCTCTCACTAGCAACTTCTTCACTCTTGTGCCTGTTGCTCTGATATGAGTCACCGGAGACAAGATTAGTGGTTACGTTAATAATAGTCCAAGGGAATGTGAATCCTGGAACGGAAAGAGGTGCGGGGAAAGGAGGATTTTCACCTGAGGCTCGCTTATGGTTTGGGTCAATGTCTGCCAGCGTACTTTGGGTCTTCTTACTGAAGGGTTCAGCCCCCATCTTTGACACGTTTGTCACTTTCCAAGTCACCTTCCCGCTTGTCTTTGAGTAATTTCCTGGTGAATCTCTGTGTTCTGCACTTATTTTATCATTTACCGTTAACCGTACACTTTCCGTGCTAGTATTTTGACTACTTGTATTTAGATTACTTGCTATTAACTGAGACTCTTCTGTTATGTTATGATCACTTCCGTTGTGTCTATTCATCGCTAACTTGACACCACTAAACTTAACATCACTCACGGTTGACTCACTCACTTGATGTTCTTCCCGATGTCTCATCAAAATGTGAGTAACTCCGCCATACCTGGCAGAGGGAGCTACAATGTTCTTGATCTCACTGACACAGACAGTTGAGCCAGAGAGAGCCACTGTTTCCACACATATCATTATCACCACTCCGACTGCCTTCATTACTCTCTGGAAAATGCAGTAAGTTATAATTAAATACTATTTATTATGAAGATAATAATAATAATAATAATAATAATAATAATAATAATAATAATAATAATAATAATAATAATAATAATAATAATAATAATAATGAGTATGGGGTGCAAAATAAGCTACCGCTCACAGGATGAGTATGGGGTGCACAATAACCTACCACTCATAGGATGAGTATGGGGTGCACAATAACCTAACACTCACAGGATGAGTATGTGGTGCACAATAAGCTACCGCTCACAGGATGAGTATGGGGTGCACAATAACCTACCACTCACAGGATGAGTATGGGGTGCACAATAACCTACCACTCACAGGATGAGTATGGGGTGCACAATAAGCTACCGCTCACAGGATGAGTATGGGGGTGCACAATAAACAAGCCGACTCCGGCGGTAAATATGAAAAAAAACAACGTTTTGGATTGTTTTCTGGGGAAGATCGCAGTTAACTTACTGGGACTTCGTAAAGTCTAAGTATACAGGCTTCCTGTCCCCGACAACTGGATTTACCACACAAACATACAAATTCAAATAAAATTATGTTATAAAATATCTAACTCTATGTCGTTACCACGGCGCTTAATGTATTAGACCTGAATCAGTACGTAAATCAACGAAATATATTTAGATCATTGCGCCTCGAGATTAGCGTAGACAGACACTCCGGCACCAGTCAGAGTTTCCACACTAACAACACGTAAGTTATAGAGGAAGTAATTCATGAATTAACAAGTAAGCAGAGAGGTAAGCCACACCACCCTCAACTTACCTGGGACACGACCTGTAGGCTCGCGGGACATTGACTACACTTTTTGAAATCTCAGTGTGGTTTTCATCTCGTGGTAACACATAGGCACGGATCGTGAACACATGTATTCAGTCTAGTATACAAGTACAGCTATAGAGTACATCCGTACTGTAGGCGGGCCATACACTGCTAGACCTTGCACTTCCTCTTAGGCACTGATAGGTAAATAGGGAAGTACCTGAGCGGCGGGAGTGTAGGGACTCGTCCTGGGGCCGCGCGTGCACCTGGCTGGCTGGTGTGGGAACTGGTAATGTGCTCTAACACCTCCCGCCCCTCCAGATTCGACCCCCGTCCCCAGGCCTGCCTATCGTCACGTGGTGCTCTATCGTACATATCACCATCATCCTTATCTTCTTACCAGCAACTCGCATAAAAAAAAACTGAAGAGCGATAATGTGTTTTTCAAGCAATGTTATGGACAGACGGGTAAATAACATTGTGTAATCGGTGCAGAGCGAGATAGGCTACACGTAGGCTATGCTAGGGAATACCATATATGTAGATTAACATCAAATGTAAGCTTTTTATTATAAAAAATACTATTTTATTATCATCCTTATTAATATTATTGTTATTGTTATTATACTTATTATTATTATTACTACAAAAATCGAACATTTGCAATGCGTATACAACATTATTAATGCAAAGAGCAAGAGTTTCGGTCTCATTTATATGGATACCATTCATTTAGGTGTTGTCCAGCATGACGACACAGACAAGGCAGCAAAAACTGCATGTGATAAAGCCTGAAATTGAGTTTGATATTGGCATTCAATCTCTGTTGTAAAAGACGCAATATTTCAAGAAATTAGGGAAGACAGACGAGCAGTTACTGACACACAAAGTCCAGAAAGCATAAGTAGAAAGAGCTATGACATGTTTAGAACCGAGAATTATACGTACGGGCAGCGTAAAACATCCACTAGACAGTGTGGCATTGTAACTGCCAGAATTAGGCTGCAATATCGATATCTATCGCAGGTGGCTTTAAGTAATGAATCCCCCCAATGGTGAACATTCCAATTGTAAGAGCTGGGAGATACTCTCCAACACTTATATTTGTGATTGCCCTGTTATCAGTGATTTCAGACTAAATGGTATGAGGTATTTAGAGCTCTGTAATTACTTTATGCACTCAGAAATATTGGAAGATATTCTTGTGCTGTACCCAGATTTTACTAGTGGAGGCTAATAGATCAGCCTTACATTTCATGTTCTCTCCTGATTCCATGTATGACTGGCCGTCCTGTGAGGTGGGGATGTTGGATGAGATTGTAGCTGGTTTTTGATCTACACTGCGTAATTTTTCATATAGAATAGGGTAACAGCACATTACTGTGTATACCTAAGCTTGTATATATATATATATATATATATATATATATATATATATATATATATATATATATATATATATATATATATATATATATATATATAATAAATGTTTAGATGCACATTTATTTTCTTAGCATAGAAATGTGCAGCATTTAGTGTGAGAACGGGATGCCTACTCAGAGGCATGAAATCTATTAGGCACATTACTTGCAAACTTTGGAAAGATTAATTTGCCTACAAGGTACGGTCTGTTTAATATAAGAGACTGGCACCAACATGCTCAAAGAGGATAACAGTGAAAATATTGTGAAGGGACCAAACGAACATTAATTCAAGCCTTACAAGGTCAACTTTAATCAATTAAATGTAAAGTAATGAAACTAGGCGGGGGAAACAGAAAGCCAGACACAGGATACCGAATGGGAGAGATGAAGTCCTTCATGAAACGGATGGAGAGAAGATCTAGGAGTTGATATCACGCCAAACCTGTCGTCTAAAGTTCACATCAAAAGAATAACATCAGCGGCACATGCAAGGCTGGCTAACATCAGGACTGCCTTCAGGAACCTGTGTAAGGAATCTTTCAGAACCTTGTATACCACATATATAAGACCAATCCTGGAGTATGTGGTCCCAGGGTGGAGCCCGTACTTTGCCAAGCACAAGACGAAACTGGAAAAAGTTCAGAGGTATGCCACTAGGCTAGTCCCAGAACTAAGAGGCATGAGTTACGAGGAAAGGCTGCGTGAAATGCACCTCACGTCGCTAGAAGACAGGAGAGCTCGGGGAGACATGATCACTACCTACACAATTCTCAGAGGAATTGATAGGGTAGATAAAAATAAACTGTTTAACACGGGTGGTATGCGAACAAGAGGACACAGGTGAAAACTGAGTATTCAAATGAACCACAGGGACGTTAAAAAGAAAGAGACTAGAGAATGGTCCAGGACGGACAGAAACGTCGTTATCCCTTCACCTTCTAGTGTGTGGTCTGGTCAACGTTAAAAAGAACTTTTTCAATATCAGAGTAGTTAACGGATGGAATGCATTAGGCAGTTTTTGTTTCTACCACAAACGTGGCCACACATTTACAATGCTAACCAGCATATATACATTTTCTTCTGTCCTCCATGGACAGGATTAGAGATCTGTTAAACATATAATTCAGTGATTTATTGAACAATCAACCACAGAAGGTGATTGTAGTGCTTTTAAAATACTAATCTAACCTACAAACATAAATACACAAATTTACGTCTGTCCTACATAAACATTAGGCAGTGATGTGGTAGAGGCTGACTCCATACACAGTTTCAAATGTAGATATGATAGAGCCCAGTAGGCTCAGGAACCAGTACACCAGTTGATTGACAGTTGAGAGGCGGGACCAAAGAGCCAGAGCTGAACCCCCGCGAGCACAACTAGGTGAGTACACACACTCATAAACATTCGACGGTCACAACCCAAACACTTACCTAGTTCCCTCGTGTATATACTACAAGGTAAACACAGTGGCAGGTGTAGGGAACCTGTACACCTGTTGATTGACGGTTGAGAGGCGGGACCAAAGAGCCAAAGCTCAACCCCCGCAAGCACAATTAGGTAAGGGAGGAAACGTGTCCAAACGTCTCAGGTTTGGCGGGGCACCAAACCTGAGGCAACGCCATTAGTACCCACAGCAGTTTAAGCGTTCGTGGTTCTTTCTTGCTTTTATTTTGTACCTAAGACTGTCTCTTTGTTTTCTATTTTTTGCTTCCGTGGAATTCAAATTAATTTTCCTCGCTATCTTGAGAGGTGAAGTGAGGGTGCTCATACGTCTGGCACCATTGGGTTCCAAGACTCCCGCCAAATGTGCGTGTTGCTATGTTGACAAGGTGGCCATATACATGGACGTCAAGGTACACCACAGGACACTATACTTAACAGGATGATTCCATGTGTTTACAGAATTAATTTTAAACAATAATTTAACTACTTTCTCACTTGTTTTGAATGTTAAGATTGTCAAATTCAGTTTGAGTCTCTTACCCCGGCATTATATTCAAGTTACATTCTGGTGAAATCATGCTGTTTATATAAGCAGTATTTGTCTTATAATTTTGAAATAAAAGTGGATTTTGCATAATAATATAATTTCTTGACGTTATAATGGATACTAGGCAGTAATACATTATACGAGAAGGCTTGCGATATGATTTTATTGAATTGTTCTGCTTCTTGAAATAGTCGGAATACCCAGTGGATTTTACGTGTTGTAAACAGAGGGAAGTGAACGTTGGTGTACTGATGTACCATTATTGGCGATACTTACCACCTTAAGAAGTTTACCCAGGTCTACATACCCAAGGGCAAGGCTGTCCTAGTGATCATGTAGTATGTACACTTGTCAATCGCCAGCCATGCGATTATTGTCAAGTTAACAGTTACATGTATGTGCCATCCCTCGAGTGTGGTCGCCCGTCGATAACATTTACATAAAAATAAAAATGCTTATTCAGGTAAAAGTACATACATAGAAGATGAATTACAAACATAGTGTTGGATTTATAGATAGAGCTAGTACATACAATACCTAAAGCCACTAATACGCATAGCGTTACAGGGCATGAACAGTTACATGTACGTGTTTCGGTACATGTACAGTTACAAACTAACGGGATGGCAGCATCGGACTTGCAGTCTCTGCGTTCAAACATTTACTTCGACAGGTACAACAATTGTATTATTGTTGTGGCTCAGAGGGAGATGTGTCGAGTGTTTCTGTGGCTTTACTACCACCACCAGGAGGACCCGCGCCTCTATGTTGGGGACTGTCTACGCAGGACTCGTGGTGGAATGAACGGTCTTTCTACCCGGGAAAGAGCCTCTCTGGGCCGTCGGGACAATCCAGTAAAAATGGACATCACGCTGCTGTACAAGCTTCTCCAGCGCACCTGCAATCTTGCTGAGGACCCACCAACATCATCTGTTTGGAACAGTCCAACTACGCCATCTGAGGAACAGAGCTTAGAACACACATTATATAAGATAAAGGAATTGAGAAATGAATTAGTTCACGAACCAATGAAATTGGCACACATGACTGAAGATGAACTTAAAGCTCGAGTTTGTGAACTTTGTGACCTGTGCTGCCATATTATACAAGAAGCTGGTCCACGCACTGGCCGGACACCACAGGAGATAAATACTGCCATAGACAACATAAAGAACGGCCTTCAGTATATTCAGACCACAAGGCCAGCCTCGGGTATGACTCCTCAGAAGTTTGCTATGTTTGCCAAACAAGAGTACAAGGAACTGAGAGGGACCACGTTAGACACGAGCAGTTCATGTGTCATGCCAATAATTAAACGCTCAATCAGCATGACGGCCATGACACCAGAGGAGGAGGTGTCACTGTCACAGCTGCTTAAATGGCGGTGTGTGGATGGCACTGTGCCAGAAATCATTGTGGTACAAGGCGACATTGGTGCAGGCAAGACCTTCCTCTCTCAGTAAGTGGCCATGAAACACTCACAGTCACAGAATGCTTTAAGTATAAACCTATAGTCATTTATTCTCAAACGTGAAAAAAGACATTAACGTAATGAATCTTGTGAACACAGTTTGTAACGTATACATAAGCACTTCAACTAACAGTGAATTATTTGCATTAATATGTCAAGAACTGTACATACATTTGCGCATTTAGATTGAATTTGTTTTCTCGTAACATAATGTGATTAATTAATTTATGTGTCACATATATATTTCTATTCCTGGCATTCAGTCATTATATCCATTATAATATATGGGCACATGAGGTTGACAAGGTACACCCAGGTACATGAAGCCGACACAGGTACATTGAGGCTGGCATAGGAGCACCCGAGTACATGTGGCTGACACAGCTATCTATAAAAAGTATTGTTTACACTTTAAGTTTCCAACGCCACATTCCGTTATGAATGTAATATTTTATATATCTTGCTAGACAGTTATGATACAGTAACTGAATATTTTTTTGCAGACAAGTAATGGACTCGTGGTTGAAGAATGACAACAGGATTGATGACCTTGCTGGGTGTGACCTGGTGGTGCTAATCCAGTGTCATGATGTGTTCACTCGCGACCTGGTGCGACTTCTGCAGGATAATTTACTGCCTCAGACTATCCAGTGCTGTGAGGCTACTGAAGTAATGGGCATTCTTAACTCTTTAAGGATCCTGTGGATTATAGATGGATTTGAAGATGCCTCAGCTGATGCTAAAGGATTATTAACTCATCTCTTCAGCTTGGCAGGGCCAGAGCAGACCTTCATTGTGACATCTCGTCCAGAATATACTCTTGCGTTAACCAACATCATTCCCGAAGGTAAAAATATTTGTGAAGTAACACTTAGTGGCCTTAGTAGTGGCGGAAGGAACGCTCTTCTGAAAGAATTAATACAGAAAAAGAATAGCAATGCATTAGAGTGTACAAAAGAATATGAACAATTTAAAATATACTTGAAACAACAAAGTTCAGAAGTTCAAATGGAGCTCAGTAACCCACTTAAGTTAATACTTGCTGTAAAAATTTGGAAAGATAAAAGCGAGATTGAGTTAGGAACTACTCTGTCTGACCTGTACAGTGCGATACAAGATGTCCATGTCAAAAATGTAATGGAAAAACTCAGACTCAAATGCAGCGTACTTGAAGAGGAACTCTTGGAACGAGTTCAGGACTGGCTCAAAATATTGTACAAAGTTGCTTTTGATATGACAACTAAAAGCAGATTTATTATAATTGAGAAAGACGATGAAAAATTACTGAAGTGTGAAGGTCGATATCTTCTGCCTTCATACACGGACTGTTTGTCAACGTTCCTAAGTCTCACAGAGGGAGGAACTCAGTACAAGTTTGTACATAACACTCAACAATATTACTTCGCTGCGCAACACATTTGTGCGTTGTTGTCACGTGAAACATTTGATGAAAGCAAGTTTGCCGAACTGTTCAACGTCGATCTAGCTCAAACAGGACAAATAGATCGTTTTATGAAGTACTGCTACACACAGTTTCAAGTTTGATTACACAAGGAAAATTGAACAATGATACAACAAAAGTTTTGATAAAAATTCTGAGTCATTGTCAAAATTGTAGTTGGCTTGATGTGGTGCATTATGCTTCATGCACTGACACTGTCGTCAAGGAGGTTAGTAATTACATGCCAGACTCGTGGGGTGTCACTGACGCAAGTGTCAAGGCGACCATGAAGTTACTACAGTACAAAACTCCCTCTATGATTTTATTGTGATTCGAGAAGATCCAGACAAATTAATAGACTTGAAACCCTTCTTAAAACGAATTGCAGAAATTCCTGTATTTATTGACATATGTTTCAGGTATTATTTTAACTATATAATATCAGATAAAACATGCGATAATTACATAAGAATACTTTGTGATTCATCAGCAAAGTGCGTCATACTTCACTTTACAGGAAAACTCAGTACTGTTGGGTGTTCTCTTATATCTCAAATGCCGCACATAAGAATCTTAAACTTAATTGTTCCAACAAAAATAATATTAGAGATCATTTTATCTCTCAGTTCTTGGGCTGAAGAGCTGGAGGAACTTGTCATGATGTTAACAATGACAAATTTTAACTCGCTGATGGTGTTTCAGCAAGAGGAGACATCGTTCTGGACGTATACCTCTCAAATGCTGTAGACACCAATTTAGAGCCGGTTGTAAACTTCCTCCGCCGCATAAGTAATAGATACAGGAACATAGGCTTACATGGAGCTTCAGCTGAAAATGCGCTTCATTTCGTCCAGGGCCTTAAAGCAAAAGGTGTCAAGGCAGAATGTCTTCTAAGGATTGTAAACATAGACACCAGTGAAATAAAGGGCAGATTTATTCTCCCTTATGGACCAATACCTTCAAGTGTTTCTGAGATGCAGTTTTTATATATGTGGCGTAAACCAGAGGTGAGCCTTATTATTAGTGGCAATGTCTTATCTGTGACAATGACTGTACCAATGGATATATGATATTAGGTTGTACCTTTGAATTTAATCAACAAATTTAATTAAGTGAAACATGAGTTTGTTTACATTGTACTGCACAGTATAACATTTATATACAAACCTTGTTTCTTCTTGCATTTTGGGGTCAAGTGACGCTATATTTATTCCTGAACTGGGCCCAATAATTAACACTCGGACGAATTTAACATCAGACATCTAAGTGTTTAATGGTTCTTCTTTAACCCAGAGGGAAGATACTAATCTCGTTAGACAACTATTAATTGAAGTTAGACTGCAATCACCTGACCGTATACTTCGCCGCTCTCTACGATTAAGAACTACTTAATCGTAGAGTGTGAGGTTAACCCATGCTTATATATATATACATATATATATATATATATATATAATATATAATTATATATATATATATATATAATATATATATATATATATATATATATATATATATATATATATATATATATATATATATATATATATATATGTTTTTGCATGAACTCTTAGCACACTTGTGCCCTTTATGTGATGTGTATATCTTTCGTGTTGACGAAACCTCAAAACAAAATGGAAAGACTTAAGTGATTTAGTGTTTCTTCACCATGTAGATAGTGAAGGTATTTACGCAGAATGGAAAATATCCAGATATCCCAATACTACGGATACCAATTGTAATAATAATGTGTTGAATTCCACGTGTTTTATAAATGTATATATATATATATATATATATATATATATATATATATATACATATATATATATATATATATATATATATATATATATATATATATATATATATATATATATATATATATATATATATATATATATATATATATATATATATAGGGTACCACTGGTGCAATTGCAGGGACCCACATCCTCGAAGAAGAAAACAAAGAACATTCAGAGAAGATCTTGTGGATTCTAACTGAATACTTTAATCTTTTCTTCCCCTACCACCCCTATTATTTGTTGTATGTTTTGTTTTATTTATTGCAATGCTACAGTTTACAGAGAACACACACACACACAAATATATAACAATTAAAGGCCTGGGAGGTGTTCATTAAATATATTAAAAAATTTGGACTGATTCATATTGAATGATGATCTTAGATTAATGGTGTGTTTAGGCTAGTGGCAGATGGTCCAGCCCTGAGCCTCTTGTCAGACTTATTTACTCCCTCTGGCTTAACATGAATATATAATTTGTCTTAAGGCTTCTTAAACAGTGTATATGTACTAGGTGTGAATATACCAGTATTTAAACTTGACAATTCTATTTTTATGAATGAGCATTCTCATTTGACACTGAGTATTGCCTACTGTTTTTTGTAAACATAATATTTTCTGTGAAAATGATTACTGTGATTTCTTTATGATTTTTTTTAGGATTCTCGTGATACTGTTAAGTATTAATAATGTTAATTATTACGCTGTAGGTATCAATAGCAATGGCTACTTTTACATTTAGATTGTATCAATAAATTATATTTTATAAAAATTGAGGAATATTAAATAACCTCTCAATTCTCTATTTTCCTTGCATAAATTTGTAATCTAGAAATGGGCATACCAATTTTGCATACTAATATAAAGCGATTTAAGAATTGAACATTACACCAAACGTGTCCAAATTTGTAAATTCTTTAATACAACACAGTACAGTGTTCACTCGCTCTGAAACAGCGCACTACTCCAGGACTCTATATGCAATAGCACAGTGCTCCATGGCTCTGCAACAGCGAAGTGTTCCATAGCTCTATACCAAATAACAAAGAACGCATGTTTTTTTGTGTTATTATGTTTGCTAAAGTGTAGTGTTCCTTGGCCCTATTCAATAGCACAGCGCTCCACACGTCTGTATGCACTAACATTGTAAAGCATTAGGTTAGATTGAAGCATAATGTTTGAAATTCCCGCCAAGATTGTATGCGCGCGAATTTATAGATGCTGGGTACCGGTGCCTTAGGGGGTAGAAATAGCCTAAGCTACTCTATCCTTTTAAGATGTATGTTCTTGTCTCAATAAACATACTTGAACTTGAACGCAGAGTACCAAAGTACACTAAGCCCCTACGCCTTAGAGGCTAAGGCTTCAGAAATGCAGACTATTGGAGACGTAAATGTACCACAAGTGTAAATCAGACTTTCTATGTTTGAAATAATATGAAAATTATATATTTAAAATATTAGCTAATAATTTCCAATTACCAGCTGATAATTTCAAAACAAATTGTTACATACTTTTGTTTTCAAGCAGTGAACTGATAACGATAACGCTTGCCTCCATCATACAAGAAAGATTCCTGTGATTCCCATCTGTATAAGAAGCGATTAATTATAATTTGTGTCCATATATATATATATAGTATCTGTGTAAACCATATATCATCTTATTAAAATGATTCATGTTGGAAAGAAAAGTCAGCAACTCATTAGATCATAATTGTATTGAAAATGACTGTTATCAGCTTCCATGGTAACATAACAAGATAACGATATGTCAGGTGCTGCTAAGCTTGTCTGCTCGCCATTTTGTTGGGCTAGTTGTGAAGGAGCTTGAAGTTTGCCTGATCTTTTCCCTGGACAGAGTTTGGCTGCGAGTGTTGTACTGCTTTATCTAGTTCAGCAAATAGTTTAGTTTGCTACAATATTTATAAGTAAACTGAAGTGAATATTCTGTCAAGTGAGAGAAAACAAACGCGTTTCACAAAGGATCACACATACATCAGTTCATTTATTTGAAAAAACTTCTCAAAATGGTCATCTCTAACTTGCAGTCTCTGCGTTCAAACATTTACTTCGACAGGTACACCAATTGTATTATTGTTGTGGCTCAGAGGGAGATGTGTCGAGTGTTTCTGTGGCTTTACCACCACCACCAGGAGGACCCGCGCCTCTATGTTGGGGACTGTCTACGCAGGACTCGTGGTGGAATGAACGGTCTTTTTCCCCAGGAAAGGGCCGCTCTGGGCCGACGAGACAGTCCGGTAAAAATGGACATCACGCTGCTGTACAAGCTTCTCCAGCGCACCTGCAATCTTGCTGAGGACCCACCAACATCATCTGTTTGGAACAGTCCAACTACGCCAGCTGAGAAACAGAGCTTAGAACACACATTATATAAGATAAAGGAATTGAGAAATGAATTAGTTCACGAACCAATGAAATTTGCACACATGACTGAAGATGATCTTAAAGTTCGAGTTTGTGAACTTTGTGACCTGTGCTGCCATATTATACAAGAAGCTGGTCCACGCACTGGCCGGACACCACAGGAGATAAATACCGTCATAGACAACATAAAGAACGGCCTTCAGTATATTCAGACCTCAAAGCCAGCCTCGGGTATGACTCCTCAGAAGTTTGCTATGTTTGCTAAACAAGAGTACAAGGAACTGAGAGGGACCACGTTAGACACGAGCAGTTCATGTGCCATGTCAATAATTAAACGCTCAATCAGCATGACGGCCATGACACCAGAGGAGGAGGTGTCACTCTCACAGCTGCTCAAATGGCGGTGTGTGGATGGCACTGTGCCAGAGATCATTGTGGTGCAAGGCGACATTGGTGCAGGCAAGACCTTCCTCTCTCAGTAAGTGGCCATGAAACACTCACAGTCACAGAATGCTTTAAGTATAAACCTATAGTCATTTATTGTCAAACGTGAAAAAGACATTAACGTAATGAATCTTGTGAACACAGTTTGTAACAGTATACATAAGCACTTCAACTAACAGTGAATTATTTGCATTAAATATGTCAAGAACTGTACATACATTTGCGCATTTAGGTTGAATTTGTTTTCTCGTAACATAACGTGATTAATTAATTTATGTGTCACATATATATTTCTATTCCTGGCATTCAGTCATTATATCCATTATAATATATGGGCACATGAGGTTGACAAGGTACACCCAGGTACATGAAGCCGACACAGGTACACCCAGGTACATGAAGCCGACACAGGTACACCCAGGTACATGAAGCCGACACAGGTACACCCAGGTACATGAAGCCGACACAGGTACACCCAGGTACATGAAGCCGACACAGGTACACCCAGGTACATGAAGCCGACACAGGTACACCCAGGTACATGAAGCCGACACAGGTACACCCAGGTACATGAGGCTGGCATAGGAGCACCCGAGTACCTGTGACTGACACAGCTATCTATAAAAAGTATTGTTTACACTTTAAGTTTCCAACGCCACATTCCGTTATGAATGTAATATTTTATATATCCAACTAGACAGTTATGATACAGTAACTAAATATTTTTTCCAGACAAGTAATGGACTCGTGGTTGAAGAATGACAACAGGATTGATGACCTTGCTGGGTGTGACCTGGTGGTGCTAATCCAGTGTCATGATGTGTTCACTCGTGACCTGGTGCGACTGTTGCATGATAATTTACTGCCTCAGACTATCCAGTGCTGTGAGGCTACTGAAGTAATGGACATTCTTAACTCTTTGAGGATCCTGTGGATTATAGATGGATTTGAAGATGCCTCAGCTGATGCTAAAGGATTATTAACTCATCTCTTCAGCTTGGCAGGGCCAGAGCAGACCTTCATTGTGACATCTCGTCCGGAATATACTCTTGCGTTAACCAACATCATTCCCGAAGGTAAAAATATTTGTGAAGTAACACTTAGTGGCCTTAGTAGTGGCGGAAGGAACGCTCTTCTGAAAGAATTAATACAGAAAAAGAATAGCAGTGCATCAGAGTGTACAAACGAATATGAACAATTTAAAATATACTTGAAACACCAAAGTTCAGAAGTTCAAATGGAGCTCAGTAACCCACTTAAGTTAATACTTGCTGTAAAATTTGGAAAGATAAAAGCGAGATTGAGTTAGGAACTACTCTGTCTGACCTGTACAGTGCGATACAAGATGTCCATGTCAAAAATGTAATGGAAAAACTCAGACTCAAATGCAGCGTACTTGAAGAGGAACTCTTGGAACGGGTTCAGGATTGGCTCAAAATATTGTACAAAGTTGCTTTTGATATGACAACTAAAACAAATTTATTATAATTGAGAAAGACGATGAAAAATCACTGAAGTGTGAAGGTCGATATCTTCTGCCTTCATACACGGACTGTTTGTCAACGTTCCTAAGTCTCACAGAGGGAGGAACTCAGTATAAGTTTGTACACAACACTCAACAATATTACTTCGCTGCGCAACACATTTGTGCGTTGTTGTCACGTGAAACATTTGATGAAACCAAGTTTGCCGAACTGTTCAACGTCGATCTAGCTCAAACAGGGCAAGTAGATCGTTTTTATGAAGTACTGCTACACACAGTTTCAAGTTTGATTACACAAGGAAAATTGAGCAATGATACAACGAAAGTTTTGATCAAAATTCTGAGTCATTGTCAAAATTGTAGTTGGCTTGATGTGGTGCATTATGCTTCATGCACTGACACTGTCGTCAAGGAGGTTAGTAATTACATGCCAGACTCGTGGGGTGTCACTGACGCAAGTGTCAAGGCGACCTTGAAGTTACTACAGTACAAAACTCCCTCTATGATTTTTATTGTGATTCGAGAAGATCCAGACAAATTAATTGACTTGAAACCCTTATTAAAACGGATTGCAGAACTTTTTTTATTGGTTATATTACGTTTTCAGTATTATTTTAGTAATATAGCAACAGATAAAACATGCGATGATTATTTACGAATACTTTGTGATTCAACAAAATGCTTTGTAAATAGCGTTGTAGGAAAACTCAGTCCTGATGGATGTCTACTTTTATTTCAAATGCCGCATTTAAGATCATTAAACTTAATTGTTCCAACTAAAATAACACTAGAGATACTTTTAGCTCTTAGTTCATCAGCTGGAGAGTTGGAAGATCTCGCCCTGTACATTACAATGACAGATATTATCTCACCGCTAGATATTTCAGCAAGAGGAAACATTAACTTAGACGTACACCTAATCCCTGGAGACGTTCATTTAGAGCCATTTGTAAACCTCCTCCGGCGCATCAGTTGTAGATACAGGAACATAGCCTTGTATAGAGTTTCAGCTGAAAATGTCCTTCAGTTCGTTCAGGGCCTTAAAGCAAAGGGTATCAAGGCAGAATGTCTTCTTAGGTCTGTAAACATAAATACCAGTGAAATAAAAGGGCAGTTTCTTCTCGCATATGGACCAATACCTATAACTGTTTCAGAGATGCAGTTCATTGAAATGTGGTGCAAACCTGAACTGAAAATTGTTTATAGTGGCGACGTTTGGAAATGATGTTAACTATACCAAAGGACATTCAAAACTAGGCTTTAATTCTGAATAATAATTATGATTTTTTTAAACACTCTATTAGAAAGCCGATTTGGAATAATTATTACTCCATTTACAAGGAAAACTTTGATTCATTTACTAATATTTTGCATATATACAAATTCTTTACAGTTTTAATACATAACAGTAAAGTTTTTCCCTTATGAGGCTTCAACTGAGGTTACTAATACTGTGCAAACAAATATTTTCTTAACATAATAAATGTAAAGTAAGCAATTAATTTAAAAAAAAAACAATTACTTTTGGTACCTTATTCCCAATGAGAATTATTTTGAGGTGACAAAAGGCCAATTCCGTTGTGTCAGTTCATGTCAGCATGTGACACTTTCGCTGCCCCAACACAAAAAATTGTTCCATTACAAAAAGTTATTATATATGGGATAATGTTAGCAATTGTTTGAACTTCACAAGATTGCCATTTAATTAGCTAAATGAACCATTATGTGCCTCTGTAAACCTTTCTACCACCCCCCCACGAGATGACTACGCAGTGCATAATAAATGAATGAATGAATCAATCTCCTGGTCTTATTCTCCTCCGCTCATTCCCCAAGATAACAGCCTCTTGCATCTTACTCTCAAGATTATAAATATTCTGCTCTGGGGCCCAGAGGCCAGATTCACGAAGCAGTTACGCAAGTACTTAGGAAAGTTTTTGTTCGTCGTGGCGGTTACGTCGGGATTCAGGAAGGCATTTA
>WNGS01169498.1:46346150-46411557 GCA_020271785.1 Procambarus virginalis
GTCCTTGACAATTGCACTAAAAAGTTTTTGCCGAAACCAGGTGCGCAGTATAGTAAGCATGCTACTATAGATACTGCCTAATTGATACTAGTGATGGGATGATACTAAAATTTCTAAAGATTCCAATACTAATTCCACTAAAAAGTCTTATAGTCATGTAGTCTCATGCTAGATTTTTGTTATATTAATTATAAAATTATTCATAAATTTTTTGCTCCAGGTGGTAAGAAAGATAAAACTAGCCACATCAAACTCACAAGCTCAATGAACGACAGGAAAAAAAATATTAAGTAACAGCTTTTATTCATTGAAGCAACGAATTTCATATTAAAGGTTATAACACCTTTATTCACAAACCTTGTACGCAAAGTGGACGAGAGGATACCCGTATAGATCATTAAATTCAAAGAATGCAATGCCCCCTTTGGCCTGTAGCCAATGTATTCACAATCCTTAGGTTAATGGCTTCAATGCTCACACAAATAAAGGTCACTTCACTCTTGATCATTAATATACACTTCCAGACACATTTTAAATATATTAAATGTTTTGTGGCTATTTATGCTGGATATTTTTATTAATACATATTCTACTTGTTAATTTAATATCACCAATGTATATGATTCATTCACAAAACCTGTAATCATTATTAACTAATAATTTTAAATTACCCATTTTAACACTAAGTTAAGGCACCTAAGAGGATTTTCTTATCCTTGTCCTTGAATTTGTGGCTAGACTTAAATTGAATAATGACTTACAATTTGCACGGTGACCATAATGTACGAGCTTGGTAATAAGATTCCGGTTACCTGAATTATTTGGTCATCCTTAATGAATCCATGTTCAAGTTCTTGACTTTTGAGCTGGAATAGGAGTTTGGGTTACTGCGAATTCTGCCAAACGAGAAACCAAAATAAATTTGAAAGCTAATTTTTGGACATTCAAGTAAAAATGCTGGCTGTGCCAAAAGTAGTAGACATTATTGTCAAAGCTGCATAAAATTTGAATTATAACTTGCTGGCTAAATGTAACCTGAATTTATGATCATTTGCATAGCCTATGACTTAACAAATGAAAATAGCATGTAAAATATGAATTGTAAAACATGAATTTGAATACAGTATTTGTATACCAGCCCTTTCATTACCTAGTGTGTATGAAAGTCATTTTGAACACAATTCATGCAGCAGGATCTGACTTCGGCACAATTTAAATGACTTATCAACTAGCCAAGTCAGTATAATTGCAATTCTTTAATATAATACAGTACTGTATCCAACTAGTGGGTATCTGCTTGATTATCCTGCCAAAACGTAATCTAATTTAACCCAAACCAGGTTAACCTAATATATACAAGATTGAAAATTTGATATGCTCTATTGAAATAGTACTTGTGTATAATTTGACCATACCCTAAATGCTGTACTGTATTTCCACAGTCGACTTCTTTTCTAACCATTAGACTTCTACACCGTTATACAAATCACTTATAAATGCGTTTTTACTGTCATGTAGATGTTTCTAACAAGATAGTGGGTAGCGTAGCGATAAGTGGATACCTACAAATATTTGCAAATGCTCAAGATTAGCTGGCTAGGTTGAATTTACAACAAACCACAATCGACTTGAGAATGGTCCAGGACGTACCGTAACGTCGTCGTCCCTTCACTTTCTAGTGTGTGGTTTGGTCAACATATTTCAGCCACGTTATTGTGACTCCTCACCTGCATATGGATAGGTTCTTGGAAACTAGAAACTAATAATCCATTCCCCTCCCCTACCTCCCTCCCAAAATTTTGGGTCACAGTGTACTAGCCCATATAATAAGTTGTCACTACATATATTCAGTTGTAACTTCTCTAAACCTATGAGATTTATTACAAGGAGCATTTCCCAATTGTATTTTTGTTTTCCACTTTGCAGTCTGTAGCTGTTCCAACCCCAATCAACCCCAAGCCATTCCTGAACCAGCTGACTGGTCAGGCAGTCATTGTAAAGCTCAAATGGGGTCATGAATACAAAGGCATCCTTGTGTCAGTTGATGGATACATGAATCTTCAGGAAGCTATTTTGTAACCGAGTTTACATGATTTCTGTACATTTTTACAAAAAAAAAGCTGTATTGATAGCATAATTGTGGTAATTATCTATTTTACATTTGATTTGGAAGCTTTATTTGTGTGTGATTCATGCAGACCATTACAGTAGTCGGAAGTGAGCTGGTGTACAGTTGTAAAAAATGTGTGGCTTAGAATTACTGTACATAAGTAAGACTATAATGGCATGATATACTGCAATGTTAGAATGAAGAGAATTCAACTTGAAGGATAACTAACATAATATATATATATTCTTTCAGTCATAAAGTTCTCCATTTTAAATTAGTAGCTTATTAAATGTAGATTAACTCCATGGTCATGTACTAGCACTCGATACTAAGGTATAATTGTTTCCAAAATGTTGACAATCAACATAAGTGCAAGACATTAGCATACTCATTTTATAAATTTAAATTTCAAAATAAAAAAAAATTATTTTCCCCACATGACATCAAACATGTGGGCTGTGCAAGAAGATGTCATCTTGAAGGAAGGCCAAAAACTACAAGAAAATAAGTAAACATTCTTCTTTATTTGCTTTTTTTTTTCTTACATTTCCGATAAGAATATCAGTGCTCTTTTATACCTTGTATCATTTTAGTACTCATAATGGCAACAATGTCTTGAACAAGATATAATTGTTCCTGATCCAGATTGGATGATAATTTCCTCTTTCATTGGTAAACACACTAGTTATTAGGCTCAAACTCTTGTTCTAAAGGCCAGATGTCTGGACAAACATTTTGGTATGTAACATTTTTATTCAATGTATTTAGGGGAGTTGCATATAGCAGCAAATTTTTCTTCTCTTACCAGCCGTAACTGCAATTTGTAGCAACGCTTCTGTGATAATATTTATGTTGAAGCTTGCTAAAATTTGAAGAACTGTGGCAAATTAAGTGTGAAGTATTGCACTGCTGGTACAGTACTAAAAGAAACTGTCAAATAATTTGGCTCGGTAATATGTGGTAATTTCTAGGTAATTATATTACTGTAGTAGAATCTTTTAATATTCATCTGTTTTTTATTTATTAAAATTGGCTTTCAACGTGTGTATTCCATATGAGTGATTGTGAGTAATTCGTGGTAATCTGCTGTTGCCTGGTGGGGGGGGGGGGTTCAGAGTATCAGTGTTCCTGCAGATTGGTCAGAAACATGACTTGCCGGGTGGTGGTCTAGTCAGCCAGGCTATGCAAGTCACCACTGCTTGCAGTCTGTTGTATGAAATACAACCCAGTTAATGAGAAATCCTCAGGGGGGGTTTTTTTGGACACAGAGGGTCAGCTGGTTATGCCCCTATGTGTATAGAGCAAGGATATTTCATAGCATTCTTGGCATACCCAGTACACCTTCATTTCAAAGCTGTTATTTTGCACAATCTGCCATGCCTCCAGATCTTCTAAGGAATTATTGCTTGACTTGCCTAGCCTATTTCTGCCTCCTCCTCCATCTTCCTACCTTCCTTCTAGCACCCTTCACCATATTTCCCTATCCCTATTAGTACTGTAGGTTATAATTCTGTGCAAACCTTATACCAAAAAGTTAATTGCTCAAAATCTAATTTCAGCTTGCTAACACCGAGGAATATATGATGGTCAGTCCACCGGTAGTTTAGGAGAGGTGCTCGTCCGCTGTAACAATGTTCTTTACATCCGTGGAGCTGAAGATGATGATGAAGAAGAAGGCCAAATGAAGGAATAGTAAACTACAGAATGATACCAAAATGTACACGAATGGTTTTATTTTATTTTTTTATTAGCTAGCCTAAGTATGTGTGTTGTAAATGTTGGTTTGCTTATTGAAGTACACCAGTGAATGCATTGAATCTGGAATAGATTTTCTGAAACTAAAAGCATCGGTGTGTTTTTTAGATGTAAGCAACCATGTTGAAAATTTGATTACTTATTAAAACACTTGCAGTTTTTACAATAAGATTTGTATAAACGTGTGTAAATGTTTTTGGACCTGTAAAGAATGAATTTGTTTCAGTTTGTATTCAAAATGCTATATACATAATGTAACTTTGTAAAAACTTGTTATGTAATCCCTTCTAATATGAATGCAAAGACTTAAATATGTAGAATGTTTGAGATTCAACTTTTGCCAGTAATGTCTTTCTTCATTAGCCTAAACAGTCAGGCAGCTGGTCAGTTTTGACACAGGTTAGGCGAGTACTGAAGAGTTGTCACCTTTATCAGTCTTCGGATATTCCAGAAGATTCAGTGGTTGTGTATACTCCCTCACATGAGCTCTTGAGGAGGGGAGGGGGGGTGGTCACTGCAAAGACATGAATGCCTTCTCCAAATTGGTTTTCCATTTTTAGGGATGGTAAGCCCCCCCCCCCCCAAACAAACAATTTTTTTTCCTTGGGATTCAACCCACAATAGTTGTGCAACTCTAGTATCTTTACTACTAAGTGAACAGATATTAAGTGGAAATAGACATGCCCAAACACATTTGGTCTGCCATGAAAATCAAACCCTGGGATCTTTCAATTGTAAACCAACTGCATTGATTGCTTTACCCTGTGATGCAGGTGGACAGCAATGAAGTATCTTCCCTTTTCCTGCTTCTGGCCAAGAGCATCCAAGGATTTTGGTGTAGGGTCTGGCTTGGGATGTGGCCCAGCTAGCTCCAGGGGTTCCCCCCCCCCCCTTTCTGGTTTGCACGTGAAGAGTCCACCCCGCCAGTCCCATAGAGATTTCTGGGTGTTACTTTCAGCCAGCCTTTTCTTTCTTTGAAGCATCTGCCCAGGACTCAGGGTTGAGTTCAGTGTGCTTTTGGGCCATTGAGATCCTCTTTCAAGTTTCCTTCATAACCAGTTTGCTTATGGTTCCTCGTGTGGCAGCTAAAAGGTCCTTTTCATGTACCTCCTCAGATCTGGTTTATGCCT
Organism: Procambarus virginalis; assembly: GCA_020271785.1. Classification (NCBI taxonomy): domain Eukaryota; kingdom Metazoa; phylum Arthropoda; class Malacostraca; order Decapoda; family Cambaridae; genus Procambarus; species Procambarus virginalis. The sequence goes on from WNGS01169498.1 coordinate 46,351,146, forward strand.
TGCTGATGGACCCTTCCTTCAAGTTTAGGTGGTCTCCTTTCTGGATGTATTACGAGGTTCTAGAGTCTTCCTGGCTGGCAGATGGTTCTTTGTTTCACCTTGAGGCTACGTGCAGTTTTTGTCATACCAGCATACTGGAGTTGTGTGTGAGGTGTTGACAGTTCCAGGTATCTTGAGGGTCTGTCCTTTGTGCCTCTCAATGACTGCCTGTTTGCACCTGCCCTATTTTGGCAACACTTTGGGTGGATGACCTTTCGTCCATCTGCATCTGGGGTCCTGCCATTAGCTTCCTGGGGTTTCTCGAGCTGCATACAATTGGCTCAATATTAGTGCTTGGTGGTGGTCTTTGCCATCTTGCACTTAAGCTGTATTTCTGGCCACATTCTTCACCGCCCGACTCATGTCGACATGGTGTTGACCCAGTCCTAATTTGGCATGTAGCCTTGCTCTCCTGTGGACATGGTCACCCAGTTCCTCTCTTCAGCAGCTAAGGCTTGTTGGCTCATTATGGGGCTTTGTGGCTTTTGTTTTAGGTCTTAGACAGTGGGGTAGGACTGGCCTGGGGTCAGTCGAGCCGGGCTCAGGGGAATAGAACTCCAGAACCCCTGGTCAGGGTAGTCAGATAGGTTGGGTCACAAACACACTCAGCCAGCCCTTCTCCGTGTGTTGGGCACTGTGCTTGTTCCTTTTGGAAGGCCGTCGCTTATGGTTCGTCCCTCGACGGGTCCTGGTCCTATGATTCTTCGGACTGAGGTGGATTTCGTTGATCCCTTCTTGGTCATTCCAGGTTGGCTTCCTCTCACATGTATTTGGTCATTTTTGAGTTAGTGGCTTCAGATGTAATCAAAACCATTTAATCTTTTGGGTTGATTTCCTGTCCTGAAATGGGACTCTACATCCGTATAAATCTTGAGTTCTTTGACTAGGCTGAAGGTGGGCAGCAATTTTACCGCTTTCGGCTTGTACCAAACCTGGCTTGGCGAATGTTCACATATTGGCTCATCTTTGGTGCTGGGGTGTTAGAGTTGCCTTGATAACTGGCTGGTGGAGTCCCGGTCAGTTCACGTTTATGCTACCTAGGGACGTGATTCTTTCTCAGCTCGTAAGGTTGAAGCAGCAACACTGATGCACAAGGATTTTGGACAACCAAGGTGGAGACAAAGGTTGCACTTTTGGGGTAACAAATGGCTTCCTGGACAAAAAAAAAAATGCAGATACGATTATTATTAATAAAACATATGTCAACAGCAATATAGTTTATTAATAATATGTACAACATTTAACATTTGTGCATATTTATATTCGTGTTAAATTTTCAAACTTCATGCGTTGAAGGTCAAATACAAAGGAATTAAAACATACCTATAAATGAACTAAACTAACTCCCTATGGTAGATAAAAAAAGTACACAATTAAAATATAATGCAGCTACTGCTTTGAATTCCTTTATAAAAACATAATTTAGCTTATTTCGAAAAGTTGAAATTAAACTTTAGTTTAACGAGGTGACCAAAATCGGTACAATAATTGAATCACCAATTCAATTACTGTATACCCATATATACAGTACACACTTTAGTAAATATTTGAATAAAATAAACTTAAAATGCCAGGGAAATGTGTATTGAATATACATGTCAATGTAAAGGTAATTTATATTTGATATAATGTTACAAGTTACTTAATTTGGATATTTTATTAAAATTGATTGACTACTGTCCTATAGTACTTTGGAAAAAATTAGGAGCACATTAATGTAAATTGACAACTTTACTCAGGCGCTGGTGTGTGTATGGGTCAAATGGTGTAGTGCCACGAATAGTAGTTTCCAGAGGATTCAGATAAACATCAGTAGCTAGTTCCTGCACTGGAATCTCCTTATCAATCTTCGCAATCTTTACGCTTCATCAACTTCCTTTCGTACTTCNGGCTCAGGACTGAACCCGACAATTCGTTTAGCTAAGTAAGTTACAATCTTGATGAGCTAGTTACAAATTCAATATAAGTCATCACATCAACAATGGGTTCGAGATCGACCTCAAGTACAGGTTCTAAATTAAGCAACTGACATATGTGGAGAGCTAGTGTATAGGTTACAATCACTTAGTTACTACCTACAGTTAGCAAACTGGGGATATTTGGCTAAAATTTCTGGTAGCAGCTCATTTTGAATGAAATATTTACACAACGCTGGAACATTGGTTATAGAATTGTCTCTAAATTCACGTATCTTTTCGCACTCCATCACATAGTGACGGAGGGTGTGCGAATAATTTTGTTGACACAGTTTACATTTGGTTAGGTCTACATCGGCAGATAATGAGAATTCCCAGAGATACTTGTAGCCGAGTCTAAGCCGAGCAGTAGTAACATCTAGAAGTCTGCTGATTTTATTGGATGATCCATAGATGTGTGGCTCCTCTTGCATGATGGTATGATGGTAGATGGAATTACTGGTGTCAATTTCACTTTGCCTCAGATCTACAAGATCTTGTTGAAGTTCTCGGTGTACTGCTGCTCTCAGATTGCTCATTGATAATCCAAGGTTACACTCAACGGCTCCTTTAAAGGCAGATTCTTTGGCTAACTTATCAGCTCTATCATGCATACCCATGAATGGGCAGAAGTTCAATGTCTGCAACTTATCTAAGTGTGTGTGTGTGTGTGTGTGTGTGTGTGTGTGTGTGTGTGGTGTGTGTGTGTGTGTGTTGTGTGTGTGTGGGTGTGTGTGTGTGTGTGTTAACTTTCTAATATATCAAAGTAAATGGGGACATCAAAGTAGGCTGCAGGAGTGTGTCTGCTCCACCAGCTAAGAGGTCAGGCCAAAGCATTGTGTTGGCACGGAGAACATTCGTATATTTATATTGACTGTGTATGTACGTGTCTGTCTGTCTGTCTGTCTGTCTGTCTGTCTGAACACGTTCTAAAGCGTTGTTATATATATATATATATATATATATATATATGTTGTGTGTGTGTGTTGGTGTGTGTGTGTGTGTGTGGTGTGTGTGTGTTGTGTGTGTGTGGTGTGTGTGTGTGTGTGTGTGTGTGTGTGTGGACCAAGTTGCTTCTCCATCTGATGTTCTGAACATTTCCATTTATTTATATCTGAAAAAGTTCTGGCATCTCTGTGGATCATTTATGTCTCTACTGTACAGCCATTCCCCCCCCCCCCACCCCCCTGTCAACACTATAAATTTACCTTAAAATCTTATACGTCGTGATCATGTCCTCTCTGATCCTTCTCTAAGTGTGGTGAGATCCAGTTTCTCCTCGCAGCTCAGTTGTCTCAGTAGAAGCACTCCCTCGTCCCCTGTACCAACCACCTGGGCTGGACAGCGACGGTCTGGCTTCATGCAGGTCGGCGTTCAATCCCCCGACCGTCCACAAGTGATTGGGCACCATTCCTGGTGCCCGGATGGACGCCTCGTGCAGGCGAGGCAGCCGAAATAACACTTGAGCGTGGCTCTTACAGGCAGTTTACCGGTGATATTATCCGAGCGAGAGACAGTGATTTCAGGACCAAAACATTAAGCTGAAAGCACTTAAAATGCGCCTCAGTATTTGACTGCGTCAGAACTCTACTGGGGGCTGTGGTGGAGAGGGAAGAGTCATTGTGTCTTTGGCAGCGACCCCCCCAGTCCCACGACATCGTGGGTTCGACTCCAGGGAGAGTACGGGTTTATTTCAGGGGGGGGGATATTTTAAATTTTTATTGATGTCCTTCTTGCCGTGAAGAGCTGCTGAGGGTGGGGGAGGGGCCAGGGGTGGTGCTGCTACTATTATCCCCACTCTACCCCCCATCTCTGGGGATCAATGGATGGGGGGAAAGAGCTCTCTCTGTCTCTCTCTCTCTCTCTCTCTCTCCTCTCTCATCTCTCTCCTCTCTCTCTCTCTCTCTCTCTCTCTCTCCTCTCTCTCTCTCTCCTCTCTCTCTCTCTCTCTCTCTCTCTCTCTTCTTTCTCTTGCCTGCACCTTGAACGAGGCCTGTAACATACAGTTAACAAAGCCAATCCCGTCCTAAATAGTATGACTGAGTTAGCCTAAAGTTACATCACATTAACAGACACGAGACTACAGTGTGTCAACCCGCCACTCATCCCACCACTAACACCATAAATGACTCCAATGATAACACCATCAATGATCTAACACCATAAATGATTTCATTTAATAAATTAATATACAAAGTTGAGTCTAGCACGAAAAGAGGAATTGCTGGCACCAGTCAACATGAAGATAGACAATGGTAACTCACACCTTTAGTGTACGAAATGGGTCATGACCTCATGACCTCATGGACCTTGACCCATGAGGCCAGGTCGTGAGGGACAAACTTGTACCATTTTGCCTCATTTCAGCCATCGAAAAACAGCCATCTGACTATTGTTTTTCTCTCAGCGTAGCTTCAGCCTACCTCATGTGGGTTGTGGCTCAGCTCCTGGGCTCCCACAAATGTTCTATACTCCTGAGCAAGTTGAGAGAGACACAGATAGACGGGATCAACAGGCAGCCAGATCCTGTCTGGCCCCGGCGTAGGTCACAAGTCTCCTCATTGTCTCAGACTCCTGTGAGTGTCCATTGCGAGGTGGTGGTCCTGTAGTGAGGTGGTGTATGGTATCCTATGATTTCTATTTACATGTGTTGTAAATATGTAAGTCACTCGTGCGGTTAAATCAAGGTTTCCAGTCAGTGACTCTACTCGTATTGGTAATTTAGTTTAAATTGTAAATAGGCAAAGTAAAATAATGAGATGTATTTAGTATTAACTATTATTAAGAAGTTAGTTATTATAACTGGTGAGTGCGTATAAATACAGCAGCCTACATCGACAACCTACAGCCTGCACCTTGAGTAAGGTCCTGCCGTGTGAGGATAGCGTGGAGGGCTCTCACTGGCTTGATAACCATCTCCATGTTATCAAGACCATAGAGATAACAGGTGGGAAACTCCATTTCATTTTTGTCTATTAGGTTATCGCTAAACAGATTAAGTTATCTCCTTTTTTTCTATATCCTTCATTCCTCTCCTTCTTTACTGTTCCATCTTTCCTCTTCATTGTCTTCCTATTTCCGTGTTCTCACATCTACTTGTTTGACAAGTACGCATTCCCAAGATGCAGGCTGCAACAGCTCTCTAACTCCAATTGCTCACAAATTGTGCTAACGACTCGCAGGAACTAGAAACACGCCCAATCTGTGCTCTGAAGGTGTCTGGGGGACCCACAAGATGGCGCTGGTGTCTCGAACAGGTCAAGTAGAGAGAAGGAAGTATCTTCTCCCTTGTGATCATGTCTCCAGCATCTTGTCAACAGGCTGAGTGGGCTAAGATCAAGCATCTCTGTGTCCTCCTGACGGTTTCAGTCTGTGTCCATCCGTCTAGCATCACGAGGGCAGGGAGACTAGGCGATCCACAGCTCCTCTTCCCTATTCTCGGGGACAGGAAGCCTATTAGGGTCATGAAGGGTCCTTCCCCCCAAGCCAGTAACTCCGATTCCACAGGATGCGACCCACAACAGTCTATTAACAACCTTACGACATACACATCAGTTGTGAGGAAGCGAGCCCAGTAGGTTCAGGAGCCTGTTGATTGACAGTTGAGAGGCGGGACCAAAGAGACAATGCTCAACCCCTCGCAAGCACAATTAGGTGAGTACACACACACACACACACACACACACACACACACACACACACACACACACACAACACACACACACACACACACACACACACACACACACAAAGCGTTGTACGACAAAGTGTACTGGGAAGACGGGACACCACGAGCGTGTAGCTCTCATCCTATAACTACCCTTAGGTAATTCCCCACACACAGGATAATCCCATCTTGCCCAGCATACCAGAGATAACAAGGCGACTGTGCCCGCCTCGTTGATAACGACCAACGTGTTTCAACGTGTCCAGAGTACGCTAACGTTAGCTCGCCACTTCCGCCCACCAACGTCAGCTCAGAGGTCCCACTTCTGGTGACTAAAGTCGCCTGTATTTATATATATGTACCTGGGTACAGGACACTAAGGTACCTGGTCATTTCTACAGCTGCCCTAGACTATATGAAGGGTTACATACCTGCTGCTACATGTGTACTGGTTTGTGAAGGCGTTGGTCAACACACTCCACGGAGTCTGCTCTTCAGGTGTGGGAAGTCGGAGGGTTGACCGAATGATTTTTTTATATATATATACAAGAGTATATGTATATATGTATTATATATGTATTAATAAATTTAATTTTACTTATTTACTGCTAGGTGAGCAGAAGCATTAGGCAAAGGGAAAGGGGCTAAACCATTTCCCGTCCCGTCAGGGGATCAAACCCGGGATCTCCGATTGAGAGTCGAGGACGTAGCCAGCGGTACTACGGATTCGTAACAGAAAACGAGGTGTCGTTCCTGTATACATGATTCCCATTTTCTTTTTTTCCCGCCAAACCAGACCCAGATGACCGTGTTTGTTTACCTTGGAGGGTAGACTATGTCATGTGTCTGTGTGTGTGTGGTTCTGGCTTCGCTATACACCAGTATATACATACACATGTATACATACTTTAGGACGTTTTTGCTGCAGTGTATTGCCGTATATACTGACGGGGGTTGTATCATTCGTGCATACTGTATCATTTTTACGCTTTTGTTTGTATTGTGTCCACAAATAAAACAAACAAAAAGTACGTTCAAGCAACACAAGACGCCTGGTTGGCTGAGGCTACGTCAGTGACGTCAGAGTAAGGTCAGTGTGACGTCAGCATTACGTCACTCAGGACCCACGAATACATTGTTAATATATAAGCCCAAGATATGTGGAGCTGATAAGGCTCGTGTGTGTGTGTGTACCCGCCTTGTTGGCACCTTGTTGTGCTTGTACGGCCGAGTCTCGGCTCTTAAGCCCCGCCTTTCGACCACCATTAGTTCAATGACTGTTTCCCTCGTTTTCTGATTTATATTTAAAGCTGTGTATTGAATTGGCTTAAACGTCTTCCTCCTCTGGTTCCTTCCACTTATTTCATAACTCTTAGACTGAACAAGTTCTTTCTGACTTCTCTCTGATTCATCCGTGTTTCCAGTCTCCAGTTATGTCCTCTCGTTCTACTCCTTGGAAACACAACCCGTAACTGTCACTGTTTTCCGCTTGTTACAACTGGTAATAAAGTTGTTACATCTTGACTTAACGTGTTTATGACGTAATAGAACGTTGTTACAACTTGCTATATTGGTTGTTATAACTGGTTAGGAAGTGTTAAAACTTGTTCGAACGTTGTACCAACGTCGTAGTTTCGGTGTGTTTGGCGGGTTTAATTTGAACATTGCTTCTATATCCACTTTGTCAATCGTTAGTATCTTGAGCATGTCTTAGTGTCTCCAGAAGACACACACACTTTGTCTTGTCTAACAAGACAATGTTAGAGAAGATTCAGATTTATGCCACCAGACTAGTCCCAGAACTGAGAGGTGTGAGTTACAAGGAAAGGCTACAGGAGCTATACCTCGCGTCCCTGGAAGACAGAAGAGTAAGGGGAGACATGATCACCACCTACAGAATTCTCAGAGAAATTGACAGGGTGGACAAAGACAAACTGTTTAGCACGGGTGGAACGCGAACATGGGAACACGGGTGGAAACTTAGTAACTAAATGAGCTACAGAGACATTAGAAAAAAAATTCAGTGTCAGAGTAGTTAACAAATGGAATCCATTAGGTAATGATGTGTTGGACGCAGACTCCATACACAGTTTCAAGTGTAGATATGATAGAGCCCAATAGGCTCAGGAACCTGTACACCTGTTGATTGACGGTTGAGAGGCAGGACCAGAGAGCCGAAGGTCAACCCCCGCAAGCACAATTAGGTGAGAACAAACACACACACCACACACACACACACACACACACTTCCACACTTCCACACTTCCACACTTCCACACTTTCACACACACACACACACACACACACACACACACACACACACACACACACACACACACACAAACAAGACACGTACAGCTGAAATATACCATCCAGTTGTCAGCCACTAACAACCGACAGCAATAATCCCAACCGGGCCCACATAACGAGTCTCTAGAGGACTCCATCGATATTGATAAGTCACGTGGTCACACCACACCCGCAACACCTCCACACCCGCAACACCTCCACACCCGCAACACCTCCACACCCACAACCCAACCACTCTAACACTCCCACCACAACAACCACAGCACCCAACAATACCCCGACCGCCACATGTGCGCCACACCAACCGTGAACACCTACACCAACTTAACCAACCTAACCAAGCTAACCAACCTAACCAAGCTAACCAACCTAACCAAGCTAACCAACCTAATCAAGATGCTAATAACGTACCCAATTAAAGGCCCATAAAGCACGAGGCTGGCATACCGAAGGGTAACTATGATGAAATAAGAACATTTATAACGTGAATACTACAGGAAACAAGGCTGAGAGAGACGTGTGTGTACAAGGCATGATGGACTACATCACCCAGAAGTGTCAGGAGGCAGGAGACAGGTTTATCCCGGCTCAAAGATAAAATAATGAAAAGCAAAAGGAGAATCCGTGGTTTAGTCAAGCATGTAAGGAAGTAAGGCAGGTAAGTACAAGGCTATGGAGGAACTACAGAAATAACAGAACACCAGAGATCAGAGAGACAAACCAGAGGGCCAGAAAGGAGTACCTCGGTGTGTGAGAAGAGAAGCCCAGAGACTTTAAGAAAACAATATAGCAAATAAAGCCAAGACCCAACCAAAACTGCTATACAGCCACTTCAGGAGGAAAGCAACAGTGAAAGAACAGGCGGTGAAATTTAAAAAGGGAGAGGATGGGTACACAGAGAATGACAAAGAAGTGTGTGAAGAATGCGACAAGAGATTCCAGGAGGTCTTCACAATAGAGAAAGGAAAATTTCCTGAACTAAGAGAGGTAGCGATGAACCAAGTAGCCTTGGAAGATATTGAAATTACCAGAGATGAAGTCAGGAGGTATCTGCTAGAACTGGGCGTGACTAAGGCTGTTGGACCTGATGAAATCTCACCATGGATGCTAAAATAGGGGCAGAAGCACTTTGTATGCCACTCGCTATGGTGTATAACAAGTCACTGGAAACAGGAGACCTGCCAGAAAGTTGGAATTCAACTAACGGCGTCCTAATATAAAGGGTAACAGGCAGGAGACACTAAACTACAGGCCGGTGTCCCTAACTTGTATACCATGCAAGGTGACGGAGATCACCTTGCAGGTAGCAGGAGGTCAAACACAAGGTACCATTCAGGAGATGAAATTCTTCATGGATCAGGAAGAGAGAAAGATCTGGAGGTTGATATCACACCAGACATGTCTCGTCAAGCCCACGTCAACAAGAAAGCTTAAGCAGCACATGCCAGGCTGGCCAACATAATAACTGTCCTCAGAAACTTTTGTAAGAAATGATTCGGAACCTTGTATACCTCATATGTCAGACCACTGCTGGAGTATGCGGCTCCAGCCTGGAGTCCATATCTAGTCAAGCACAAAACGAAATTAGAAAAGGTTCAAAGGTCCTCAGGCTAGTCCCCGAGCTGAGAGGTAGAAGCTACAAGGAAAGACTACTGGAATATACCCTCACGACACTGGAAGACAGAAGAGTGAGGGGAGACATGATTATCACCTATAAAATTATCAGGGCAATTGACAGGGAAGATACAGACAAACTGTTTAACACGGGTGGTACGCGAACGAGGGCACACAGGTGGAAACTGAGTACCCAAATGAGCCACAGAGACAGTAAAAAAAAATCAGTGTAAGAGTAGATGCAAATGGAATGCATTAGACAGTGATGTGGTGGAGGCTGACTCCATACACAGTTTCAAATATAGAAATGATAGAGCCCAATAGGCTCAGGAATCTGTACACCAGTTGATTGACAGTTGAGAGGCAAGTACAACTAGGTAAGTACACCCTCAAGCAGTAAGTACGCCCTCAAGCAGTAGCTGTAAGGAGGGTGTTGAGTGACACTATGTTACTGCACAACTGACAGCTCTGTCTTGACCGTCATTCGAATGACAAGCAACTCATTGAAACTCTTAAAATACTAAACAATTTGGAGGATGTTAATCCGAAAAATTTCTTCAAAATGTCTGATGTAACACAAACAAGGAGCAATGGTTTCAAACTCAACAAGCCACAATGTAGGACTGAGAACAGGAGAGGCTTTTACACCCACAGGGTTATTAACCAATGGAACCGCCTACCCGCAGTAGCCGTAAATTCCAAAACGCTGTTATTTTTTTAAATCCAACTGGATAAGATCATATGGGAGGACCTTTGATAAGCCGCCGGCTTCCTGTCCTCGTCGAGGCCACTAGTGTTAGAGGCCCTCAGGTAAATTCGAGGAATTTAAGCTTATTGAAGCTTATCCAAGTCCTTGAAGTTGTGGATAGACTTCATTGAATAATACTCTGCCCGAAACGCTATGCGTGTTAGTGGCTTTACAAGAAGGTAAAAACATCAATGCTTTGTACTCTCATTAACCCAATGTACCTTCTTGTATATATAAATAAATAAATTCAGGCCAATTCAGGAATTCCCGATTGAAAGTCGAAAACGAACCCAACTGTGCCACGGGGACCCTTAATATAAATAATGTATTTTATATATCCTACTTATATATATATTTCACGCACCCTTATTTATTTTGTAATTTTGTAATAGTTTTAAAGTAATTTAAGTTAAAAAATATATGTGTATTTATAAAAAGAGCTTGAAATTAGCAAGAAATCGTTTGGCTTGGGACTCTAAATCCGGACGCTACAATATCGATATAACCAACTTTTAAATCATTCATATAAGACTGTTATATTAGTAATTAATAAACTTTCTAAATAGCAAAATATTACATATATTTATATAAATAAATGCTTACAAAGTAAAAGAACTTACGATATATTGAATACTTATTATACTGTGGGCGAGTGGTACTTAGGCCGGCTTGTAACACAGTGGATACGAACACCAGCAGACGAGGAAATCAACTCTGGTACAAAAATATTACAAAATGGTGAGTTTTCGCTTCACTCTGGGTGCTTGTACTTGATCACCACGGTAATAGCACCCTGGGGCAGGGCCCCCAGGGTGTTAGCGGACTAGTAACGTAGGAGAGAAGAGCCAAATGGTGGAGGCGAGGATGGCCGCCCACGAGGGAGGGCTGGCGCTGCTGGCTGGCTCCTCCACGGTACCTGTGGCAACCAAACTATATTCTCTAGAGCACTGGCTCTATCGGTCAATAGAGCTTCGGCCTCCACGGTTCGAGTCTCCTAGAGCCCAGGTGAATGGAAGATATTCGCTAGTAATTCACAGGTCTTCAGTATCACAGCCTCCACTTAAGGGCTATTCATGCCCGTGCCACCTCTTTGGGGGTGGCTTACTCTCTTATCAGTCATCAACCTATGCACTGGTGTGCTATGGTTCGTGTTATTCTGGTTAGGAACACTTGACTCATTTTTAATCTCGAGTCTTGAGGCAGAGATTGTTGTAGACTTCCCTGTTAGGAGTACGGCAGAGGTGGTCACAGAACTGCTTATATATGTATTGTTAGGTTGTAATAGTTTAGCTTGGGTTCAGGTAAGCCTATCCACTTGGGCTTGACGGTAGAGTGACAGTCTCGCTTCATGCAGGTCGGCGTTCAATCCCTGACTGTCCAAGTGGTTGGGCAGCGTTCGTTCCCCCCCCCCTCCCTGTCCCATCCCACATCCTTATCTTGACCCCTTCTAAATGTTATATAGTCGTAATGGCTTGGCACTTTCTCCTGATAAAATTATTTGGGTTCAGGTATGTTTTAAAATAATTTAGGAATATTGTCTTCGGTACAAAGTTACCCGTCTCCCTCTGAAAGCCTTTGTAGAAGAAGAAAAAAAAGAAGAAACATTTCTGCCTCCTAGTGATAATAGGAGGCCTCACTATACTAACCATTGCACTGCACAAAGCGCTTTTAGGCGTTCTTGCGAGTTGAGCTATTTTTTTCTTTAATTAGGCTATATTTCAATGTTTTTTAATGTTTTCATTACTCTTTGTGTTTTGAAGTGGAAATAGTTGAGTTTGGAAACATTTTGACACTAACTATACCTGCATATTTATAAAAACAACAAAAATATGTCCTTGACAATTGCACTAAAAAGTTTTTGCCGAAACCAGGTGCGCAGTATAGTAAGCATGCTACTATAGATACTGCCTACATTGATACTAGTGATGGGATGATACTAAAATTTCTAAAGATTCCAATACTAATTCCACTAAAAAGTCTTATAGTCATGTAGTCTCATGCTAGATTTTTTGTTATATTAATTATAAATTATTCATAAATATTTTTGCTCCAGGTGGTAAGAAAGATAAAACTAGCCACATCAAACTCACAAGCTCAATGAACGACAGGAAAAAATATTAAGTAACAGCTTTTATTCATTTGAAGCAACGAATTTCATATTAAAGGTTATAACACCCTTTATTCACAAACCTTGTGTGGTTTGTGGACGCAAAGTGGACGAGAGGATACCAGTATTAGATCATTAATATTCAAAGAATGCAATGCCCCCTTTGGCCTGTAGGCAATGTATTCACAATCCTTAGGTTAATGGCTTCAATGCTCACACAAATAAAGGTCACTTCACTCTTGATCATTAATATACACTTCCAGACACATTTTAAATATATTAAAGGTTTTGTGGCTATTTATGCTGGATATTTTTATTAATACATATTCTACTTGTTAATTTAATATCACCAATGTATATGATTCATTCACAAAACCTGTAATCATTATTAACTAATAATTTTAAATTACCCATTTTAACACTAAGTTTAAGGCACCTAAGAAGGATTTTCTTATCCTTGTCCTTGAATTTGTGGCTAGACTTAAATTGAATAATGACTTACAATTTGCACGGTGACCATAATGTACGAGCTTGGTAATTAAGATTCCGGTTACCTGAATTATTTGGTCATCCTTAATGAATCCATGTTCAAGTTCTTGACTTTTGAGCTGGAATAGGAGTTTGGGTTACTGCGAATTCTGCCAAACGAGAAACCAAAATAAATTTGAAAGCTAATTTTTGGACATTTCAAGTAAAAATGCTGGCTGTGCCAAAAGTAGTAGACATTATTGTCAAAGCTGCATAAAATTTGAATTATAACTTGCTGGCTAAATGTAACCTGAATTTAAGATCATTTGCATAGCCTATGACTTAACAAATAAAAATAGCATGTAAAATATGAATTGTAAAACATGAATTTGAATACAGTATTTGTATACCAGCCCTTTCATTACCTAGTGTGTATGAAAGTCATTTTGAACACAATTCATGCAGCAGGATCTGACTTCGGCACAATTTAAATGACTTATCAACTAGCCAAGTCAGTATAATTGCAATTCTTTAATATTAATACAGTACTGTATCCAACTAGTGGGTATCTGCTTGATTATCCTGCCAAAACGTAATCTAATTTAACCCAAACCAGGTTAACCTAATATATACAAGATTGAAAAATTTGATATGCTCTATTGAAATAGTACTTGTGTATAATTTGACCATACCCTAAATGCTGTACTGTATTTCCACAGTCGACTTCTTTTCTAACCATTAGACTTCTACACCGTTATACAAATCACTTATAAATGCGTTTTTACTGTCATGTAGATGTTTCTAACAAGATAGTGGGTAGCGTAGCGATAAGTGGATACCTACAAATATTTGCAAATGCTCAAGATTAGCTGGCTAGGTTGAATTTACAACAAACCACAATCGACTTGAGAATGGTCCAGGACGTACCGTAACGTCGTCGTCCCTTCACTTTCTAGTGTGTGGTTTGGTCAACATATTTCAGCCACGTTATTGTGACTCCTCACCTGCATATGGATAGGTTCTTGGAAACTAGAAACTAATAATCCATTCCCCTCCCCTACCTCCCTCCCAAAATTTTGGGTCACAGTGTACTAGCCCAATATAATAAGTTGTCACTACATATATTCAGTTGTAACTTCTCTGAACCTATGAGATTTATTACAAGGAGCATTTCCCAATTGTATTTTTGTTTTCCACTTTGCAGTCTGTAGCTGTTCCAACCCCAATCAACCCCAAGCCATTCCTGAACCAGCTGACTGGTCAGGCAGTCATTGTAAAGCTCAAATGGGGTCATGAATACAAAGGCATCCTTGTGTCAGTTGATGGATACATGAATCTTCAGGTAAGCTATTTTTGTAACCGAGTTTACATGATTTCTGTACATTTTTACAAAAAAAAAGCTGTATTGATAGCATAATTGTGGTAATTATCTATTTTACATTTGATTTGGAAGCTTTATTTGTGTGTGATTCATGCAGACCATTACAGTAGTCGGAAGTGAGCTGGTGTACAGTTGTAAAAAATGTGTGGCTTAGAATTACTGTACATAAGTAAGACTATAATGGCATGATATACTGCAATGTTAGAATGAAGAGAATTCAACTTGAAGGATAACTAACATAATATATATATATTCTTTCAGTCATAAAGTTTCTCCATTTTAAATTAGTAGCTTATTAAATGTAGATTAACTCCATGGTCATGTACTAGCACTCGATACTAAGGTATAATTGTTTCCAAAATGTTGAAAATCAACATAAGTGCAAGACATTATAATACTCATTTTATAAATTTAAATTTCAAATACAAAAAAAAAAATTCCCCACATGACATCAAACATGTGGGCTGTGCAAGAAGATATCATCTTGAAGGAAGGCCAAAAACTACAAGAAAATAAGTAAACATTCTTCTTTATTTGCATTTTTTTTTCTTACATTTCTGATAAGAATAACAGTGTTCTTTTATACCTTGTATCATTTTAGTACTCATAATGGCAACAATGTCTTGAACAGGATATAATTGTTCCTGATCCAGATTGGATGATAATTTCCTCTTTCATTGGTAAACACACTAGTTATTAGGCTCAAACTCTTGTTCTAAAGGCCAGATGTCTGGACAAACATTTTGGTATGTAACATTTTTATTCAATGTATTTAGGGGAGTTGCATATAGCAGCAAATTTTTCTTCTCTTACCAGCCGTAATTGCAATTTGTAGCAACGCTTCTGTGATAATATTTATGTTGAAGCTTGCTAAAATTTGAAGAACTGTGGCAAATTAAGTGTGAAGTATTGCACTGCTGGTACAGTACTAAAAGAAACTGTCAAATAATTTGGCTCGGTAATATGTGGTAATTTCTAGGTAATTATATTACTGTAGTAGAATCTTTTAATATTCATCTTTTTTATTTATTAAAATTGGCTTTCAACGTGTGTATTCCATATGAGTGATTGTGAGTAATTCGTGGTAATCTGCTGTTGCCTGGTGGGGGGGGGGGGTTCAGAGTATCAGTGTTCCTGCAGATTGGTCAGAAACACGACTTGCCGGGTGGTGGTCTAGTCAGCCAGGCTATGCAAGTCACCACTGCTTGCAGTCTGTTGTATGAAATACAACCCAGTTAATGAGAAATCCTCAGGGGGGGGTTTTTTGGACACAGGAGGGTCAGCTGGTTATGCCCCTATGTGTATAGAGCAAGGATATTTCATAGAATTCTTGGCATACCCAGTACACCTTCATTTCAAAGCTGTTATTTTGCACAATCTGCCATGCCTCCAGATCTTCTAAGGAATTATTGCTTGACTTGCCTAGCCTATTTCTGCCTCCTCCTCCATCTTCCTACCTTCCTTCTAGCACCCTTCACCATATTTCCCTATCCCTATTAGTACCTGTAGGTTATAATTCTGTGCAAGCCTTATACCAAAAAGTTAATTGCTCAAAATCTAATTTCAGCTTGCTAACACCGAGGAATATATTGATGGTCAGTCCACCGGTAGTTTAGGAGAGGTGCTCGTCCGCTGTAACAATGTTCTTTACATCCGTGGAGCTGAAGATGATGATGAAGAAGAAGGCCAAATGAAGGAATAGTAAACTACAGAATGATACCAAAATGTACCCGAATGGTTTTATTTTATTTTTTTATTAGCTAGCCTAAGTATGTGTGTTGTAAATGTTGGTTTGCTTATTGAAGTACACCAGTGAATGCATTGAATCTGGAATAGATTTTCTGAAACTAAAAGCATCGGTGTGTTTTTTAGATGTAAGCAACCATGTTGAAAATTTGATTGCTTATTAAAACACTTGCAGTTTTTACAATAATATTTGTATAAACATGTGTAAATGTTTTGGACCTGTAAAGAATGAATTTGTTTCAGTTTGTATTCAAAATGCTATATACATAATGTAACTTTGTAAAAACTTGTTTATGTAATCCCTTCTAATATGAATGCAAAGACTTAAATATGTAGAATGTTTGAGATTCAACTTTTGCCAGTAATGTCTCTCTTCATTAGCCTAAACAGTCAGGCAGCTGGTCAGTTTTGACACAGGTTAGGCGAGTACTGAAGAGTTGTCACCTTTATCGGTCTTCGGATCTTCCAGCAGATTCAATGGTTGCGTATACTCCCCCACATGAGCTCTTGAGGAGGGGAGGGGGGGTCACTGCAAAGACATGAATGCCTTCTCCAAATTTGGTTTTTCATTTTTAGGGATGGTAAGCCGCCCCCCCCCCCCCAAACAAAAATTTTCCTTGGGATTCAACCCACAATAGTTGTGCAACTCTAGTATCTTTACTACTAAGTGAACAGATATTAAGTGGAAATAGACATGCCCAAACACATTTGGTCTGCCATGAAAATCGAACCCTGGGATCTTTCATTTGTAAACCAACTGCATTGATTGCTTTACCCTGTGATGCAGGTGGACAGCAATGAAGTATCTTCCTTTTCCTGCTTCTGGCCAAGAGCATCCAAGGATTTTGGTGTAGGGTCTGGCTTGGGATGTGGCCCAGTTAGCTCCAGTGGTCCCCCCCCCCCCACCTTTCTGGTTTGCACGTGAAGAGTCCACCCCGCTAGTCCCATAGAGACTTCCGGGTGTTACTTTCAGCCAGCCTTTTCTTTCTTTGAAGCATCTGCCCTGGACTCAGGGTTGAGTTAAGTGTGCTTTTGGACCCATTGAGATCCTCTTTCCAGAAGTTTCCTTCATAACCAGTTTGCTTATGGTTCCTCGTGTGGCAGCTAAAAGGTCCTTTTCATGTACCTCCTGCAAGATCTGGCTTATGCCTTGCTGATGGACCCTTCCTTCTTCAAGCTTGGGTGGTCTCCTTTTGGATGTATTACGAGGTTCTGGAGTCTTCCTGGCTGGCAGATGGTTCTTTGTTTCACCTTGAGGCTCCGTGCAGTTTTTGTCATACCAACATACTGGAGTTGTGTGTGAGGTGTTGACAGTTCCAGGTATCTTGAGGGTCTGTCTTTTGTGCCTCTCAATGACTGCCTGTTTGCACCTGCCCTATTGTTGGCAACACTTTGGGTGGATGACCTTTCGTCCCATCTGCATCTGGGGTCCTGCCATTAGCTTCCTGGGGTTTCTCGACCTGCATACCAATTGGCTCAACATTAGTGCTTGTGGGGTGGGAGGCCCTCATGTGGTGGTCTTTGCCATCTTGCACTTAAAGCTGTATTTCTGGCCACATTCTTCACCACTCGACTCATGTCGACGTGGTGTTGACCCAGTCCCTAATTTGGCATGTAGCCTTGCTCTCCTGTGGACATGGTCACCCAGTTCCTCTCTTCAGCAGCTAAGGCTTGTTGGCCCATTATGGGGCTTTATGGCTTTTGTTTTAGGTCTTTGAGACAGTGGGGTAGGACTGGCCTGGGGTCAGTCGAGCCGGGCTCAAGAGAATAGAACTCCCAGGACCCCTGGTCAGGGTAGTCAGATAGGTTGGGTCACAAACACTCAGCCAGCCCTTCTCCGTGTGTTGGGTACTGTGCTTGTTCCTTTGGAAGGCGGTCGCTTATGGTTCGTCCCTTCGACGGGCTGCTCACCCTGTTTGCAAATTCCTGGTCCTATGATTTTCGGACCGAGGTGGATTTCGTTGATCCCTTCCTGGTCATTCCAGGTTGGCTTCCTCTCACATGTATTTGGTCATTTTTGAGTTAGTGGCTTCAGATGTAATCAAAACCATTTAATCTTTTGGGTTGATTTCCTGTCCTGAAATGGGACTCTGTACATCCATATAAATCTTGAGTTCTTTGACTAGGCTGAAGGTGGGCAGCAATTTTACCGCTTTCGGCTTGTACCAAACCTGGCTTGGCGAACGTTCACATACTTGGCTTATCTTTGGTGCTTGGGTGTTAGAGTTGCCTTGATAACTGGCTGGTGGAGTCCCGGTCAGTTCACGTTTATGCTACCTAAGGACGTGATTCTTTCTCAGCTCGTAAGGTTGAAGCAGCAACACTGATGCACAAGGATTTTGACAACCAAGGGCGGAGACAAAGGTTGCACTTTTGGGGGAACAAATGGCTTCCTGGACAAAAAAAAATGCAGATGCTATTATTATTAATAAAACATATGTCAACAGCAATATAGTTTATTAATAATATGTACAACATTTAACATTTGTGCATATTTATATTCGTGTTATATTTTCAAACTTCCATGAGTTGAAGGTCAAATACAAAGGAATTAAAACATCCCTATGGTAGATAAAAAAAGTACACAATTAAAATATAATGCAGCTATGCTTTGAATTCCTTTATAAAAACATAAGTTAAATTATTTCGAAAAGTTGAAATTAAACTTCTTTAGTTTAACGAGGTGACCAAAATCGGTACAATAATTGAATCGCCAATTCAATTATTGTACTGTACTATACCATATATACAGTTACACTTTTAGTAAATATTTGAATAAAATAAACTTAAAATGCCAGGGAAATGTGTATTGAATATACATGTCAATGTAAAGGTAATTTATATTTGATATAATGTTACAAGTTACTTAATTTGGATATTTTATTAAAATTGATTGACTACTGTCCTATAGTACTTTGGAAAAAATTGGAGGAGCACATTAATGTAAATTGACAACTTACTCAGGCGCTGGTGTGTGTATGGGTCAAATGGTGTAGTGCCACGAATAGTAGTTTCCAGAGGATTCAGATAAACATCAGTAGCTAGTTCCTGCACTGGAATCTCCTTATCAATCTTCGCAATCTTTACAGCTTCATCAACTTCCTTTCGTACTTCAATGTCGATTTTCTAGAAAAGCAAGAAATCATTTTTAACAATTATTATTTCTGAACATTTTCCCTATCTCAATACATGTCCTAATACAGGTAGACATTAAATGCTTGACATCTGATATAAAAAAGCCCTAGCCTAAGTTATTTCAGCCTTACAACTACTCTTAATATTCTACCAGGAAAATTGAAGGGGATCTTTGACAAGCCATCAGATTCCTGTCCCTGTTAAGGCCACTAGTGTGGCCCAGTTACACACTATATGAAGAGTGTGACTATGGTGTGCGTAGAGTGGCAAGCAACAGATGCACACTACCCCTCTTTATTGTCTATAAGAGGCATCAATCATTTTATACTGTACTCTCAACACCAGTTCACGGAATACACAGCTGGCTGGGTAAACCAATCCATTCAATGACGACACACTCACCACAAACACTAGTTATAGGCAATCATGTGGCACTGCAGTCAAGGAGTATGATCATTCTTTCACCACAATCAAACTTGCTAAATGTTATAGAAGATTATTTCCCATGGGCTAATGTATCTATTTACTACATAGTTTCTCTAAATCATTAACACAGTAAGCTTTTATGAATTAATTGTACAGTTGGGTTAATTCTCTACTTTATTGCAAATCCTTGGCAGGGACAGAAATAGTTGTGAATGTTTCATATCACCTAATACATCTGTTCACCTAGCAGTAAATAGGTACCGGGCAGTTAGTCAACTGTTGTGGGGTTGCATCCCGGGAAAGATCAGTAGTTCAACCTTAAAAAGGAAACCTCAGTATAAGCCTAATGTGTTTATATATACACAGGTTGCCTATCCCAAACAAAATGACTTATTAAAAGCTCAAATACTAATAGTCAACATTTAATTATGGGATTTGGCATTTCATCTTGAAAATAACCTATATCATAGGGTTTTTTAAAGTACTGACTATGGGAAAAGTGGAGATATACTTGATGCTAGCCTCAGTGCTGCTTTATATTCTTTACCTATTTCATTCAATTTAGTTGTTCCATCATTTCGGCATACTGTAACTAAATAACCCAATCTTCATTCCTTTCAATAGTACAGAGTTATTTAGTTACAGTATGCAGGAATGATGGAATAGGTAAGGAATGAATAAAACAGCACAGAGGCTAACATTAAGTATAACCACTTTTCCCATAGTCAATAATTAAAAAATCCCTATGATATAGATTTTCAATATGAAATACCCAATCCATAATTATATTAAAAGTTGACTATGACAGTATTTGAGCTTTTAACAAAAAAGTCTTGTTGAGGACAGGCAACCTGTGTATATATACACATTAGGAATACACCGAGGTCCCTTTCAAGGTCAAACTACTGACCTTTCCTGGGATGCAACCCCACAACAGTTGACTAACTACCAGGTACCTATTTACTGCTAGGTGAACAGATGCATTAGGCGATATGAAATATTTCCCCAACTATTTCTGTCCTGACCCGGATTTCCTCGTCAAAAATGAATCCAACTGTACTACCAAGCCCCTAAAGAATGTAATCCTGTGACACTTTAAATAGCATACACAAAAAGCTGTTTACACCAGGCTTTGCCAACCAATACATCATGCTCATTGTAACACAGGAAGACACATGTCCTCTTTTACAATCCCTAGTTTACTTACCTTTAGCTCTTCAGTAGTAACAAGATCTGCTCCTATAATGCGGTCTTTGAAGAGCATGATAGGATCACGTGTCTGGCGAACCTCTTGAATCTCATCACGAGTGCGGTATGACGTTCCTGGATCAGACATTGAATGTCCATGATAACGGTAAGTTGCAACCTCCAGAACCAATGGACCCTTCCCCGATGTACAATAGTCAATACAGTATCTGATGGCTTCCCGAACACTCAGAATATCCATACCATCAATCTGCAAATATAAATTTTAATTAAAATACTAAAGTTAATGACATCGTTACAAATAATTAGGTCTTCCAATCCTTGCCCATAAAAACTGTCTGGCACCTAATTCTTGCTCGTGATAATAATTAGGGTACCTAATTTGTATTCATGCAAATTCTAACGAAGTTACTTTCATCTCATCTATCCATTACCATTTTCTATCTAAAATATTTTTAGAAATGCCCAAAGATAACTGATCAGAAATAAATCGACCTTTCAATTTGTATGATAAGTTATACAGTACAGTATCTTTATCATATGTGCACACAACTGAAAACGGCATCGCCTGGTTGAGATATCTGAATATGGAGGAGGAGGTAAGAAAAACCCTAAAGATAAATATTTAAATGCAGTTTGGAAATTAAGTCTCTTTAATTGTAGATACAAAGAAGAGATTTAATAGGATTACAATAATGAAAATTGAAATGCTATTAAATATGGTTCTAAAACCAACTAAGTGTGTAAAATAAAATGCACATTCTTGTAAAGCTTCCTAAGAGAGACTACTAGAATTATCCCCTGGAATTGGGAATGTGTTAGATATTGGGTCAGCTAAATTTGACAATTGTTTAGATATTGTTCAGTGTGCCCACTACACAATGCTGTATTTCAATTCATACATGTCCCACTGCCAAGAATCCTATTCCCTACCATTGGAAACATGGTAATAGCCAGCCATCTAACACCAGTATCTAATGAAGTGTGATCAAATGCAACTTATCAACATGGCCTTCCTCCTACAACTAGAAAGTAGGAATTATTCTTGGTCGTTAACACGATCTTAATTTGTGGACACTTAATGGAATATAAACCTGCCCCAAAACTGCATTGCCTTCCTCAATGCAGTGATTCCATTGTCTTGTTTTCAACTGTCAAGTTTCTATACTTCCAAAAGACATGAAAACTACAATGAATCAATTGTCTGATTTCTCAGGATGATTCAACATTTTGCTTTCCCCATTGCCATGTCTCAAGATTCTTAGTAACTGACTAACATAGAACTTATTGTATCCTGCTTCCATACTGGGATTCTAAGCAATTTCTAGGAACTTTAATCTTTAACAAGTAAAATGCTACACATATAGGCAAGACTGGTCAAGAGCCTTCTTTCAATAATTACTTACCCAAATTCCTGGAACATAATCTCCTCGTGTGTAGTAATTTGTAGAGGCCGACGCCCGGTCCACACTGGTACCCATACCATAGCCATTGTTTTCACAGATGAAAACAGATGGAAGATTCATCAGCTTGGCAATGTTGTAAGCTTCAAAAAGCTGACCCTGTAAATATATATATTTTTTCTAATTTGTTTAGCATTTTACTCTAATTGCATAAAACTGGCAAGATTAATCAAATTAAGAATAATTTATTTATATTATTATTTATATAATACTATTATACAATACTGTACTAACATTAAAAAATACAGATGTCTAGAATTATCATGTATCCAAATTCCACAACACTAGTGTTGTGGAATTTGACACCCAATAAACTCTATAAACTATAATAAACTATAAACCAAATAATCTCTAGACAGCTAGACATCACCTGTAAGAGAACTTTGACAATATAATAATGTTTATTAAGCCTATATTATCTCCTCATTTCCATACTATTCAGCAACACTCCTAGAAAACCTGGTTCCCAGAAGTATGACCCCTTGGGTGTCTAGAGATTAGCAGCCAGGTGTGTCAGACCAGCATCAAAATATGATACTGTACTCACCTAGTTGTGCTTGCGGGGGTTGAGCTCTGGCTCTTTGGTCCCGCCTCTCAACCGTCAATCAACAGGTGTACAGTTTCCTGAGCCTATTGGGCTCTATCATATCTACACTTGAAACTGTGTATGGAGTCAGCCTCCACCACATCGCTTCCTAATGCATTCCATTTGTCAACCACTCTGACACTAAAAAAGTTCTTTTTAATATCTCTGTGGCTCATTTGGGCACTCAGTTTCCACCTGTGTCCCCTAGTGCGTGTGCCCCTTGTGTTAAACAGCCTGTCTTTATCAACCCTGTCGATTCCCCTGAGAATCTTGAATGTGGTGATCATGTCCCCCCTAACTCTTCTGTCTTCCAACGAAGTGAGGTTTAATTCCTGCAGTCGCTCCTCGTAGCTCATACCTGTATAGGACATACTGTATAGGACATTGTAGGTTTTCTCAGTACAGTATTTACTAGCTGCATTTCTATGCTGTTTCCACTCCTTTTCATGTGTCCGGTAATTCAATTGAACGAAATTAATCACCTTACTACAAAATGCTTCCACCAAGCCTCGTTCCTGACAACATCCTGTGTGTTGACCACACTTGCCCAACTTTTTTGTATATCCACAGAAACAATAACTCAACAGGAGATACCGATAGTAGGCCAGTGGGATAGTACATGATTGAAAGAATAAAATGTCACAACCATATCTAGAGAAATTCTGCACTGTTCAACAGACTTAAATTTGACAGAACTCATCTATTTATCAAGGTGTCTCAAAACTTGGAGGAAATGTTTTAACAAGAAATTCTGACGATAGAATAACCCTTTATCAGAATGAACTTTACTAATAAAACAATACCAAAATACATAATCACTACCATACATGAGAATATACTCCCATAAGTCAGAAATCCACAAATCCTAACACTAGACTGAATGAGTCAAGTGAATATATTCTCTACTTACTTGATTGGCAGCCCCATCACCATACAGCGACACATTGATGCCACCATTCCCAAGATATTTGTTTGCCAACGCAACACCTGCACCAACTGGGACCTGAGCCCCAACAATGCCATTGCCACCATAGAAGTTCTTAGTGTACATGTGCATGGATCCTCCTTTGCCCCGAGCTACACCTTGTGCTCTCCCCGTTAACTCTGCCATGACACCTGCCAGAACACAGTTGTAAGATGACAAATCAAAAGATATTATTAAAAGACATAATTTGTATTTATTTATGAGTATCACAGAATACTATACTTCAACCTGGATCTGAATACTAGTACCCTGCTGGTAATTTAATATTAACGGCTATGCTACAATATCGAACAGTATTGTAAAATGCTAATATTTTCACGAGTGAAGGTACTAATCAAAAAATACAGCATGTCCAATTTCATGGAGAAACCTTTTAACTTACTTGTGACTGAGCAACCCATTACGTAGGCCCATCCATGATCACGATATGCAGTAATAACCGAATCTTCTGGTCTCAAAGCAGCTTTTATACCTACACAGATGGCTTCTTGCCCACTGTATAAATGGCAGAAACCCCGAATTGCCTGCAATTTATTATTCATCAACAGCCAAGTACAGTATTTTATCATTTTCCTAAAATTTATTACAACAATTTTGATATATATTATATACACAATACATATACACAACACACACAATCTATCTATCTATTGATCTATCTGGACCTAAGAAAGGCTTTCGACAGAGTTCCACATAAGAGGTTGTTCTGGAAACTGGAAAAACATTGGAGGGTGACAGGTAAGCTTCTAACATGGATAAAAAAATTTCTAACCGATAGAAAAATGAGGGCAGTAATCAGAGGCAATGTATCTAACTGGAGAAATGTCACAAGAGGAGTGGAACCAAAGGGTTCAGTTCTTGCACCGGTTATGTTCATTGTCTACATAAATGATCTACCAGTTGGAATACAGAATTATATGAACATGTTTGCTGATGATGCTAAGATAATAGAAAGGATAAGAAACTTAGATGATTGTCATGCCCGTCAAGGAAGACCTGGACAAAGTAAGTATATGGAGCACCACTTGGCAAATGAACTTTAATGTGAATAAATGCCATGTTATGGAATATGGAATAGGAGAACAGACCCCCACACAACCTATAAATTATGCGAGAAATCTTTAAAGAATTCTGATAAAGAGAGAGAGAGATCTAGGGGTGGTTCTAGATAGAAAACTATCACCTGAGGACCATATAAAGAACGTTGTGCGAGGAGCCTATGCCACGCTTTCTAACTTCAGAATTGCTTTTAAGTACATGGATGACGAAATACTAAAGAAATTGTTCATGACTTGTTAGGCCAAAGCTAGAATATGCAACGGTTGTGTGGTGCCCATATCTTAAGAAGCACATCAACAAACTAGAAAAGGTGCAAAGACATGCTACTAAGTGGCTCCCAGAACTGAAGGGCAAGAGCTACGAGGAGAGGTTAGAGGCATTAAATATGCCAAAACTTGAAGACAGAAGAAAAAGAGGCGATATGATCACTACATACAAAATAGTAACAGGAATTGATAAAATCGATAGGGAAGATTTCCAGAGACCTGTAACTTCAAGAACAAAAGGTCATAGATTTAAACTAACTAAACCAAGATGCCAAAGAAATATAAGAAAATTCACTTTCACAAACAGAGTGGTAGACGGTTGGAACAAGTTAAGTGAGAAGGTGGTGGAGGCCAAGACCGTCAGTAGTTTCAAAGCATTATATGACAAAGAGTGCTGGGTGGACGGGACACCACGAGCGTAGCTCTCATTCTGTAACTACACTTAGGTAAATACACACAATCATAAATGTACAGTATATTAACACTCCAGCCTCAACAACTAGAGCGCAACTCCATAGTCTCCCAGACTGCCTACTACTGCTACTATATAAACTAAAATATTAGCAAGTTGACAGTTCAACAAACCTACAAAATAGAAAAATATTATCTTCCCTCCATCCTATCAAATCCTTATCCCCATGTCCCTCCTAAGTGCTATACAATGGAACCTGTACAGCACTTAAGAGTTTAAGTGCTACACGGGCTGCATGGTTTAATTGAACAAAGCAAGACGTCAGTACGGTACAGTGAAATGTACCTCTTTACTTCACAATGATCCCATATTGTGGAAGAATGCAACTTTTCTCAGGGGCAAACCTGTATGGTAGATAACTTATGTTCATAGATTCGGTGCTGAAGGCATCATCAGGTATTCCCTACATAGTTCATAGACAAACTAAACCAAAAAAATCTGAGGTTGACAATGCCAATAGGCTTACTGGATATTTTGAATTTTTTGTATAGCAGGTTTTCCATTTGAAATTTTTTATTTTACAAGTAAATTACCTAGTTCCATGGAAATACCACTGTTTTCTCGAGAAAAATATCAACCATATTTCCACAAATAATGAATTACATAGAAACAAGTTTTAAAACCACTAATTCATATTTGGACAAGGGGAAAATCATTGGGCCTACATTATTAAAAAATAATTAAAATCATATGGTCCATTTTCATTTTGGTTTTGCCAGTCAGTCTGCACAAATCACCTTAAATACACTGTACCATAATGTGTCAATATACAGTACCATATTTGGAATATTGTATCAAGAAATGTACCTTTGCATAAAATCAGAGTCTCTTATAACAAGGTTCTAGCATATTTACCTATGCCATCCACACACTGAACCTTACATTCAACTATATAAATTATATAGTGTTCTCACACCTTATACTGTACATCATAATTCATTTTCTATTAAAAGACTATAGGTAGGGTTTTTCCACCAACATTCAAGAGGCATATAAAATCATTCATTTCGTAAGTGTATGCATGTTATTAAAATTCTGCACCATAACAACCTTCTCTTTATAAAGATTACTGGAAGCCGCCTCAAGTCGTCTAATAATCTGCATCTGGCGGTAATAGAGGAGAGCTTCATCTCTGGTGCAAGTGGTTGTAGCACTGGGAGGTTCATCAAGTTTGTGCAGCTTGTATGGTTGATTTTCAAAGGTGGCTTCAGTTGCAGTGCCACCCCTCCTTATTGCAGTCATAAAAGGTGCCAGTGCCCTCTGGTTACAAGACAAAAAAAGGACAATACTTAAAACAATAAAGAAGTACTGCACACACAATATCAACTATATTTAGACTAACTTCTATATGCTAGTGCAATACACTAGATATGTACTGAACATGAAATTATGATACAACCTATATAATTATAAATGTGTGTTTACAAATACAATGACTAAATTATAGTCTATTAAAAATCTAAGTTTATAAAGATCTGTAAAAATAAGAAGACGTCAATTAAAGGGCAACTGACAAAAATTCCTTAATTATATACAATTGTCTCCACACAACTGTTCCATTTTGTGTCATCATTGCAAGCTTCACAAGAATTAAGAACAAGTACAGTAAAGATTTTTTTAGCAATACTTTAATTTAGATTCTCCCCTCCAATTAATTCCCAGATCAATGTTCAAAATAGCATTTGAACTCCATCCTGAGCAACCACAAGCAAGTAGTTAATGAACAAGTATAATGGTATCCCATCCACCCGACACAATACACTTGTTCCTGATCTTTTCTTCAGCCACACTCCATGATCAGCTTGTATTCTACATTGTAATTTTAGGTGGGCCAAAGTTTCTGTTTATACATATACACACACATGCGCACACACACACTGTGTGTATTATAAATATATATATAATATATATATAATATATATATATATATATATATATATATATATATATATATATATATATATATATATATCACTAAGAACTCTTTGACCCGGCCAGGATTCTTCTTCTATATGTATATGTGTATATATGTGTATATATATGTGTATATATATATATATATATATATATATATATATATATATATATATATATATCTTCTATGTGTGTGTGTATGTATATATATATATTATATATATACACACATATACACACACACACACACACACACACACACACACACACACACACACACACACACACACACACACACACACTGTAGATGTAGAGTAGTAGATGCAGATGCACACACACACAAATGTAGATATGATAGAGCCTAGTAGCCTCAGGAATCTGTACACCAGTTGATTGACAGTTGAGAGGCAGGACCAAAGAGCCAAAGCTCAACCCCCGCAAGCACAAATAGGCGAGTACAAATAGGTGAGTACACACACACACCTTAAATGTGAACTTGCACATTTACAGATACAGTTCTAAATAACCAACAAAAGAAAAGAAGCTAGGCCAAGATGGCTATACTGTACACATCGCACATCACAATTCAAGCAGGATGCAAAGGAAGAATTTGCCTACAGGTGGTGAACCTATCAGCTCTTGGGAATAGATACACAGTTCAACATCCCCCCCCCTTCCCACCCCTAATAGCATAATATTTTTTTTTAATAACCCTTTAGAAAAATAAAGTATTATCGAGTACTATATAAACTTTAATTCACCCAACACCACACATCTGAAAATAAAGGAAGTGTTAACATTTTGGTGTGTCCTGGACCATTATCAAGCAGTGTAAAGAAAGTGGAAGCAAGTCTATATATAATTTCAGGCAAAAGGTAAGAACGTCGGGTAAAAGGCAATTAGGTTGAAGTACGTAGCATAAGAATCCAGGACAGACCAAAAAGTAATTTTTTTTTTCCATTAGGTGCCAGTTGAGTGCAGTCGTCAACTACATTACTGCAACTTGCTGTCTGCATATTCAAATACTGTACATTATGTAAACAACAATACAAAATACTAAATTTTTAACCATTACCAATTTTTTTATATTACTACAGTACTGTATTAGCATTCATGAATCTGGGTCTTGAAGAAGTAAAACTCATGTTTCATAGCCAGAAACAAAATGAAAAGCGACCTTGTTCATCAGTAAATAACCGTCGTGTCCTGCATGTGCAAGTCTTAAACTAATCAGGCGAAGTTCTGTTTCTTCTAACAATCTTGACAAGAAGATAAAAGCAATGATGATATATTTCAATAATTAAACCATCAGTTGTCATAAGGGTTCCATACAATGAATTGTTTCACAAGTGCATAAAATCATTACAGTGCTCTTCAATGAGGGAGTTGCAACTAGATGGGCACTGTCCAAAATGAGCAAACGTGTCTGCTGTGGCAACTCCTAAAGGTGTTTTCCAGCACCAATATCTGGTAAGGGGCAACCATCCACGTCAAGTACATAACTACTGTACTCCATACAGTACAGTACTAGTGCCTGCTGGGAAACTGGTGCTCACCAGATGCCATATGGCTACTAGTCACATTATTCCTGTACCTTCCTAATATGTTTATGTTGATTATGAATGATACAACAATTTAAAAATTACAAGCAAGTCAGCAAGTTTAATCTTCAATTTCCTTATAGTTAAAGTCCATTCAGAGAGGCCAAGGCCTGGCTACATTAATGTCCAACAATGTGAAAGCTACTGTGTTTTAATTGGAACAATGTGCCATCACTGAATATGACACTTTAGAAATAATGAGTATATACCATTGACAATTCCCAGAAGTCTGTCCACATGAGTGATGCAGCATTGTGAGCGCCGGACAATGCACTGTACTGTTCCATTTGTGTAGCATGGAAGAAATTAAAATTGTCATTTATAATTACTACAGTTTACTCTAATTCACACTTATTTACTCTGCATTAGCTTTATATTAGAAATGCTAACAGTGAACTGTATTTAATCATGAAAATTTTGAAGAGCTAAATACTATTTAAGTATTATCATTTCATGACAAATCTTAATTTTGATACAGTACATCAATCAGTATTATGAGAGGATGTCGTCTAATGGTTGAAGAACAAATGCAATTGTGGTGACAGATACAGCACTGTTATACAGACAGTAAAATGAAGGATAGAAGAGGAAAATGGCTGGTGCAACAGCAGCCTTGGTTAGAGATGCAACTCGAGGACACCATGAAGGAGCGAATGTCTCTCAGTGAATGCATGAAATATCTTTGTTGCACTAGATTAAAAACCAAGAAAGTGATGTGAAGAACATACATCTTCACTATATCCTTCTCTTCAGATTCTGAAGCAAGACGAGACACACACACACGTCAATGGCAATTTGGCCACCTACAGTAAAGTACAGTTCACATACAGAGAGATTTTCACATTTGACATAACCTAACCCATATATGTACAGTATATGGACAACTTTGACATGTTAGCAGGGCAGCGGGGTCTTTGGTGGTTTAATTTTCTTGTGACATTTTAAACATATTTTAACAATCTAAGCATACTGTACTTTCATAATGGTACCCATAAGAGACTGCACCTGGATGTCAAACACATTGGTCACAAATATTTTCCAAATTAATTGTGGAATTCTACCATATTAACATGTGCCATTGTGGTATATATGCAGATGCTCTTAATTTTTTATATCCTTAATCATAACATACAAGAAATTATGGGTTTTTTTTTATTAAACTACCAATTTCTAGGGACTGGCAACCATTTGAATACAGGTGACACCCATATGTTTGACACAAAAAACAATTAGTGAAACTGAGAAGGCCTATTGGCCCACAAGCAGCTTTTATTTACAGTATATCCAGCTAACCTATTCCTGAAACACACTGATCCCACAACTATTATGTAACCTGGTATCTGTTCCACGAATCAATAACCATTTCAAACCTGTATTTAATTTATTTATATAAAAGAAAATATACCATGTTGTGAAAGTACATAAATTGGGGTTTGAGCATTACATTCTTGCAAAGCCACCAACAGGCACAGCATTTCGGGCAGGTCGTTATGCTAATCAATAAATGAAATGGGAACATTGTATCAATTTGATTTCAACATTACTGCATTACAAACTGATAGAATAGATTATACTGATGAAGTTGCATGTCTTAAGTACTAAATTGGGTAGCACAAGGTGGGATACTATGAGGATGAAATTAGGTACTTTTTGGCATTACAGTACTTTTGAATAAGTATAGGTTGGAAATTTATTTTAATTATGGAGTAAGTTCCATACACTGGGTCCTCTTATTGCATGGAGTGTTTGCACAGATTTCGTTTGCCTATGAATATTGGAAATATTTTTTTCTGGTGTGGTGCTCATGGGTTTTATTACGTCGAGCAAAGAAGAGTTTCAAATCGGGATTAGAATCAAGGAGCAAGGTTTTCATACATGTAAACGTATCCTATTTATATCCATTGTTGTGTTCTATTTTAAGTTGATATTCAAGTACTTTTATCATTTATTATGTACCATATTAAATCAACCCCGAATCAACCTACCCTGGCTTTGCGCCCTGGTGAGGCCACTCCAGACCAACAACCAGAGCGCAACTCCATAGTCTCCCGAGACTGATGGATGCCTACTACTACTGTATCATATTTCACTTAGGCTTTAGGCCTACTTTACAGGAAGCTATCTCCGTACTTAACCCCACCAATTCCTCAGAATGTTAATGATATAATCCTTTAATTTAAAATTTAATTTAAAACCAAGTCAGGTATCCTTGTCGAGATACCAACAATAATTTTCTCACACACACACACACACACACACACACACACAACACACACACACCACACACACACACACACACACACACACACACACACACAGTAACCCCTACCCATAAAAGTGGTGATCTCACTGAAGTCAACAATTTTAGACTAATATCATTCCTGCCAACCTTGTCAAAAATATGTAAAAAGCTAATCTACAAGCAGCTCTACCCCTATCTAGCAAAATATAATATACTGTAATTAACTTTCTAATATGACTTCAAACCTCCCAAAAAGCACCAATGATGCTCTAATTAGTATGATTAACTTTATATATGCAGCTCTTGACAAAAATGAGTACCCTGTTGGTTTGTTGCCTTCGTAAGGCTTTTGACAACCACGAAAACTTTCTTCAACTACAACACTTTAGAGTCCGAGGTCACTCCCTCCAATACCTGCAATCTTACCTCAGTGACAGACTCCAGTATACAGTATGTCTGTGAATGATGCTAATCCTTCCACCCTACCAATTAACACTAGTGTTCCACAGTATATTTGGTCCTCTCGTCTGTCTCATCTACAATGACCTGAATGCCTCAACACCTCAAGCCAGTTTTATTTGGTGATGACAAGCTGATCAGTTTAAATGATCAGCTTGTCATTTAAAGACAAAGACGATCAGTTTAAATGAGAAACTAAGTACTGTTCCTGGTTATTAAAAAGATTTGACAGGTCGTATTCCGAGGAAAAATTAGAATTAAGAACCTGCCCAAAACGCTGTGAGCGCATGCTAGTGGCTTTACAAAAAAGTAAGAACTCTTGTATATATAAATAAATAAAACTAAACAAAAAATACTACCTTATCAATTCTATGTACCCTATCTTACTGCCTAAATATCAATCTCTTTTGCTACTAGTGAACATTAATTACTGAACCTGTAAAGCTGCAGGTACCCACCACGTAAATATTTAAGAAAATTGAATTCCTTCTATTTAATTAGTGAAATTTACTAACTGTTAACCTGTTGCAATTCCTGCTGTGCCATGTAATAATTGCCATTTTTCCCATTGCTCTGCTTCAGTTCACTTTTGATCTTAACTAGTTTTAAGTCTAGTTTTTAAGATCTTTCCATCATGCCTGAAATGCAGTGAATTAGTGGTTTTAAGCATAGTACTTGTCTTACCTGTAAATCCTATATTTTTGTATCCTATTTATGTACGTATTTTAGCCTAAATTCAAAAATTATTATTAACAATATATTTTGTCCAGGACATCTTACCCACTTATCTAGTTACTTCACATATTTGCAAATAAACATACACCATTTAAATATTAATACCTTAACAGGTTTACTAATAATACTTTAAAAGACATTAAGAAGTGGAGATGCACTATGCCATGATCAAATAAAATCTGCTGCCAATAGCCACTTAGATAAAAAATATTGTAAAGAAAGTTGGCAAAACATCTACACTTCCCTATGAATATTTGTATATATATGATATATATATATATTGGCATATTTACATAATGTATACATTATATATATACATATATACCTGCCGGATACAAGTCATATCATACACAAGACGATTCACTAACGCATTTTGAAACTTGCCTAACTTAACCTACTTTAACCTAACCTAATCTAACCCACCAGAGCGAAGTACAGTCTAACCTCAGCTAATACATCTTAGCATACCAATATACACGGTTTTAATAGACAGAAAACGAGTTTCGTCGAATCATCTCGTGTCGGAAACGACCAATACCCCCAGACTTGCTGATAATTTACGAGACCACCGTCCGGTTGCAATATTTTCTCCAAGTATGTCGTCTGCAAGACACCATCCGGCTCCCCCATAGCATCTCCACTATCAGTCATACACAAGGCTCGCAAAAACGTCGTTACTATGCACTCAAATGAGGGCATTCGCACTCACCTGGCTAGTCTGGCCCTGGCCAACAACAGACCTTAAAAGTTTGGACAACATTGTTAAGTGTTGGTCAGCGTGTTGACCCCGTCAGTGTTGTGGCCGTCAGCTGGAGTGGGTCGGCCACGTCAAGACAGCATCAACTCGGGAACACATGTCAACCAATATTATATCTTTTAGTTAACAAAATAACACGTCAATACTGCTTATTTTAGGTTTTAGCTTGATTTATAATAAATTAAAATGATGTTATGTTAGATTAATAACTATGGTTATAGTTTGGTTTTCAATGTGTGTAATATGTTTAGATGAGGCTGACTTGGACTTGGTGGTGATTGGGTGTTCAACACACATTACGAAAAAATAATAGTAATGTACTCACCTAGTTGTGCTTGCGGGGGTTGAGCTTTGGCTCTTTTGTCCCGCCTCTCAACCGTCAATTAACTGATGTACAGATTCCCGAGCCTACTGGGCTCTATCATATCTACATTTGAAACTGTATGGAGTCAGCCTCCACCACATCACTTCCTAGTGCATTCCATTTACTAACTACTCTGACACTGAAAAAGTTCTTGCTAATATGTCTGTGGCTCATTTGGGTACTCAGCTTCCACCTGTGTCCCCTTGTGCGTGTACCACCCGTGTTAAATAATCCATCCTTGTCTACCCTGTCAATTCCCCTGAGAATTTTGTGTGGTGATCATGTCTCCTCTAGCTCTTCTGTCTTCCAGCGACGTGAGGTGCAGTTCACGCAGCCTGTCCTCATAACTCATGCCTCTTAGTTCTGGGACTAGTCTAGTGGTATACCTCTGAACGTTTTCCAGCTTCGTCTTGTGCTTGACAAGGTACGGGCTCCATGCCGGGGCTGCATATTCCAGGATTGGCCTTACATATGTGGTATACAAGGTTCTGAAGAATTCCTTACACAGGTTTCTGAAAGCAGTTCTGATGTTAGCCAGCCTCGCATAGGCCGCTGATATTATTCTTTTATGTGGGCTTCAGGAGACAGGTTTGGCGTGATATCAACTCCTAGATCTTTCTCTCTGTCCGTTTCGTGAAGGACTTCATCTCCCATTCGGTATCCAGTGTCTGTCCTCCTAGTTTCATTACCTTACATTTACTTGGGCTGAACTTTAGTAGCCATTTGTCGGACCATTCCTTCAGTTTGTCTAGGTCATCTTGTAGCCTTATACTATCTTCCTCTGTCTTGATCCTCCTCATAATTTTTTGCATCATCAGCAAACATTGAGAGGAACGAGTCAATTCCTTCTGAGAGATCATTTACGTATATCAGAAACTTCAGTCCTTGGACCTATACGTATATTACGTATAGGTCCAAGGACTGAACCCTGTGGGACTCCATTAGTGACTCCCTGCCACTCCGAGACCTCACCCATCACAGTGTCTCGCTGTGTCCTGTTGCTTAGGTACTCCCTTATCCAGTGGAGTACCTTCCCTTTCATTCCTGCCTGCATCTCCAATTTAATGTGCTTTGTATGGGGTGCATAATAAATGAACTAAACTAACTCAGGGACATGCAGCCTCTGTACTCACCTAGTTGTACTTGCGGAGGTTGAGCTTCGGTTCTTTGGTCCCGCCTCTCAACTGTCAATCAACTGGTGACACCAGACTGGTATACAGACTCCTGAGTCTATTGGGCTCTATTTATTTAACTTTCATTTATTTGTTATTTATTTGTATATACAAGAGTTGTTACATTCTTGTACAGCCACCAGCACTCATAGCGTTTCGGGCAGGTCCTTAATCTTAACATTCCCCGGAATACGACCCCGCCAAATCGTTTACCCATTTTACTGTTGAGTAATGAGAGGCTACAGTTAAGGCTTTGCACCCAGTAAATCCTGCCCGGCCAGGATACAAACCCAGGACAAACTATATTTAGGACTATCATATTTAGGACTACCAGGATTATCATATTTATATTTGAAACTGTGTATGGAGTCAGCCTCCACCAAATCACTGCCTAATGCATTCCATCTGTTAACTATCCTGACATTGAACAAATTATTTATGATGTTTCTGTGGTTCATTTGGTTAGTTTCCACCTGTGTCCCTCCCCCCCTTGTTCATGTACCACCCTTGCTAAATAGTTTGTCTTTGTCAACCCTGTCAATTCCTCTGAGAATTTTGTAGGTGATCATGTCTCCCCTTACTCTTTTATCTTCCAGGGACGTGGTGTTTAACTTTCCTCCTGTCCAGGGACGTGGTGTTTAACTTTTCTCTGTCCAGGGATAGGGAAAAGCCATCCCTGGACTACACATATACTGAATATGTAGCTACACATATATTCAGCTTGGGCACTAGGAGCCTCGAACACGATTTCCGGCATGTTAGACAGTTGCTCTATCAACTGCGCTACTGGGCTAGTCTTAGAAGGATCCGAAGGCAACTATCCAATGGAACGTGCCATCCCTGTGGCTGCCACTCGTGCATAGGAGAAATAGGTGATCCACGCCGTGCCATATCAACTGTATACCACACTACCGTGGATGTAACATTTTATTAACATATACATCAACAGTACATCTACAGTTTAGGTTAGTTTACCTTAATCAGCATGAAGCTCACTGTGATATATATATAATGGCTTCTGAGCCCCAATGTTCGACACGCTAAACATTTTACATGTGTAATGTATTTATTGCATGCTTTATTACTTCAAATTTGTGATTACAATTCGTAACCCAGTGATAGTGCCTAGGAACATCACTGAAGCAAATACCATAGTATGTTATCAACACAAGAGTGAACAGTTCTAGGTAGGAATATGATCTGTCTCACATGTCTAATATACATACTACGGCATATGGAACTGTAGACCTACTTCAGCATATGACCCATATGCTGAAGTACGCAGGCCAGTAGGTTTATTGAAGCATATAGTTTAGTTTAGTTCATTTATTATGCACCCCATACCCATCTTGTGGGCGGTAGTGGAAAGGGTTACATATAGGCCAACATATTTGTTACAGTGTTCCTTTCAACAGGCTTCAATATAAACATTTTGCCCATATCCGAATTACTGTTTCCACTAAAAAAAAACCTACAAATAGTTAAAATTGCTGCTTTAATTTTGACTAAATAAATGATATTTTGTATAAATATTAGTTTTCTGTAATATTAAAATGTATTTTGGGCATGTGAAGAGGGAAAAATTAGATAGCAGTTATCAGAGCCTGACTACACGTCCAGACGAAAATAATTATGTGGAAAATCACACTTCATTTCCGGCCGCCAGAAAACGTGACTGGTCGCCCAAAATGACTCGCTTCTCATATACCGTTTTTGCCACTTCATGGCCATCAGCGAAAATATATCTTACAATTCTAGTGCCTAAAACAGAATACACGCCTTAGAGAGTGGTAAGTATAGGGCGCAGCGAGAGAGTGGTGTGCCGGGGAGGGGGAAGGTAGGATTACCGCAGTCTTGAATTGTTTGAGGGTGGAGAGGAAAGGGCGTCCTGAGAGTCCTACCAGTGGCTCGGCGTCCGGTGAGGTTGTCACACGCAAGCCTTTCACCTCTCCCTACCAGTCACCCAATTACACAACGTTGTGTAATATTCAGATATTTGGGTCGGAATTTAAGCTGATTGTGTTTCTGGTGTGTATGTGGGATGTAACTGACTGCATTAATAATTAACGGCAATGGATAATGTGTTCTAAATAGTTTTTCTAGGACCAGAAATTAGCGAGACTATAATTAGTTATTAAATGAATATATAAGAACTTGTAAAGACAGGAATCAATGGGGTTGAGGTACGACACCTTACTAGTGTGTGTAATATTAACCTCGGTGCTGCGGGGAGAGTGTTCTGTGCCAGCGGCCACCTCAGAGTTACCAGCATGGACCCTTCATGGTAAGTCATAACTACACACACCTGAAATATCCTACTTGTGTAACCTAACACTTAATTGAATTATATTCTGTGATTTAAGAGAATCTCTCTTAAGGTGATTTTTGTGTGGCACAGAGAGGCAGGAGAACTTGCGTGACCTCGAGATTACTTGAGTGACTGATGACTGGCTCGGCAGCCTCGCCTCCGTGTAGACTGCACCTGCAGTAAAATGAGGCTTCATTTCTATATTGCCAGAAACTTATTAACTATTTTATTGTATTTATTCTTCTATATTTCGTATATATCTGTTTTGTTTCTCTATTATTTTATCTATAATATTATTTATTGATTCAATATTATTTTATTGATTCAATATTATTTTATTGATTCAATATTATTTATTGATTCAATATTATTTTGATTCAATATTATTTTATTGATTCAATATTATTTTATTGATCTAATATCTAATTATTGGTTTGTCATATACTTATTTATAACCACATTTTTGTTAACTACTTATTTCCATTTAGAAACTGTCCGTTAAAATACTTCATAGTGTCACCTAACGATAGTTATTCCATTTATTTTTTTTAATTTTGCCCCGAGGGGCGAGTTTATTGGGCAGCGCCACTTATCCTGTGAGTGGACAGACTGCCATGTACATCCCCCAATAAGAAGAAAACCCGCTGGGTTGTTCATCCTGTCACTTGTACCCAGTCACAGCTGGAACTTGCTTAACTGTCTCAATTGAACAGCTTTTCAAACAAGAAGATTAACATCTGTCAACCCTTAAAATCTTACGTTATCTTACGGGTGCAATATAGGGGGGGAATCTTTTAAGAACAGTTTCTATATTTGACAAATAGTATTTTCCTAACTCAAACAATGTGGGGTTTATTATTCTACACATATTTCTAATGACTCTTAGAAACTTATATTTCTAATGACTCACAATAATTATTCTAGTGGGGAGAAATGTAAGCAAAGGAATAACCACGAGAGGGCGGGAAAGACTGTATGGAAGATCCACACCTGGATTTAGCACATCTCCTGTGCCAGGTAAGTACAACGGGCTCACCACAGCCTGTGATGCTTAGAACTTTGTGTTCAGCGTAGCTGAATCTAAAACAGCAACAACAACTGGATATAGTAGGTGCGGTCTTTCAGGCGAGCACCACCACTCAGGTCATTCACTCCCTTCTCGCCATCCTCCCCTCCCCCTTCAAAACACAAACACACACATACTCTCACAAATGTTCAGCCCCAAATACAATCAGAAACGTCCAGATAGGGTAGCCAAACGTCCTGCTTTAGGAATGACAGTCGTTTTTGAGTACTCCGTCCTTCGCGAAGATGGCATTTTCAAATCTCCATAAAGGACTCAACCGCTACACACACACACACACACACATATATATATATATATATATATATATATATATATATATATATATATATATATATATATATATATATATATATATATATATGCAAACAAGCCTGAATGGTCCCCAGGACTATATGCAACTGAAAACTCACACCCCAGAAGTGACTCGAACCCATACTGCCAGGAGCAATGCAACTGGTATTTACAGGACGCCTTAATCCGCTTGATCATCACGACCGGACAAAAGAAAGTGATAGCCGAAGCTATATGAACCACTTCCCCGCCGGCACTCGGATCCTGTGAGTAGATATCCTGTGATATATACATATATGAATGTAGCGGATGTATAGCTGGAAATCGGGAAATGACAGATACCACAAAGAAATTACCACGACGAATTGCAAATATTAAATATATAAACTGCAAATATAAAGAAACGGAAGATACAGCATTGTCTTCCTAGAATTCCTTGGTGATCCCAGCCAGATGGTTTAGGCGTCAGCTTCCTCTGGGGGCCCGTCACTTGACGCTGGTTACTGTGTTTCTTTCTTATGTTGTCTCCTTCCGCTCTCAGGCTGAGCTCCTTGCTGCTTTTCCTGTAATTTTTACAGTTCAAATCCTCGTTTTATATAGTTATTGTGTACATTAATGTTGCCTTAATTTTGTCTAGTTATAGTGAAGAACGTTAGTATAGGTTGTGCTGTGTGTTTCTTTTGCCTTAGTTCACCAGGTACATGTGTTAATGGTGTCTGTGAAACTCTTTAAGATATCGTCCGGATGTACCTTCCTCGTACACAATACTGTTTAGAACAGTGGGTGTAAGCAGACATATATATGTGTACATTTGTGTACACTTGTATACACATTTGTATCCTTCATAATTGATCACGTCACTCGGTCACACACACACGTTAGGGCCAGCACCGGATGGGTGATCATGCTGACAGTCTCACCCCTGGCTAGGGGGAAACCTTGTTAAGTCTAGCAGGCTTCCTGTCCCCGATAATGGTGGACTATACCATATCATATATATTATATCAAATTTACCATATCAATACCATGTCATTTCAACCATGAGTCCCTTAACATGCTAAACTTACACTCACTCCACACATTCTCATGTGCTATCTACGTGAACAAAACTTTGTTCCTAAATGCTTATGAATTAAAAAATTGTCTAACCCATGCCCTGTTCAAAAGTAAAATAAAGAATTACCTAATTTGATCTTCATAGTTTCCTACCTTGTGCTTCAAACTCACACTATATCTTGCACTATACCCACTTCCCCAATATCAGTACTTAAGACATATATCTATACCAGTGTAATCACCTCTGTCAATTTATGTTGTAGTTATTTGTTGATATAAAAACCTTGCTACAATGTACTCCTTTCATCTTACCTGATATGTTAGATTGAAGACCTGCACGAAACGCTATGCGTGTTAGTGGCTTTGCATGAAAGTAACCATACCAATCTTATGTAATCTAACCAACCCATAGTACCTTCTTGCAAATATATTATTATTTATTATTATTATTATTATTATGAGAACTGGGTAGTCAAAGAAAATATTGCGTAGCCAGTCGTCTTGTTGGGGAAATGCCTAAGAATGTCGACGTCACATGACAAACAATTCGCGTGAAAATACCCACCAAAAGCCTGCGTCATACGACAATTCGTGAGAAACTACAGACCAACACTTACGTCACAAGTCAGCCGAAGTACATCTGTGTCGGAATTATGACTGTGTCAGGAGTAGTAATTCTTTCCTATTTCGTTACGTGGGTTTATAAATGCCTACTAAAAAGTATTTGTATGGGCAGTTTACCCAAGCGTACACACATATCCCACCGCAGAAACCTATAATATCAGCGACCAGTACAATCAGCCACACTATTAACCCCATAACCTGCTACCATCAACCCGACAGCAGACACTTCCATTACCATTACTGCTAACTCCCACAATCACCACTAACTGCGTTCTGTAGCACAGTATCTACGTCCTCGGTTTCAATTCGAGGAACCTGGGTTCAAACCCCCCCAGCCTGGACGATTGGGCACGTTTTCATCTGACGCGCCTGCTTATCTAGCACTTAATAGGCACCCGGGAGTTAAGCAATGGTCATGGGCTGTATCCTGGGGAAGAAAGGTAAGTAGTTGATCTAAGATTGACTGATTGATTAAGCCACCCAAAAGGTGGCATGGGCATGAATAGCCCGTAAGTGGTGGCCCTTTTGAGCCATTACCAGTACCAATAGATGACACTGGAGATCTGTGGAGGTGCGACTGCACCCTGCGTGACGGGAGATGTCTCCCGTGTGACCTAAGCAGACCTCTATAAGATTGATTAAGTACAGTTTTCCTATCCCCGACAACGGGAATTAACACCACCACTAAACACACCCAACCTCCATCACTAAAACCACTTTCACCTTCTCCCAGATTGCCCACTACCCAGCCGACCTTATCGCCATCCCGTCAGTCTACACAGACCTGGCTGGCTGAACCTGAAGAAGCAGGTGTCCCTCTCCCCAAAGTTCTGGTTGTCGTTCTATGGCGTCACCCACAACATGGAGGCGTGCGGGCTCCGAGCCGGGGTGGTGTACCAAGTCGTCTCCTCCACCCTCCCCAATACCTTGCAATTCCTCGAGCAGCGGGACGATGACGACGACGCCCAGCTAGCAGCGTCAGACTGTAAGGACGAGTTCATGGTGTTGGGCAATGGCTCCTACGGCTTTATCTCCTGCAATCAGAGTGAGTGTTTGTAATTTATTAACTAGTTTTGTCGTTCTGGTAACACTGGTTAACAATATGTTAAAAGTTGTCTGCTTCCGAAATGAAAAGATGTTTGTCATCCACTTTGACGACCTGAATTTAAATATAATAATAAAACTTGCTGATTAGCTATTGTTTGATGTGTGAGGGTTATTAAATAGGCCAACCAACAAGTTTGCTTTGGTTCAGAACTAAAGTAAACTTTCAATAACCATTAGTACAGGCCTCAAGTCTCTGATAAGGGCGGCAATTATTTAGATGGAAGTGTTCGGATTGGTCAAATGGTTGCTCAACCCTCTTACCAGTACTGAATTACATTCCAGTGAATGTATACACTAAATATGAATACCTATATGAGTTGATAATTTTTATTTGTGTATGTATGTATGTATGACAGTGTCAGACCACGGAAGAACAATTGAAACAGGAAGTTCCTTAAGTACTTTCGTATTTAATAATACATCTTCAGAAGGGTCTGAAGATATATGTCCAGGTGAAACAGGTAAGCACTGAGGTCTCTCTCTTGCTTCCCTTTTGGATTTATAAAGTTTCTATATAAATCATTGTAATATAAAATTCATATTTTGCACTTTACGACACAAGATCGGTGATTGATCGATAGTTTACATGGCGTCATAACAACGAGATCATTTGTGCCAATGTGGAGTGTGGAGGCTGGGCAATAAACTTACTTTCTGGCTGGAGGCAAAAATTTAAAAAAGATGGAAGACACCTGCTTTCCATTCCACCCATTTATTTTATTTTCAGACAGACAAAAGGCGACGGAGGCGGCGTGGGCGTGGTGGGGCACAATACCGTACCCCTATATCACCATCGTGCTGATCAGTGTGGGCGTGGCGATGGGCGTGGTGTTGTTGGTAGGCCTAGGGGTAGGCGTGGCCTGGCGACGCCGCTCCAGAGGTAACGCTCAGTTAGCCTAGTAAACCGAGACCTATATCACCCACTTCCCACAGAAAATGAGATCTTCTTGAAGCGTCAGTTTCTTCACGAGTAACTACCCTAGAAATTAATTTAATCCGTATCTTTTTGAATATAAAGGTAACCCTTTAAGAATTTGGTCACAATTTCCACAAGCTCCTTATGTAAACAAGGCTATGAGAAGTAATATATGATCAATGTCAGCTCTACGGGGCTCCAGCTCCTCTCACTGTTTTGCAAACAAAAATGACCTTGAGGGGGTGTTCTGTGCTGGTTGTAATTGTAGTAACAATTCCGAAACTTCATCTTACCAGCACTAATAGCATGACACACTCGGTGTTCCTACGAGCTATGTGATTGGCCATAATAATAATATCCTCCACCATAAGTGGGCTTTTCTCCCTTGATGCACCAGTTTCAAAACCGCCTGACACTTGTTTACATTAGCTGAGGTGCGAGAACCGATTGATTTGGCCCAGAACCAGTTAAACGGAACCCC
This sequence comes from Procambarus virginalis, assembly GCA_020271785.1. Classification (NCBI taxonomy): domain Eukaryota; kingdom Metazoa; phylum Arthropoda; class Malacostraca; order Decapoda; family Cambaridae; genus Procambarus; species Procambarus virginalis. The sequence continues at coordinate 46,393,893 of WNGS01169498.1, forward strand.
AGCCTCGAACCAGCATCGGGTGAACGTCTCTTCTCCAGCAATACAAGCTACCCTGACGCCAGGTACCTGCTGCTTCTCGCCACACAAAACCCCTTTTTCAACATAGGTGCTTCCACATTCAAGCTGCTACCCTACTGTACATTATATGAAGGGTTTTATAGTTTGTGTCAAGAGCAGGCTAAGTGATAATAAAAATATGTATCTCACAGGATGGTTAATCGTACAGGAAGATGTGATAGTAGCCTGCAGTGGCAAACTTTAGGTGCATTATGAGGAGTGAAGAACTAGGAAGTGAATATATTTCAAAGTTACAGGTACCTCATACCAGCAGGTTTGAACGGTCTAATGAATGTACATTCAATAATGTAGTGTGTGAGATCATGGCCCGGTTCCTGTTCGCAGTGTTTACACGTGGTGGTCAGGATTGGGAGAGTTGTCACTTGTAGCCCAACCTGTCCTCTTACAAAGAACGTCGCATTTCAATCGTATGCGTTACATAAAACCAAAAATTGTCGTACTTGAAAATGGAAGCGGCTCGTGAAAGCGACGTTCTGTTCCGTTTCATATTTTGGATCCTCTGATAGGTTAGGAGAGGACATTTTAAATTGACCGTTTTCTTGACGTTGAGAAATCACATTCCCTCCAAAAAATCTACTACTTACGGGCTATTCATGACCGAGCCACCTCTTGGGTGGCTTAATCTTCATCAATCAATCAATCAACGTTGGGGCACCATAGGAGGACGGACTGTGCTTGTCCTGTCACAGGTAGCTCAGCAGCCCTGGCCACGCGGGACAGCAGCGCCTCTTGCATACCCCGGCTCCAGCTTCACCTCGCTGATTACTGACCTACTGTAATTTATTAAGAATATACATATTGTTGTTGTTAACAACATGCATTTCATTATCCTCTTAACTTTATTGCTACATGAAGTCTTACGGCAGATTTTATTAAGACTAAGACACACATGGGTATTATAATGTGACTTACGTAATTACACTGATATATGTAGTATTGCAATTGCACAGCTAATGCCTGAGTGCTGCTTGAACTCTCCAGGTATTCAGAGGGTTCGGCACTTAACAAAACCAACTCACGAAGAATTAATTTCTCCAGAAACCCAAAGACAATACGCTGGTTCGTTTGAGTAATAAATTGTGACTCAGCTTGTTTACGGCACGCTTAGACTAAGAGTTCTATACCCAGATTAATTATTCAGTTCTCCAGGTGTTTACTGATACACTCTGGGATTATTTTGTTTAGCAGTGTCAGGGGCAGATAGCTGTTGCGTTTATCCAGGTTCCTCCTGGCCCAGAGGACTGCCCGGAGGACAAAATGTGAACTAGTAACGTCAATTCAGCGTTATCACCGTTGATTCAGCGTTATCACCGTTGATTCAGCGTTATCGCCGTTGATTCAGCGTTGAACTAACGTTACTCGTGCATATTTTGTCCACTAGGTAGCCTTTCGCAGGATTCAGAATCAGAAACTTTATTTGTAATTACTTATGTGAAAGAGGTATAAAGTAGTCTAAATCAAACTTATATTTTTGGCATAAAGTGAGTAACGTTTAGCTTATAATTTGAAAGGTGAATATATATTTAAAAATAAAGTGTAGTTTACCATTAGGGCAGTAAAACATATATTGGTACTATATATATTATCAGAAGATGCCTCAGGAACCCCTAAAGAATTCAGTTGAATCCCAGGTTAGGTTACATTACTTTTTGTAACATATCGTAGCCTAGTGGTTTAAGGCGTGTGCTCGGGAGGACCAAATGTGCAAATCTTCCTCATGGCTCCAACAAATTTTATAATTGATACATCACGTTAATGTGATGTATCAATCACGTTAAATTTGTCCGTTGGATTCACTATTATCGACACTGAACGGAAACCCCTGAACTAGTTTATTAGTATCTCTGTTTGTACCAAAGTCGTACAGACAGCTTTTTGCTGTTGTTCGTACCGAGTAGTACGGATGCGTTTTCAAAGATTATTAGTTTTCTTGAAGAGTTAACTAAGATGAGCACATGTGGGCTTTAGGGTGCTAATGTTATGAAAATAAAGTTCTTGTTTTTTATTGAAGTAAATTTCTTGAAATAAATTTTGTTTTATAGATTTAATAATTAACTTTATATAATTTTCAATCTGCTTAGTTTTGGAATATACACAGATCAATTATTCATTTGTTCTTGAATACGACTTCTCTTTTCGTTTCAAATTGTGCACAGCATCAGAAAATGTTTGAAATTGCATCTTGACAGTGTAAAGAATTCAAACACATATTGAGGAACAAACAAGATCGTATCGTCTTAATCTCTGGTGGCTCAGATGCAACTTCCGCCTCTGAGAGCATAAACAAAGTTTTATCACGATGCATATTTCCTCACCATAGATATGTCAAGGGAAGGAGGGAGAGAGAAAGAGACAGAGGAAGGGAGGGAGACGGAGATGGAGGCAAATGCGGAGGAGATAGAGATGCGGAGAAAGAAGGTGACAGGTAAAGAGAGGGAGATGTAAAGATGTTAGGTCGGAGAAAGACTGATAAAGAAGGGTGTCAAGGAGAAGGAGAAAGGCATACAGAGGGATATAGGATAGGAAAGGGAAGGAAAGCGAGAAAATAAGAAAGAGGAAGCGAGGGAGACGGCGCCTGAGGAAGACAGCAAGAGGGAGGGACAATGAAAACACGGCGGAGGAACCGGAAGCAGAAGTATATACATTTTAATTTGTTTTAACATTTATTCCAAAACTAGAGCGGCACATGTAAACATGTGTTATGAGGCAGTGATCGCTGAGGCGCGGCTGGGGAAGCTGCCACCAGATGTCCCGTCCTCCATGCTCATTGTTTACTGGTGAGATATACGATTCTCCTGTGCTAGTTGGTCTGTTGGGTTTGTACTGGATCTACTTGCCTATCTGTACATGCTGGGAGTGAGTTCCAGCTCCTGAGCCCCCGCATCTAAACCATTAAGCAACCAGCGTGACGTCGCTCCAGGGGGTTGGTGTATTAGTATTTTATTTCGATAATTAACACTAAACGGAGATATAAAGTCCCCGTGGCGCTGTGGTAAGATACCCTCCTACGCTTCGCGAGCGCTTTGGCCTGGGTTCGTATCCTGGCTCCGGAGGATTGTCCGGGCGCTAGTCCTTAACTGTAGCCTCTGTTCACCCAGCAGTGAATGGGTACCTGGTTGTCAAACAATTTGGCAGGACGTATTCGGGGAAAATTAGTATTAAGGTCTTGCCCGAAACACTATGCGTGCTAGTGGCTGTACAAGAATGTAAGAACTCTTGTAAATATATAAAAAACTATATTTCTTGTTAATGCTTTAACGTATAAATCTTGAATACATCTTAATTATATTTTAGTAGTGAATCAGTCTGAACACGAAATATGCGGTTTGTAACGGTCGACGAAAGTCAAGGTAATTGTAGATGTAAATATTTAAATTTCTTCAGGAACTGATAAATATGTACATTAAAATGTTCTATGTGCTCTCTGCATCGCTGATTCCCTCCCTCGCTCCCGTGTACCTGTGTAATTATCCTCAACAACTCTTTTCATGCAGACATTACAACAGTTTAAGAATGTGTAATAACTTTGTTACAGAGATGAAGGTAATTCTGGTGGTGTTGTTGCTGTCACAACTTGAGCTCTTCGTAAGGTGTGGCTCGAGGGAGTTAGGTAAGTGAAGAGTAATGTGACCCACGCCACACTGTACCACCACCATGTGTAAGGTGTAGTGCACCGTTCTCCTGTAATATCAGGTGCTGCCAAAACTCTCCTCTCACTCTTCGCTATCATTGCTTGGTTCACTCCAGTGGCTACAGCATCGATGCTTGCTTCAGTCCACTGCACACAGCATAGTGCCCTTCATTATCAACAACACTGTTGGTTTAGATATCCAGCCAGCTCTCGCCAGCGTTCCCAACCTCAAGAAACTCTCATACTAAAGTGCCTTAAACCTACCAGAGGACCCACGAATAGAAAACGGAACATTAGGTCAATTTCGTGAGTTGCTGCCATTTTTTAGGACGACAGTTTTTGGCCTTAGGTAGAGTATACGTCAAAATACGACGTGTTGTTAGGAAGACGGCTTAATCAGTGATGCCCCAAGTCCACTCCACCATCCCTCGTATATCTGGATCCAAACACATGTTAATCCAGTTGCTCGGCTAAAACAAACGATAGACGTGTACATTCTTCGTATTAATTTCCTTGATTCCTTACAACGTTTGAATTCAGTTTTTTGCATGCGTGCTTGCTTGTATTAATGGCTCTCAGCTCTCTACACAAGCGCTACAACACAAATACGCGAACGACGACACAAGCACACGGACAGCAACAAGCACACGGGCTGTAATATAAGCAGGAGCAGCAACCCAAGCACACGGATCGCAATATAAGCCCACGGGCAACAAAAACAGACCGCAAAGCAAGCACAAAGAATCACTCATGCGTTTCACGAGTGATTATTTGTGTCGCTGCTGCTGCCATTTCCGTTTCTCATTTTCTCTTATACAGCATAATTTTGACAGAAAACTAATAGTAATAATAATAATAATAATAATAAATAATAAATAATAATAATAATAATAATAATAATAATAATAATAATAATAATAATAAATAATAATAATAATAATACTAATAATAATAATAATGAAAAAATCAACTGGAACAAGGAGGCGACTCGAACCACCGATCAAGGAACTCCCAGTCCTGCACCTTACCCCCGTTTTATGAATTGGTAAAGTTAAACAACCTCAGTTACGGGCTATTCATGCCCGTGCCCCCTTTTGGATGGTTTAATCTTTATCAATCAACATCCTCAGATTCCACTGAAGCCATTCCTTTCCCCCGTCCCATCCCAAATCCTTATCCTGATCCCTTCCAAGTGCTATATAGTCGTAATGGCTTGGCGCTTCCCCTGATAATTCCCTTCCTCCCCCCCCCCCAGCACTCTTGTGTACGTAAGGTAGTTTATTAACCGTTTATCAAATTTTCATAATCGGAATGTCAAAGTTTAATAATTGTATTTTAAAAATGTTCATTATCACAATGTTAAATTATCAAAATAATATGAAAACTAAGACACGTGAAATTAAACAATATGAACGGAGACGAGAGAAGGAAGAGGCGCTGATAACTGAGTGGTCTACAGGTTGGCGGGAGGTGGAACTGATGGAACAAATGCCCCTCAACCTCTCTCGCTACATGAATGGGCCGCACGAGGGCCTGGAGATCGAGCTTGGCGTCCGTCCTGGGGCTAATAATTCAATTTGGAACCTCAATTTTACCTTCAACAGAGAAGACGACCAGATAGCCTTCGTCCGCATCTACCATCATAGAACAGAGAATGATGGCGAAAACAACACTTTGGAAATACAGTGTTTCAACAATACCCCTGCGCGGACAACCATCATCTGGAGCGGAGGCCATTTCTTTGGAATATCTCGGTTCTTCAAGCTTCAGGTATGTCTCGACGGACATAAGTCCGCCTTGTCTCTTGCATCACTTAGGAATGATGCTGGCCCTTATGAGATTCTCGTTTCTTGTTACACGGATACATCAAGGTGGCAGCAATGAGTCTTCTCTCTCTTGAGCGTTTATCACTTCTTCTCTTCAAATACACAGTTTTCGTGCCTAAGCAATAGCAGATAAAAACAAAAACAGTTTTTAACCTTTCATGTTACAAAAAACACTGTAGATGACTGTAAACTCGAGCCCTCAAAATGTTGATGTGACTTTATTGAAACTAACACACTTATTCAAATTCAAATGTTTATTCAGGTAAAGTACATACATACAAGGTGAGATACAAACATTGATGGATTTATAGATAGAGCTAGTACATACAATGCCTAAAGCCACTATTACGCAAAGCGTTTCGGGCAGGAAAAACACTACGACTAAAACTTAATACTAATTGAGATTAAAGTATAAATTGTGTTGAGATAACATAAAATAAAAAAGGGGGGAACATGGCAGAAAAATAGCAAATATACAATTTAGTCAACAAACAGCATTGTTTACAATAGCAGACATGGGTTGACATTTAGGGGAAGGTAGGTTACAGGGAGTTAATTAGGTAGTGCTTAGTTTTTATCTTAAATTGGTTGAGAGAGGTACAGTCTTTAACATGATTGGGAAGGTCATTCCACATTCTGGGTCCCTTGATTTGTAGAGCATTTCTAGTTTGATTAAGTCGTACTCTTGGAATATCAAATAGGTATTTGTTTCTGGTGTGGTGCTCATGGGTTCTGTTACAACCTTCTAGGAAGCTTTTAAGGTCAGGATTGACATTACATTACTTAGGCTATGATAAGCTAACATAGTTCAGACTATGATATTTTCTGAATTCATCATTGTATAAATGCCAAACAAAGCCAATGTATTGACACTCATTATTTAGATATTCAACTAGAAATATAAACTTAATCATCCTACTTCAAATGAAATTAGTTATGACAGTTCCAGAAATTTGCTTCAGATCACGTCAAATCAACAACTTCTGGTCCACGATACAACTGGAGATCAAGTGGAAACATTGTTATCACACGTTTGTGAAGTTGATCATCTTGGCGCCATCAACCTGACTGTTGAGAGTACACCGCCTGGTCAACTCTTACTCATCCTATCCTGCGTCAGTGGTAAGTGTTGTCGAGCACCTCACACTCATTCTGTCCTTTTCTACTAGTTAATGTCACCGCCACGCCCACTCAACCTGCCTTTATTATGGTAAGTGTTACTCACATATTCAGTCTGTTCCATAACAGTTAGGGTTACTGGCTGTCCATAAACTCAACTTATCCTTATCCTGTTTTATTATAAATTATTATTATTATTAATTATTATTATTAATATTATTAATTATTACGAATCATTATTATTATTATTATTATTATTATTATTATTATTATTATTATTATTATTATATGGCCTACTACTATCAGTATATTTTGGAAATGTATTAAATTTATGCCTCAATATACTCTGGGTTTTAATGTATGTCAGCTTAGCCTTGTTATGTGCAATTTCTTTCATCGAGAGGTATTCCCACAGACAATTTTCTTTGATGTTTTTATGTATCACACGTTGATCTCCTGCAGATGTTTCCAGCATCTGCAAGAGCTGGAAGTGTATTATGACCACCGCATCCTTGGTGAGTGTGCTGCTGGTATCGGCGGGCGTAGTGTGGATAGTAAACAGGAGGAGGATCACCAAGATACTGAGTCACAAAAGGCTGACCATGGCAGAGTATTCTCACGAAGAAACAAGCCAAAACGCGCCCCTGCAGGAGGAACCACAGCCTCCCAGGCCCCAACAGAGGAAGCCAGTACCCTCCCCGCGCACTGTCTTCCTACACAGACGTGAACGAGCTGCGGCTGCCCTCTCCACCACATCTATCTCATCTAAATTTTCCTTTGGCACTACCACCACCATGCCCAGCTCAGTGGTCCTGCCAGCTACGGCCCCATCCGTGCCTACCACCCCATCGTTCTCCGTCGGGAGCGTTGGCACGCTGCCTGAATTTTCCCTGGACACGCACGAGGTCACGACGGGCACCCACAGCTGCCAGGTTTGCCTAGTGGCCCAACCGGACACTCCACCTGCTGAAGCAGCAACCCTCAGGCACGCCTCAACACTGCAACAGCAGCACAGTGAGGAACATATTTACGAGCGAGCAACCTATCTTTTCGACATCTAGAGGCTCTTTGGAGCATCATCAGGGTAAACATCTGTCGAAACTTTGACACCATAGGTCAACACCGTAACGCAGATGTCACCCAAAAAGCGATTGCATTCGTAAAGGCCTATCACGATGCGCGTTCAACCACCTCCATTGAGGTCGTTCGAGCAGCTGTTCTATTTCAACAATGGAGCTGCTCTGTTTAAACAATAAAGGTCAAACAGCCCGTCCTCCTAAGGTTTCCCAACGTCAAGAAACTGTCCTACGAAAATCCCAAATCCTACTCTACCAGAGGACCCACAACATAAAACGGGAAAGTATGTCAATTTCCCGAGCTGCTACCAATTTCTAGTACAATTTTTGGCCTTAGGCAGAGTATACGTCAAAATGCGACGTTCTATTAGGAGGACAGGTTGAACCATTGGGATCACACCCGGCTTACAGAGCCCGTTCCCTGAGATTGTCCACCAGGCTGCGCTGGAGAAACATGCATACTTATTTATACATATTACAATATATTTAGAAACACAATTGAGATTTACATATTATGGAACTGTTAACAAACGTTAACCTCAAGTATCATCTAACAATTTTCTAATATATCATCACTCTAAAATAGTATTCCATAGCACAAGGACTAATGTATTAGTAATATGTTAAAAGTTACTGCATGAGCAATTATAAATCTCATCTAGTAATGAAATGGGTGTTATCATCATTGTTGTATTTGTTAAATGTTGACTGTTTAGAATAATAAGTCTATTATTGAGTTTGTATACATTAGACACGTCAGTGTGGTCTTATATGGTATGGTCAATTCGAACACAAGACGTTTAGACAACGCTCGTTTTCTGACTCAAAACTGTATATATATAGTTAGGTTAGGATGTTTTACCTAAGGTTAGGCTGTGTTAGGGTAAGTTAATTTAGGTTAAGTTTGGTTAGGTTGGATAAGGTCAGGTAGATTTTACAATCTGTTGGCGAACCGTTTGGTGTACGAAGTGACTTGTATAAAATATCCCTTGTCTCCTTCCCGGCAAAACTGAGAAAATGTAGTTAATGTCAGGATGAATCAACGTTGATCAAACGTTACTCGAACACATGTCTCACCCGCCGGGAGAAAACATGAAATCTGTAATAAAATTTGGATTTTTTTTGTTGGTGGAATTTGACATTTTTGTTGGCAGAACTGGATTCTTTTTTGTTGGCAGATTTAGATTTTTTTGTTGGCGGATTTGGAATTTTTTGTTGGCGGATATAGGTTCAGAGACTATTCCCCGAGCTGAAAAGTATGAACTGCAGAAATCATAGTGAGAAGTAGGACGAAAGATTACTAGAATTAAGCCTCATAAAACTGAGAGAGAGGAGTTAGGGAAGACATGATCACCATCTACAAAATTCTCAGAGGAATTGACAGTGTGGACAAAGACAAACTATTTAGCATGGGTGGAACACGAATTCAAGGGACAAAGGTGGAAACTTAATACTCAAACGAGCCACAGAGACAGTAGAAAAAATTGGTTCAGTGTCAGGGTAATTAACAAATGGAATGCATTAGGCAATGATGTAGTGGAGGCAGACTCTTACCATAATTTCAAATGTAGATATGTACATCAGTTGATTGACAGTTGAGAGGCGGGACCAAAAAGCCAAAGCTCAACCCCTGTAAGCACAACTAAGTGACTACACACACGCACATCTTCAGATATATGTTGTGGGCCAATGGGAAAATATAGGCAGAAAGCCGTAATGTAAATAAATGCTAAATAAATGTAATTACCTAACATGAGGCTTTATGATCAAATAATTAGTTACAGCCTGCAATTATAACATATCATAATATTCACAGATAATGCACTCCTTATAATAATAGTCAAATTGGATAATCAACTAAGGGCAAATTACAGCACACCAAGAGGAAGCAGCACACCAACCTGTTGTTAGGAGTAACAGCTGATCTGCCGGCGATGAGTCAAGCGAGAATAATGTAAACACAGAACCAGTCAAATGAGAATATAAAATACAAATGAGAGTACAATAATGAACGTAGAATTACATAAATATAATAACTAAGCCTTAACAATACAATAACATATATACAATAACAATAAATACAATAACAATAATATAAATACAACATTTTACTGCAAAGTGCTAAGCCAGTATGACTACATAGCACATGGATGGGACAGGAGGTATATAGGATAGGTTCACAGAGAAGGAATGCTTTGATCATCGTGGTTCGAACGCTGACCAGAGTGAAACGAGGTTGCTGTTGTACCGACCAGCCTAAGTGGCTGGACCATGCAGTCGAGGTTTGCTCTCAAGATCTTCTGGGCCCCAGATCTGGGTTCTTAAATGCCTTCCTGAATCCCGACGTAACCGCCACGACGAACAAAAACTTTCCTAAGTACTTGCGTAACTGCTTCGTGAATCTGGCCTCTGGGCCCCAGAGGCAGAATATTTATAATCTTGAGAGTAAGATGCAAGAGGCTGTTATCTTGGGAATGAGCGGAGGAGAATAAGACCAGGAGATTGATTCATTCATTCATTTATTATGCACTGCGTAGTCATCTCGTGGGCGGTGGTAGAAAGGTTTACAGAGGCACATAATGGTTCATTTAGCTAATTAAATGGCAATCTTGTGAAGTTCAACAATTGCTAACATTATCCCATATATAATAACTTTTTGTAATGGAACAACTTTTTTTGTGTTGGGGCAGCGAAAGTGTCACATGCTGACATGAACTGACACAACGGAATTGGCCTTTTGTCACCTCAAAATAATTCTCATTGGGAATAAGGTACCAAAAGTAATTGTTTTTTTTTTAAATTAATTGCTTACTTTACATTTATTATGTTAAGAAAATATTTGTTTGCACAGTATTAGTAACCTCAGTTGAAGCCTCATAAGGGAAAAACTTTACTGTTATGTATTAAAACTGTAAAGAATTTGTATATATGCAAAATATTAGTAAATGAATCAAAGTTTTCCTTGTAAATGGAGTAATAATTATTCCAAATCGGCTTTCTAATAGAGTGTTTAAAAAAAATCATAATTATTATTCAGAATTAAAGCCTAGTTTTGAATGTCCTTTGGTATAGTTAACATCATTTCCAAAACGTCGCCACTATAAACAATTTTCAGTTCAGGTTTGCACCACATTTCAATGAACTGCATCTCTGAAACAGTTATAGGTATTGGTCCATATGCGAGAAGAAACTGCCCTTTTATTTCACTGGTATTTATGTTTACAGACCTAAGAAGACATTCTGCCTTGATACCCTTTGCTTTAAGGCCCTGAACGAACTGAAGGACATTTTCAGCTGAAACTCTATACAAGGCTATGTTCCTGTATCTACAACTGATGCGCCGGAGGAGGTTTACAATGGCTCTAAATGAACGTCTCCAGGGATTAGGTGTACGTCTAAGTTAATGTTTCCTCTTGCTGAAATATCTAGCGGTGAGATAATATCTGTCATTGTAATGTACAGGGCGAGATCTTCCAACTCTCCAGCTGATGAACTAAGAGCTAAAAGTATCTCTAGTGTTATTTTAGTTGGAACAATTAAGTTTAATGATCTTAAATGCGGCATTTGAAATAAAAGTAGACATCCATCAGGACTGAGTTTTCCTACAACGCTATTTACAAAGCATTTTGTTGAATCACAAAGTATTCGTAAATAATCATCGCATGTTTTATCTGTTGCTATATTACTAAAATAATACTGAAAACGTAATATAACCAATAAAAAAAGTTCTGCAATCCGTTTTAATAAGGGTTTCAAGTCATTAATTTGTCTGGATCTTCTCGAATCACAATAAAATCATAGAGGGAGTTTGTACTGTAGTAACTTCAAGGTCGCCTTGACACTTGCGTCAGTGACACCCCACGAGTCTGGCATGTAATTACTAACCTCCTTGACGACAGTGTCAGTGCATGAAGCATAATGCACCACATCAAGCCAACTACAATTTTGACAATGACTCAGAATTTTGATCAAAACTTTCGTTGTATCATTGCTCAATTTTCCTTGTGTAATCAAACTTGAAACTGTGTGTAGCAGTACTTCATAAAAACGATCTACTTGCCCTGTTTGAGCTAGATCGACGTTGAACAGTTCGGCAAACTTGGTTTCATCAAATGTTTCACGTGACAACAACGCACAAATGTGTTGCGCAGCGAAGTAATATTGTTGAGTGTTGTGTACAAACTTATACTGAGTTCCTCCCTCTGTGAGACTTAGGAACGTTGACAAACAGTCCGTGTATGAAGGCAGAAGATATCGACCTTCACACTTCAGTGATTTTTCATCGTCTTTCTCAATTATAATAAATTTGTTTTTAGTTGTCATATCAAAAGCAACTTTGTACAATATTTTGAGCCAATCCTGAACCCGTTCCAAGAGTTCCTCTTCAAGTACGCTGCATTTGAGTCTGAGTTTTTCCATTACATTTTTGACATGGACATCTTGTATCGCACTGTACAGGTCAGACAGAGTAGTTCCTAACTCAATCTCGCTTTTATCTTTCCAATTTTTACAGCAAGTATTAACTTAAGTGGGTTACTGAGCTCCATTTGAACTTCTGAACTTTGGTGTTTCAAGTAATTTNACTTTCATTTATTTGTTATTTATTTGTATATACAAGAGTTGTTACATTCTTGTACAGCCACCAGCACTCATAGCGTTTCGGGCAGGTCCTTAATCTTAATATTTCCCGGAATACGACCCCGCCAAATCGTTTACCCATTTTACTGTTGAGTAATGAGAGGCTACAGTTAAGGCTTTGCACCCAGTAAATCCTGCCCGGCCAGGATACAAACCCAGGACAAACTATATTTAGGACTATCATATTTAGGACTACCAGGATTATCATATTTATATTTGAAACTGTGTATGGAGTCAGCCTCCACCAAATCACTGCCTAATGCATTCCATCTGTTAACTATCCTGACATTGAACAAATTATTTATGATGTTTCTGTGGTTCATTTGGTTAGTTTCCACCTGTGTCCCTCCCCCCCTTGTTCATGTACCACCCTTGCTAAATAGTTTGTCTTTGTCAACCCTGTCAATTCCTCTGAGAATTTTGTAGGTGATCATGTCTCCCCTTACTCTTTTATCTTCCAGGGACGTGGTGTTTAACTTTCCTCCTGTCCAAGGACGTGGTGTTTAACTTCCTCCTGTCCAAGGACGTGGTGTTTAACTTTTCTCTGTCCAGGGATAGGGAAAAGCCATCCCTGGACTACACATATACTGAATATGTAGCTACACATATATTCAGCTTGGGCACTAGGAGCCTCGAACACGATTTCCGGCATGTTAGACAGTTGCTCTATCAACTGCGCTACTGGGCTAGTCTTAGAAGGATCCGAAGGCAACTATCCAATGGAACGTGCCATCCCCGTGGCTGCCACTCGTGCATAGGAGAAATAGGTGATCCACGTCGTGCCATATCAACTGTATACCACACTACCGTGGATGTAACATTTTATTAACATATACATCAACAGTACATCTACAGTTTAGGTTAGTTTACCTTAATCAGCATGAAGCTCACTGTGATATATATATAATGGCTTCTGAGCCCCAATGTTCGACACGCTAAACATTTTACATGTGTAGTGTATTTATTGCATGCTTTATTACTTCAAATTTGTGATTACAATTCGTAACCCAGTGATAGTGCCTAGGAACATCACTGAAGCAAATACCATAGTATGTTATCAACACAAGAGTGAACAGTTCTAGGTAGGAATATGATCTGTCTCACATGTCTAATATACATACTACGGCATATGGAACTGTAGACCTACTTCAGCATATGACCCATATGCTGAAGTACGCAGGCCAGTAGGTTTATTGAAGCATATAGTTTAGTTTAGTTCATTTATTATGCACCCCATACCCATCTTGTGGGCGGTAGTGGAAAGGGTTACATATAGGCCAACATATTTGTTACAGTGTTCCTTTCAACAGGCTTCAATATAAACATTTTGCCCATATCCGAATTACTGTTTCCACTAAAAAAAAACGTACAAATAGTTAAAATTGCTGCTTTAATTTTGACTAAATAAATGATATTTTGTATAAATATTAGTTTTCTGTAATATTAAAATGTATTTTGGGCATGTGAAGAGGGGAAAAATTAGATAGCAGTTATCAGAGCCTGACTACACGTCCAGACGAAAATAATTATGTGGAAAATCACACTTCATTTCCGGCCGCCAGAAAACGTGACTGGTCGCCCAAAATGACTCGCTTCTCATATACCGTTTTTGCCACTTCATGGCCATCAGCGAAAATATATCTTACAATTCTAGTGCCTAAAACAGAATACACGCCTTAGAGAGTGGTAAGTATAGGGCGCAGCGAGAGAGTGGTGTGCCGGGGAGGGGGAAGGTAGGATTACCGCAGTCTTGAATTGTTTGAGGGTGGAGAGGAAAGGGCGTCCTGAGAGTCCTACCAGTGGCTCGGCGTCCGGTGAGGTTGTCACACGCAAGCCTTTCACCTCTCCCTACCAGTCACCCAATTACACAACGTTGTGTAATATTCAGATATTTGGATCGGAATTTAAGCTAATTGTGTTTCTGGTGTGTATGTGGGATGTAACTGACTGCATTAATAATTAACGGCAATGGATAATGTGTTCTAAATAGTTTTTCTAGGACCAGAAATTAGCGAGAGACTATAATTAGTTATTAAATGAATATATAAGAACTTGTAAAGACAGGAATCAATGGGGTTGAGGTACGACACCTTACTAGTGTGTGTAATATTAACCTCGGTGCTGCGGGGAGAGTGTTCTGTGCCAGCGGCCACCTCAGAGTTACCAGCATGGACCCTTCATGGTAAGTCATAACTACACACACACCTGAGAATATCCTACTTGTGTAACCTAACTCTTAATTGAATTATATTCTGTGATTTAAGAGAATCTCTCTTAAGGTGATTTTTGTGTGGCACAGAGAGGCAGGAGAACTTGCGTGACCTCGAGATTACTTGAGTGACTGATGACTGGCTCGGCAGCCTCGCCTCCGTGTAGACTGCACCTGCAGTAAAATGAGGCTTCATTTCTATATTGCCAGAAACTTATTAACTATTTTATTGTATTTATTCTTCTATATTTCGTATATATCTGTTTTGTTTCTCTATTATTTTATCTATAATGTATATTATTTTATTGATTCAATATTATTTTATTGATTCAATATTATTTTATTGATTTATCTTTAATATCTAATTATTGGTTTGTCATATACTTATTTATAACCACATTTTTGTTAACTACTTATTTCCATTTAGAAACTGTCCGTTAAAATACTTCATAGTGTCACCTAACGATAGTTATTCCATTTATTTTTTTTAATTTTGCCCCGAGGGGCGAGTTTATTGGGCAGCGCCACTTATCCTGTGAGTGGACAGACTGCCATAGCCGCATGTACATCCCCCAATAAGAAGAAAACCCGCTGGGTTGTTCATCCTGTCACTTGTACCCAGTCACAGCTGGAACTTGCTTAACTGTCTCAATTGAACAGCTTTTCAAACAAGAAGATTAACATCTGTCAACCCTTAAAATCTTACGTTATCTTACGGGTGCAATATAGGGGGGGGGGAATCTTTTAAGAACAGTTTCTATATTTGACAAATAGTATTTTCCTAACTCAAACAATGTGGGGTTTATTATTCTACACATATTTCTAATGACTCTTAGAAACTTATATTTCTAATGACTCACAATAATTATTCTAGTGGGGAGAAATGTAAGCAAAGGAATAACCACGAGAGGGCGGGAAAGACTGTATGGAAGATCCACACCTGGATTTAGCACATCTCCTGTGCCAGGTAAGTACAACGGGCTCACCACAGCCTGTGATGCTTAGAACTTTGTGTTCAGCGTAGCTGAATCTAAAACAGCAACAACAACTGGATATAGTAGGTGCGGTCTTTCAGGCGAGCACCACCACTCAGGTCATTCACTCCCTTCTCGCCATCCTCCCCTCCCCCTTCAAAACACAAACACACACATACTCTCACAAATGTTCAGCCCCAAATACAATCAGAAACGTCCAGATAGGGTAGCCAAACGTCCTGCTTTAGGAATGACAGTCGTTTTTGAGTACTCCGTCCTTCGCGAAGATGGCATTTCCAAATCTCCATAAAGGACTCAACCGCTCACACACACACACACACACACACACACACACACACACACACACTATATATATATATATATATATATATATATATATATATATATATATATATATATATATATATATATATATATATATATATATATATATATATATATATGCAAACAAGCCTGAATGGTCCCCAGGACTATATGCAACTGAAAACTCACACCCCAGAAGTGACTCGAACCCATACTGCCAGGAGCAATGCAACTGGTATTTACAGGACGCCTTAATCCGCTTGATCATCACGACCGGACAAAAGAAAGTGATAGCCGAAGCTATATGAACCACTTCCCCGCCGGCACTCGGATCCTGTGAGTAGATATCCTGTGATATATACATATATGAATGTAGCGGATGTATAGCTGGAAATCGGGAAATGACAGATACCACAAAGAAATTACCACGACGAATTGCAAATATTAAATATATAAACTGCAAATATAAAGAAACGGAAGATACAGCATTGTCTTCCTAGAATTCCTTGGTGATCCCAGCCAGATGTTTTAGGCGTCAGCTTCCTCTGGGGGCCCGTCACTTGACGCTGGTTACTGCGTTTCTTTCTTATGTTGTCTCCTTCCGCTCTCAGGCTGAGCTCCTTGCTGCTTTTCCTGTAATTTTTACAGTTCAAATCCTCGTTTTATATAGTTATTGTGTACATTAATGTTGCCTTAATTTTGTCTAGTTATAGTGAAGAACGTTAGTATAGGTTGTGCTGTGTGTTTCTTTTGCCTTAGTTCACCAGGTACATGTGTTAATGGTGTCTGTGAAACTTTAAGATATCGTCCGGATGTACCTTCCTCGTACACAATACTGTTTAGAACAGTGGGTGTAAGCAGACATATATATGTGTACATTTGTGTACACTTGTATACACATTTGTATCCTTCATAATTGATCACGTCACTCGGTCACACACACACGTTAGGGCCAGCACCGGATGGGTGATCATGCTGACAGTCTCACCCCTGGCTAGGGGGAAACCTTGTTAAGTCTAGCAGGCTTCCTGTCCCCGATAATGGTGGACTCTACCATATCATATATATTATATCATATTTACCATATCAATACCATGTCATTTCAACCATGAGTCCCTTAACATGCTAAACTTACACTCACTCCACACATTCTCATGTGCTATCTACGTGAACAAAACTTTGTTCCTAAATGCTTATGAATTAAAAAATTGTCCAACCCATGCCCTGTTCAAAAGTAAAATAAAAAATTACCTAATTTGATCTTCACAGTTTCCTACCTTGTGCTTCAAACTCACACTATATCTTGCACTATACCCACTTCCCCAATATCAGTACTTAAGACATATATCTATACCAGTGTAATCACCTCTGTCAACTTATGTTGTAGTTATTTGTAGATATAAAAACCTTGCTACAATGTACTCCTTTCATCTTACCTGATATGTTACATTAAAGACCTGCACGAAACGCTATGCGTGTTAGTGGCTTTGCTTGAATGTAACCATACCAATCTTATGTAATCTAACCAACCCATAGTACCTTCTTGCAAATATATTATTATTATTATTATTATTATTATTATTATTATTATTATGAGAACTGGGTAGTCAAAGAAAATATTGCGTAGCCAGTCGTCTTGTTGGGGAAATGCCTAAGAATGTCGACGTCACATGACAAACAATTCGCGTGAAAATACCCACCAAAAGCCTGCGTCATACGACAACAATTCGTGAGAAACTACAGACCAACACTTACGTCACAAGTCAGCCGAAGTACATCTGTGTCGGAAT
>WNGS01169498.1:46415086-46459110 GCA_020271785.1 Procambarus virginalis
TCAAATACTGTACATTATGTAAACAACAAATACAAAATACTAAATTTTTAACCATTACCAATTTTTTTATATTACTACAGTACTGTATTAGCATTCATGAATCTGGGTCTTGAAGAAGTAAAACTCATGTTTCATAGCCAGAAACAAAATGAAAAGCGACCTTGTTCATCATAAATAAATACCGTCGTGTCCTGCATGTGCAAGTCTTTAAACTATCAGGCGAAGTTCTGTTTCTTCTAACAATCTTGACAAGAAGATAAAAGCAATGATGATATATTTCAATAATTAAACCATCAGTTGTCATAAGGGTTCCATACAATGAATTGTTTCACAAGTGCACAAAATCATTACAGTGCTCTTCAATGAGGGAGTTGCAACTAGATGGGCACTGTCCAAAATGAGCAAACGTGTCTGCTGTGGCAACTCGTAAAGGTGTTTCCAGCAGCAATATCTGGTAAGGGGCAACCATCCATGTCAAGTGATAACTACTGTACTCCATACAGTACAGTACTAGTGCCTGCTGGGAAACTGGTGCTCACCAGATGCCATATGGCTACTAGTCACATTATTCCCTGTACCTTCCTAATATGTTTATGTTGATTATGAATGATACAACAATTTAAAAATTACAAGCAAGTCAGCAAGTTTAATCTTCAATTTCCTTATAGTTAAAGTCCATTCAGAGAGGCTAAGGCCTGGCTACATTAATGTCCAACAATGTGAAAGCTACTGTGCTTTAATTGTAACAATGTGCCATCACTGAATATGACACTTTAGAAATAATGAGTATATACCATTGACAATTCCCAGAGTCTGTCCACATGAGTGATGCAGCATTGTGAGCGCCGGACAATGCACTGTACTGTTCCATTTGTGTAGCATGGAAGAAATTAAAATTGTCATTTATAATTACTACAGTTTACTCTAATTCACACTTATTTACTCTGCATTAGCTTTATATTAGAAATGCTAACAGTGAACTGTATTTAATCATGAAAATTTGAAGAGCTAAATACTATTTAACTATTATCATTTCATGACAAATCTTAATTTTGATACAGTACATCAATCAGTATTATGAGAGGATGTCGTCTAATGGTTGAAGAACAAATGCAATTGTGGTGACAGATACAGCACTGTTATACAGACAGTAAAATGAAGGATAGAAGAGGAAAATGGCTGGTGCAACAGCAGCCTTGGTTAAAGATGCAACTCGAGGACACCATGAAGGAGCGAATGTCTCTCAGTGAATGCATGAAATATCTTTGTTGCACTAGATTAAAACCAAGAAAGTGATGTGAAGAACATACATCTTCACTATATCCTTCTCTTCAGATTCTGAAGCAAGACGAGACACACACACGTCAATGGCAATTTGGCCACCTACAGTAAAGTACAGTTTACATACAAAGAGATTTTCACATTTGACATAACCTAACCCATATATGTACAATATATGGACAACTTTGACATGTTAGCAGGGCAGCGGGGTCTTTGGTGGTTTAATTTTCTTGTGACATTTTAAACATATTTTAACAATCTAAGCATACTGTACTTTCATAATGGTACCCATAAGAGACTGCACCTGGATGTCAAACACATTGGTCACAAATATTTTCCAAATTAATTGTGGAATTCTACCATATTAACATGTGCCATTGTGGTATATATGCAGATGCTCTTAATTTTTTTATATCCTTAATCATAACATACAAGAAATTATGTTTTTTTTTTATAAACTACCAATTTCTAGGGACTGGCAACCATTTGAATACAGGTGACACCCATATGTTTGACACAAAAACAATTAGTGAAACTGAAGAAGGCCTATTGGCCCACAAGGCAGCTTTTATTTACAGTATATCCAGCTAACCTATTCCTGAAACACACTGATCCCACAACTATTATGTAACCTGGTATCTGTTCCACGAATCAATAACCATTTCAAACCTGTATTTAATTTATTTATATAAAAGAAAGTATACCATGTTGTGAAAGTACATAAATTGGGGTTTGAGCATTACATTCTTGCAAAGCCACCAACAGGCACAGCATTTCGGGCAGGTCGTTATGCTAATCAATAAATGAAATGGGAACATTGTATCAATTTGATTTCAACATTACTGCATTACAAACTGATAGAATAGATTATACTGATGAAGTTGCATGTCTTAAGTACTAAATTGGGTAGCACAAGGTGGGAAACTATGAGGATGAAATTAGGTACTTTTTGGCATTACAGTACTTTTGAATAAAGTATAGGTTGGAAATTTATTTTAATTATGGAGTAAGTTCCATACACTGGGTCCTCTTATTTGCATGGAGTGTTTGCACAGATTTCGTTTGCCTATGAATATTGGAAATATTTTTTTCTGGTGTGGTGCTCATGGGTTTTATTACGTCGAGCAAAGAAGAGTTTCAAATCGGGATTAGAATCAAGGAACAAGGTTTTCATACATGTAAACGTATCCTATTTATATCCATTGTTGTGTTCTATTTTAAGTTGATATTCAAGTACTTTTATTATTTATTATGTACCATATTAAATCAACCCCGAATCAACCTACCCTGGCTTTGCGCCCTGGTGAGGCCACTCCAGACCAACAACCAGAGCGCAACTCCATAGTCTCCCGAGACTGATGGATGCCTACTACTACTGTATCATATTTCACTTAGGCTTTAGGCCTACTTTACAGGAAGCTATCTCCGTACTTAACCCCACCAATTCCTCACAATGTTAATGATATAATCCTTTAATTTAAATTTAATTTAAAACCAAGTCAGGTATCCTTGTCGAGATACCAACCCTAATTTTCTCACACACACACACACACACACCACACACACCACATGGATGGGGATATACTAAAGAAATTGTTCATGACTTTTGTTAGGCCAAAGCTAGAATATGCAGCTGTAGTTTGGTGCCCATATCTTAAGAAGCACATCAACAAACTGGAAAAGGTGCAAAGACATGCTACTAAGTGGCTCCCAGAACTGAAGGGTAAGAGCTACGAGGAAAGGTTAGAAGCATTAAATATGCCAAAACTAGAAGACAGAAGAAAAAGAGGTGATATGATCACTACATACAAAATAGTAACAGGAATTGATAAAATCGACAGGAAAGATTTCCCGAGACCTGGAACTTCAAGAACAAGAGGTCATAGATATAAACTGGCTAAACACAGATGCCGAAGAAATATAAGAAAATTCACTTTCGCAAACAGAGTGGTAGACGGTTGGAACAAGTTGGGGGAGAAGGTGGTGGAGGCCAAGACCGTCAGTAGTTTCAAAGCGTTATATGACAAAGAGTGCTGGGAAGACGGGACACCACGAGCGTAGCTCTCATCCTGTAACTACACTTAGGTAATTACACTTAGGTAATTACACACACACACAGTAACCCCTACTCATAAAAGTGGTGATCTCACTGAAGTCAACAATTTTAGACTAATATCATTCCTGCCAACCTTGTCAAAAATATGTAAAAAGCTAATCTACAAGCAGCTCTACCCCTATCTAGCAAATATATATACTGTAATTAACTCTTCTAATATGACTTCAAACCTCCCAAAAAGCACCAATGATGCTCTAATTAGTATGATTAACTTTATATATGCAGCTCTTGACAAAAATGAGTACCCTGTTGGTTTGTTGCCTTCGTAAGGCTTTTGACAACCACGAAAACTTTCTTCAACTACAACACTTTAGAGTCCAAGGTCACTCCCTCCAATGCCTGCAATCTTACCTCAGTGACAGACTCCAGTATACAGTATGTCTGTGAATGATGCTAATCCTTCCACCCTACCAATTAACACTAGTGTTCCACAGTATATTTGGTCCTCTCGTCTGTCTCATCTACAATGACCTGAATGCCTCAACACCTCAAGCCAGTTTTATTTGGTGATGACAAGCTGATCAGTTTAAATGATCAGCTTGTCATTTAAAGACAAAGACGATCAGTTTAAATGAGAAACTAAGTACTGTTCCTGGTTATTAAAAAGATTTGACAGGTCGTATTCCGAGGAAAAATTAGAATTAAGAACCTGCCCAAAACGCTGTGAGCGCATGCTAGTGGCTTTACAAAAAAGTAAGAACTCTTGTATATATAAATAAATAAAACTAAACAAAAAATACTACCTTATCAATTCTATGTACCCTATCTTACTGCCTAAATATCAATCTCTTTTGCTACTAGTGAACATTAATTACTGAACCTGTAAAGCTGCAGGTACCCACCACGTAAATATTTAAGAAAATTGAATTCCTTCTATTTAATTAGTGAAATTTACTAACTGTTAACCTGTTGCAATCCTGCTGTGCCATGTAATAATTGCCATTTTTTCCCATTGCTCTGCTTCAGCTCACTTTTGATCTTAACTAGTTTTAAGTCTAGTTTTTAAGATCTTTTCATCATGCCTGAAATGCAGTGAATTAGTGGTTTTAAGCATAGTACTTGCCTTACCTGTAAATCCTATATTTTTGTATCCTATTTATGTACGTATTTTAGCCTAAATTCAAAAATTATTATTAACAATATATTTTGTCCAGGACATCTTACCCACTTATCTAGTTACTTCACATATTTGCAAATAATCATACACCATTTAAATATTAATACCTTAACAGGTTTACTAATAATACTTTAAAAGACATTAAGAAGTGGAGATGCACTATGCCATGATCAAATAAAATCTGCTGCCAATAGCCACTTAGATAAAAATATTGTAAAGAAAGTTGGCAAAACATCTACACTTCCCTATGAATATTTGTATATATATGATTATATATATATTTGGCATATTTACATAATGTATACATTATATATATACATATATACCTGCCGGATACAAGTCATATCATACACAAGACGATTCACTAACGCATTTTGAAACTTGCCTAACTTAACCTACCTTAACCTAACCTAATCTAACCCACCAGAGCGAAGTACAGTCTAACCTCAGCTAATACATCATAGCATACCAATATACACGGTTTTAATAGACAGAAAACGAGTTTCGTCGAATCATCTCGTGTCGGAAACGACCAATACCCCCAGACTTGCTGATAATTTACGAGACCACCGTCCGGTTGCAATATTTTCTCCAAGTATGTCGTCTGCAAGACACCATCCGGCTCCCCCATAGCATCTCCACTACCAGTCATACACAAGGCTCGCAAAAACGTCGTTACTATGCACTCAAATGAGGGCATTCGCACTCACCTGGCTAGTCTGGCCCTGGCCAACAACAGACCTTAAAAGTTTGGACAACATTGTTAAGTGTTGGTCAGCGTGTTGACCCCGTCAGTGTTGTGGCCGTCAGCTGGAGTGGGTCGGCCACGTCAAGACAGCATCAACTCGGGAACACATGTCAACCAATATTATATCTTTTAGTTAACAAAATAACACGTCAATACTGCTTATTTTAGGTTTTAGCTTGATTTATAATAAATTAAAATGATGTTATGTTAGATTAATAACTATGGTTATAGTTTGGTTTTCAATGTGTAATATGTTTAGATGAGGCTGACATGGACTTGGTGGTGATTGGGTGTTCAACACACATTACGAAAAAATAATAGTAATGTACTCACCTAGTTGTATTCACTAGTTGTGCTTGCGGGGTTGAGCTTTGGCTCTTTTGTTCCGCCTCTCAACCGTCAATTAACTGATGTACAGATTCCCGAGCCTACTGGGCTCTATCANCAGCTGGGGACCGAACCCTGGCCCTTTAGGACTACAAACCCCAATCGCTGTCCACTCAGCTGTCAGGCCTTGTGTGGACGAGGAGGTACCAGCATCTTGGCAAGGCATTCACGAAGCAGTTACGCAAGCACTTACGAACGTGTTATCTTTCCTCCATCTTTGACGGCTTTGGTTACATTTATTAAACAGTTTACAGCATGAAAACTTGCCAATCAGCTGTTTTTATTGTTATAAACAGCCGCCTGTGCTTCGGAGCTCATTAACTGGTTAATAATTGTAAACAAAGCCGCCAAAGATTGAAAAAGATGGACAGTCGTAAGTACTTGCGTAACTGCTTCGTGAATCCGGGACTAATTAGACACTATAACAGCATCTTGATAAAATAAAGGAGTGTGGGAGGGGTACGTGAGGTACAGGGAGGGGTACGTGAGGTACAGGGAGGGGTACGTGAGGTACAGGGAGGGTACGTGAGTAAAGGGAGGGTACGTGAGGTACAGGGGGGTACGATAAGACAACGCCGCCCCCATGCCAAGATACCCCCTTCTTACCCCCCATCCCCCTTAACTGATAACATACTCCATACTACCCCCTCCCCCCTCATCCTCCCCCCCCCTCTTCATCATCTGGTGACTGATTCATCACCTCCAGACACGCGTTGATTGCTGAGGGGTGTTGCTTCTTGCAGGGTCTGCAGCGATGTCTTAGCTGCATCTTGTTTTACATTCAGCTACTGGGAACACAAAGTTGCAAGTAGCACCGGCTATGGTGAGCCCGTAGTGGACTTACCTGGCACAGGAGCGGGGCAAGCAGCACGGGCTATGGTGAGCCCGTAGTGGACTTACCTGGCACAGGAGCGGGGCAAGTAGCACGGGCTATGGTGAGCCCGTAGTGGACTTACCTGGCACAGGAGCGGGGCAAGTAGCACGGGCTATGGTGAGCCCGTAGTGGACTTACCTGGCACAGGAGCGGGGCAAGCAGCACGGGCTATGGTGAGCCCGTAGTGGACTTACCTGGCACAGGAGCGGGGCAAGTAGCACGGGCTATGGTGAGCCCGTAGTGGACTTACCTGGCACAGGAGCGGGGCAAGTAGCACGGGCTATGGTGAGCCCGTAGTGGACTTACCTGGCACAGGAGACGTTGGCCACATGCTTGTCATAAGAATAACTGTCATAAAGCCTATACAGGAGCATAACTCTACCTTCCCTAGTCACTATACACCAGTTCTTCTCACCATACGTGACTCGGGCGCCATATTTGATTTACTTTATGGTGTCATTAGTATTTTATTCCATGAGTGTGCAAATGTGATTTTTTTTTACGTCAAGAAAAGATGGAACTAAATGGTACACTAACGTCACTAACGTCGTTGTGTCACGTGACGCGTCTGAAACACTTGGGCACGGTGACAGAATGGCGAACTACAATTGGTCAATAGTTGAAAGTACTAGCCAATCAGCGTGTAGCTCAATGGTGCAATGAAAGAATCCGTGCAACGGAAATTGGCTTCCAGTAGCACAACCACACGAATTAGGACAGCGCAACTGTCGCTCTCAAAATGTCTAAAATGTCCGTATGGTTGACGGCAAACTGGTCCAAGATTGATGGGTAGGAACATAATATTATTCCTTACTGTACGCAAGATTGTACGCGGTGTGGCCCGCGGTGAGGACGAACTAGGAAGGTCGAGACGTCTCTGGCGTCCTAGCGGGTGTGTTGGTGGACCAGGAGCAGGACCAACCCATGAGGGGAGCCATAGGCTGGTCTTGCGGGTAAACGGCGGGTGTCAGTCCTCCCTCGCCTTACAGTCCAGGTATGCACCTCCCCAAGATGTAGCATCTCCGGTTTCCTTCCTGCCCTCAGCCGCCTTACAGGACCACTCGACGCCTCACCGAGCCTCAGTGGGTCGTCTCTCCGTTCTGTCTCTGTGTCTGATCAGGGACGGATCCTAGCCAGCCTTAGACGTCTGACCGCCGTCACGTACTGGAGTGGACAGGTGACCTCGCTGGCATGACAAGAGGCTCCGTGGCACTCATATTGTGAATCCTTATCCTAATCCCTTCCAAGTGTTGTATAGTCGTCACGGGTTGGCGCTTTCCCCCTGATTATTCCCTTCCTTCCTCCTGCCTCCTGCCCTTCCTCCTAACACACCTGCTGTCACCCTAACACACCTGTTGTCACCCTGACACACCTGCTGTCACCCTGACACACCTGCTGTCACCCTGACACACCTGCTGTCACCCTGACACACCTGCTGTCGCCCTAACACACCTGCTGTCATACTAACACACCTGCTGTCACCCTAACACACCTGCTGTCATACTAACACACCTGCTGTCACCCTAACACACCTGCTGTCATACTAACACACCCGCTGTCACACTAACACACCTGCTGTCATACTAACACACCTGCTGTCACACTAACACACCTGCTGTCATACTAACACACCCGCTGTCACCCTAACACACCCGCTGTCACACTAACACACCTGCTGTCATACTAACACACCCGCTGTCACACTAACACACCCGCTGTCACACTAACACACCCGCTGTCACCCTAACACACCCGCTGTCACCCTAACACACCTGCTGTCATACTAACACACCCGCTGTCACACTAACACACCTGCTGTCATACTAACACACCTGCTGTCACCCTAACACACCTGCTGTCACACTAACACACCTGCTGTCACCCTAACACACCTGCTGTCACACTAACACACCTGCTGTCACACTAACACACCTGCTGTCACACTAACACACCTGCTGTCACCCTAACACACCCGCTGTCACACTAACACACCTGCTGTCACACTAACACACCTGCTGTCACACTAACACACCCGCTGTCACACTAACACACCTGCTGTCACCCTGACACACCTGCTGTCACCCTAACACACCTGCTGTCATACTAACACACCTGCTGTCACCCTAACACACCTGCTGTCATACTAACACACCTGCTGTCATACTAACACACCTGCTGTCATACTAACACACCTGCTGTCATACTACACACCTGCTGTCACACTAACACACCTGCTGTAATCAAAGCACCACCAATATGACACTTCCTCTGCCACTGAGGAAGTTGAACCTTGATGCGCTGATCAAGCTAGGTCGAGATTGTTACGTTCATGGCCGGGGCGAGACCACCACATATGAGACGCTTGACACACCCAGAGTGGCAGAGAGAGTATATAATGATGACTGTGCTCGTAGCCATGGCAACCATGACGGCTCGAAAACTTAACTGATTGAGATATACTTCGCTCTAGAGCGTATATAAGTTTTTTTTTCTCTCTCTCTCTTTTTGTGTGTGAGCGGGGTAAGAATGTCGCGCCTGAGAGAGGCGGGAGTTTTGTGTCCGTGGACAAGATTATGAGAAAATATATTTTGTTCATCTTGTATCTTAACCCACAGCTGACTCCCGCCGCCCCGTGCGGGAGTCAGTTGGTCATGCTCTCTGAGTGGTTCGTTGGTCATGCTTTCTGAGTGGTTCGTTGGTCATGCTCTCTGAGTGGTTCGTTGGTCATGCTTTCTGAGTGGTTCGTTGGTCATGCTCTCTGAGTGGTTCGTTGGTCATGCTCTCTGAGTGGTTCGTTGGTCATGCTTTCTGAGTGGTTCGTTGGTCATGCTCTCTGAGTGGTTCGTTGGTCATGCTCTCTGAGTGGTTCGTTGGTCATGCTCTCTGAGTGGTTCGTTGGTCATGCTCTCTGAGTGGTTCGTTGGTCATGCTCTCTGAGTGGTTCGTTGGTCATGCTCTCTGAGTGGTTCGTTGGTCATGCTTTCTGAGTGGTTCGTTGGTCATGCTTTCTGAGTGGTTCGTTGGTCATGCTCTCTGAGTGGTTCGTTGGTCATGCTCTCTGAGTGGTTCGTTGGTCATGCTTTCTGAGTGGTTCGTTGGTCATGCTTTCTGAGTGGTTCGTTGGTCATGCTCTCTGAGTGGTTCGTTGGTCATGCTCTCTGAGTGATCCGATGGTCATGCTCTCTGAGTGGTTCGTTGGTCATGCTCTCTGAGTGGTTCGTTGGTCATGCTCTCTGAGTGGTTCGTTGGTCATGCTTTCTGAGTGGTTCGTTGGTCATGCTCTCTGAGTGGTTCGTTGGTCATGCTCTCTGAGTGGTTCGTTGGTCATGCTCTCTGAGTGGTTCGTTGGTCATGCTCTCTGAGTGGTTCGTTGGTCATGCTCTCTGAGTGGCCTGTTGGTCATGCTCTCTGAGTGGCCCGTTGGTCATGCTCTCTGAGTGGTTCGTTGGTCATGCTCTCTGAGTGGCCTGTTGGTCATGCTCTCTGAGTGGTCCGATGGTCATGCTCTCTGAGTGGTCCGTTAGTCATGCTCTCTGAGTGGTTCGTTGGTCATGCTCTCTGAGTGGTTCGTTGGTCATGCTCTCTGAGTGGTTCGTTGGTCATGCTCTCTGAGTGGCCAGCGAGTTATGCTCTCTGAGTGGCCAGCGAGTTATGCTCTCTGAGTGGCCCGCAAGTCATGCTCTCTGAGTGGCCAGCAAGTCATGCTCTCTGAGTGGCCAGCAAGTCATGCTCACTGAGTGGCTCGCAAATCATGCTCTCTGAGTGACCAGCAAGTCATGCTCTCTGAGTGGCCCACAAGTCATGCTCTCTGAGTGACCAGCAAGTCATGCTCTCTGAGTGGCCAGCAAGTCATGCTCTCTGAGTGGCCAGCAAATCATGCTCTCTGAGTGGCCAGCAAGTCATGCTCTCTGAGTGACCAGCAAGTCATGCTCTCTGAGTGGCCAGCAAGTCATGCTCTCTGAGTGGCCAGCAAATCATGCTCTCTGAGTGGCCAGCAAGTCATGCTCTCTGAGTGGCCCGCAAATCATGCTCTCTGAGTGGCCAGCAAGTCATGCTCTCTGAGTGGCCAGCAAATCATGCTCTCTGAGTGGCCCGCAAGTCAGGCTCTCTGAGTGGCCAGCAAGTTTGGTGACACTGATAGCAACTGAGTTGATTAATTTATTTGATGAGCATTTGTTCGTTTCGGCCTGTCAAAATGATGCCAGGTTTGCAATAGTGCCACGGGATGCTACGGGATGCCACGGGATGCCACGGGGTGCCACGGGATGCCACGGGGTGCCACGGGATGTAGCTACAGTGTCAACATGTGCAGAAGACACTGTAGCTTTACCTCCTAACTTTGGGAAATCATTAATTGTTGACAAATACATATTTTTGTCATCTGTCAATACACAGAAAGAACGCGGCGCGATAGTTAGAAGTTTAGAATGTTATTGAAGTCTCACTGATAACTTCGTATTGACTTCCTGGTGGCCTAGTATTCACTTCCTGGTGATCACCATTCTATACTTATCATTCTTCGCATTCACTAAACAAAAAATCTGTCATTCCTTCGCGCTCCTTAAAAATATTTGTTAGTACAAGTTTTAAATTAGCGTCCACTATGTTTATTTTGGCGGAAATTCTATTTTCGCGTTCGGTGCTTGCTATTACCACTGGTGCCGAACTAACGAGTGGGGGAACTCTTATCTACCTGCCTCTCAGAAATTAGGAGGGAAGCAGAGAAGTAATTTTGAGAACGACATAGCCTCCAAAGCCAAGGAGGAGCTTGAAACTAGCATCAGACAGACTATCATCATCACCAAGTTTTGCCTGGAAGACACTAGAGAAAAACATCACAAGTAGCCACGCTGAAATCTTGCAGCCTCTAAACTTGTTCTCCAAACCTTAGCACGGATTCGGTGAGGGAAAATCCGGATTGACAGTCGCATTCAATCCGGAACTAAGGCAAGAGATGAGAGGGGATCGGCAGACTGCATATTGTTAGATTGTCAGTATTTGATACTGCCCCACAAGCTAGAAAAACCCCGTCTGGGGTATTGGGACGAGTGCCCAAGTAGGTGTTAGAATTTCCATGTTTAGAAGAGAGGACAAGTGGAGTGAGCCGGCCACGGGACGAATGTGTTCAAGCTCATCTATACTACAACTAGAAATGAATTAACAAATGCTCCGAAGATGGGATGAGGGCCAATGTTTAACGCTACAAACACAAGTTGGTGGGTAAACACACACACACACACACACACACACACACACACACACACACACACACACACACACACACACACACACACACACACACACACACACACACACACACACACACGCAAACACACACACACACACACACACACACACACACACACACACACACACACACACACACACACACACACACACACACACACACACACACCATACACCACTCAGGGCCACAAAGTGTGGAGACGTCATAAGGATTCAGAGAAGGCATAAAAATGACAGCTTGCCTAATTGTGCCACAAGAACAGCTCCCTGAAACGTGACTTGGAGCCGGAGACCAGATCTTAAACAGTAAACAAACTCACCACCCCTCCCCCCTTCCCCCCCTCCCCCCCTCCCCTTGTTGCATCTCCAACTACATACAACAAGTTTAGCAGTCCCCGTGGCGTAGTGGTAAAACACTCGCTCGGCGCTTTCGCAAGCGCTGTGGCCTGGGTTCGTATACTGGCCGGGGAGGATAAGCCAGTACGCTGGAAAGGAGCACGTTCCCTTTGGCGCTGGAAGGAAGATGAGGATCTGGGATGGGACGGAGGGAATGAATTGATTCCCAACCACTTGGACCATCGGGAATCGAACGCAGACCTGCAAGAAGCGAGGCCGTCCCTGTATCGACCAGTCCAAGTGATGTTTCGCTAACCACTTGTTAACAATACCCAAAGCAGAGTTCGAATGGCTGTAAGATGATTAATGAAGATTAAGCCACGCAAAAGGTGGCACGGGCATGAATAGCCCATAAGTGGTGGCCCTTTTGAGCCATTACCAGTATCAATGGATGATACTGGAGATCTGTGGAGGTGCGACTGCACCTTGCGTGATGGGAGATGTCTCCCGTCACACTCACGAACCTATAGGCCCATTATAACTTACCAATCTCCTATGTTTCCATTTTCGGGATATTCATGCCCGTGCCACCTCTTGGGGTAGCTTAATCTTCATCAATCGTATTTCCGTGATGACTCGAGCAGTATATTGTATGTTTCGTCGTGTTCTGGAAGGTGCCAGAGTGTAATATGATTGTTGTTGTTATGGATTCAGCTACTCGGAACAAGTTCCAAGTAGCACGGGCTATGGTGAGCCCGTAACTTGCCTGGCACAGGAGCTGGGCAAGAAGCACGGGCTATGGTTAGCCTCGTGAACAGGAGATGTCTCCCGTGATGTAATATGGTACTAGTTGGCTTAGTTTGTTTAATGTATAATGCCTCGACCATGTCCAGTCTTCTAGTATGGCTGTATTTGTCGATTACGTTGGTGGTGATTGTATATTATTAATGCAATCTTGTAGTGACCCTTACCGATACTAACCAAAAGATTTAATTGATAATATACTGAACGAGCAAGAAAACCATCAACCTGCCTCATGACACCCCCTCCTGACACCAAACTAAGCTCCTGGAAACGGACAAATGTCATCTATGCCTTCACATGCCCCACTCGGGGACTGTCAGCCCCAACGATATCAATATATAGGCAAGACAACAACGTCTCTTTTTTTCAAGGCGCCTAACACTGCACAAAGAGGAAGGCCCTATCAAGCATTATACAGTCACTACACATTACCAGATCACCACCACAGATGTCCTGACCAACAGCACCAAAATTAATGTGTGTATGTTACTATTAATAAGATGAATACCAGTGCTGTATGTATCGCCATGTCAGGATCAATGCCTCTCTCTACTATATACGGACATGAGTCTGCCATGAAGATGGTGTCACTACTCTGCTAGTTCCTCAAAGCTACTATAAGCAAAGTCATTCTTCCCTGAGCTTACAGTCTCTGACGTAACCTATGAGTCATGGGTTCCTTAAGTCGTACACCTTGTTCACTGCTTTCCTGAGATCTGGGCAGCCTCAGGGATCACTAAGATGCTCCTCCGGAACGACTTAGGCTCCTGAAAACCCACGATTTCGGGTTTTAGGGGGACGTCAGGGAACTAGAAGCTGTTCATTATATCCTTGTTCAGTACCCTGTGAAGCACCTGTACAGCACCTGTGCAGCACCTGTACAGCACCTGTGCAGCACCTGTGCAGCACCTCTTTTGAGAGAGAAGCCGTTTATTCTACCACGGACATGGCCATACATTTATGCAGCACTAACCAACATATCAACACCCTCATCTGTGCTATATACACAGGGCGAGAGAGCTGGTACCCTCCACAGCGAACTATGGAACACTCAGCCATAGAAGGTAACGGAACTGTTTCTTATAATGCTCACCAACCACCTCGTCCTCTTACAAATTACGTCGTTTTTCGCTCGTATGCGCTACGGCCAAAAATCACCGTATTGGAATTTAAACAAATATGGAAAGTAATTTTCCACGTGAAATGGACCCAAGGCAGCAAGTGTGGGATCCTCTGGCAGGTTAGGAAAGCAGGAAATTCTCCTAAAACTTCCAAACGTCATGAAAACGGTTAATTTAAAGTGTCCTTTCCTAAGCTAACAGCCTAAGCCAGAGGACCCAAAACAGAAAACGGGACAGTACGTCACTTTCGCGAGCCGCTTCCATTTTTCTAGTACAACGATTCAGCCTTAGTGCGCATACGAAAACTGACGTAATTAGCAAGAGGACATACATACATGTACGCCTGTCTTATGTTGACAGGGTTAGAGATCTGGGCCAGAGTGACACAGCCAAAAAGAAAACGGCATTTGGAGCCGTAATTGTAACAATTTCCGATTCTCTGCAAGTAAACCTTGATTGTGGGCGTCTTGTCTGCACGACTGTCAATCCTGCGCTCTCAGCAGTGCTCATCTCTGAGAGGTCTGCGTGCTCTCACCTCTGAGAGAGGTCTGCGTGCTCTCACCTCTGAGAGGTCTGCGTGCTCTCACCTCTGAGAGGTCTGCGTGCTCTCACATCTGAGAGGTCTGCGTGCTCTCACCTCTGAGAGGTCTGCGTGCTCTCACCTCTGAGAGGTCTGCGTGCTCTCACATCTGAGAGGTCTGCGTGCTCTCACCTCTGAGAGGTCTGCGTGCTCTTACCTCTGAGAGGTCTGCGTGCTCTCACATCTGAGAGGTCTGCGTGCTCTCACCTCTGAGAGGTCTGCGTGCTCTCACCTCTGAGAGGTCTGCGTGCTCTCACATCTGAGAGGTCTGCGTGCTCTCACCTCTGAGAGGTCTGCGTGCTCTCACATCTGAGAGGTCTGCGTGCTCTCACCTCTGAGAGAGGTCCGCGTGATCTCATCACAGTACGGCGCCTAATTCCTACTTTTCCCATTCAAAGTGGCGTTCCGCAAGGCTCAATGTTGTCTCCTCTCGTCTTTGGTGGTAGCGGACGCGGTGGATGTGGTGGATGTGGTGGTGGTGGTGGTGAAGACGGAGATAATGCTGGTGATGGTGGTGGTGGGGATGATGCTTTAGTGGTAGTGAGGCAGATGATTCACTTTGTTGTTGTGGCTACGGAACGCGGTTGCATGAATGAGCATGTCGAATAAAGTGAAGATGGACAAGATCCAGATCTCACTTCCATGTAATTACTGATTGGTAAGCAGAGGTGGTTGGGGATAGAGGGGTGTGGACGGCGTCTGAGGACGTGTCCAGGCCGTATGGGGGATGGGGGATGACAGGAAGGAGGAGGAGAAGGATGGGGGGGGGTTACAGGTTGGGTGGACTAGCGGTCATGGTGACTGGCATCACCCCTCCAGACGCCGCCACTATCCTGCCATTCTTCCTTGAGTTAAAAGTGATGCAACTCTGCTGTTGCATCATGTGTGTGCTTTGTCATCTTGGCCCACGTGGTCTCTCCCTCCCTCTCTGTCTCACCTGCTACTACCGTCCCTCCCTCGATCTGTGTCCCTCCTCATCCTCCCGTGAGCATTAGCTAGACTCCGGTGGCAGGATATGCTCTGTGACCCTTGACCCCGAGGTCAGCAACAATGGTCAACAAAGGTTAGAGATGTTCTTGAGGTCCTTGTTGCATATCCTTACCGTCTTGCCTGTGGTCGACGAGGACGACTTGGGCTAATGTTTACGTTTGTACTGTGTGTGGTGATCACTGTGTGTGGTGGTCACTGTGTGTAGTGATCACTGTGTGTGGTGATCACTGTGAGTGGTGACCCACTGGTGTTGTCTTGCCCTACACCGTTGCTATGTTTCTCACTGTGTTAGAGCGTATTCTCAAGTGTGTGTCTTAGCTCTCAGTGCCACTGGGGTGCTGTAGGCACACTGGTTCAGCGCCTTGCCATACTTCCCATCACTTGCATACTCTCTCTTCTGTTGATATGCGCCGTGATGAGCTGCACATTGATGAGTTCCACCCTAGATGAGCTACGTTATCGCTGCTCATGCAAGAAACCCGTCCTCTTAAGTTTCCAAACGTCAAGAAACGATCGTACTAAAGTGCCCTTTATCCAACAGGACCCGAAAAGCAGAAAACGGGACATTGCGTCAATTTCGCGAGCCTCTACTATTGTCTAGTACGACGGTTTCTGGCCGTAGGTAGAGTATACGTCGAAATACGACGACGCTGTGTTAGGAGGACGGGCTGGCCGCGCGGACACGACGCCTCCAGAGACGTCACAAGCGGTTGGAAGTGACCATCAGAGACGTCGCCGCCCACGCCCACGGGGGCGGCCCAGGGCGTGGGGCGCCTGACGCAGAGCGCGCCAACCTGACCCCAGGGCACCTGACGCAGGGCGCGCCAACCTGACCCCGGGGTCATGTTCTGATACACTTTCAAAATATATATATAAAAAGGTATTTAAGTGAGCGTTATTGTGTAATGGATGTGAGGAGGTGAGTAATGAGTAAGGTAATGCCACTAGAGGTGAGAGGGGAGGTGGAGAGAGGTGGGGGGAGGGATAGGGAGGACGGGTTGAAGAATGCTGTTTGGGGAAGGTGTTGGGGACGGATGGGGGAGGGGGATAGTGGTAGCGTGTCGGGGTGAAGCTGTCATACAGGTAGTGGTGGTGGTGGTTGGTGGTGTTGTTGCATCATCCTGACACCACTCTCCTCTACCTGCTGAACACTGACACCACTATTGCCACCACCACTATTGCCACCACCACTATTGCCACTACCACTATTGCCACCACCACTGCCACCACCACTATTGCCACTACCACTATTGCCACCACCACTGCCACCACCACTATTGCCACCACCACTATTGCCACCACCACTGCCACCACCACTATTGCCACCACCACTATTGCCACCACCACTGCCACCACACTATTGCCACTACCACTATTGCCACCACCACTACTGCCACCACCACTATTGCCACCATCATTGCCACCACCACTGCCATCACCACAACTGCCACCATGACCACTGCTAATACCATATAATTACCACTACTACCACCACCAGTGATTGATTCTATATTATCTCTTCGCCCAGATCTCTCTCTCTCTCTCTCTCACCTCTCTCTCTCTCACCTCTCCCGCCCTCGCGTTATGTCTTGTTCTTCAGAACTCCTTCACACTGTCTCAATCCAAATGAACTTGGATCATCGAAGATTCGAACTCGGGTCTCATAAGTACGGAACTATTATCCTACCAACCAGCCCACGAACGTTCACAATAAGGAAGGATCTAACTGCTGCCCAACTGAGACTTTAAACCTTGCCCCGAGCACCAGTAAGGTATGCAGCCTCTCTCATGCACGTCATATAAGATGCATTCCACGCTATTGGCGATTGCATCTTAACTTACCCATGTTTAGTTAGTTAGTTTAGTTCATTTATTATGCACCCCATACCCATCTTGTGGGCGGTAGTGGAAAGGGTTACAGAGGCACATAATGGGCTCAGGGACTGAACCCCACAATTCGTTTAGCTAAGCAAGTTACAATCTTGATGAGCTAGTTACAAAATTCAATATAAGTCGTCACATCAACAATGGGTTCGAGATCGACCTCAAGTACAGGTTCTAAATTAAGCAACTGACATATGTGGAGAGCTAGTGTATAGGTTACAATCACTTAGTTACTACCTACAGTTAGCAAACTGGGGATATTTGGCTAAAATTTCTGGTAGCAGCTCATTTTGAATGAAATATTTACACATCGCTGGTACATTGGTTATAGAATTGTCTCTAAATTCACGTATCTTTTCGCACTCCATCACATAGTGACGGAGGGTGTGCGAATAATTTTGTTGACACAGTTTACATTTGGTCAGGTCTACATCGGCAGATAATGAGAATTCCCAGAGATACTTGTAACCGAGTCTAAGCCGAGCAGCAGTAACATCTAGAAGTCTGCTGATTTTATTGGATGATCCATAGATGTGTGGCTCCTCTTGCATGATAGTATGATGATAGATGGAATTACTGGTGTCAATTTCACTTTGCCTCAGATCTACAAGATCTTGTTGAAGTTCTCGGTGTACTGCTGCTCTCAGATTGCTCATTGATAATCCAAGGTTACACTCAACGGCTCCTTTAAGGCAGATTCTTTGGCTAACTTATCAGCTCTATCATGCATACCCATGAATGGGCAGAAGTTCAATGTCTGCAACTTATCTAAGTGTGTGTGTGTGTGTGTGTGTGTGTGTGTGTGTGTGTGTGTGTGTGTGTGTGTGTGTGTGTGTGTGTGTGTGTGTGTGTGTTTAACCTTTCTAATATATCAAAGTAAATGGGGACATCAAAGTAGGCTGCAGGAGTGTGTCTGCTCCACCAGCTAAGAGGTCAGGCCAAAGCATTGTGTTGGCACGGAGAACATTCGTATATTTATATTGACTGTGTATGTACGTGTCTGTCTGTCTGTCTGTCTGTCTGTCTGTCTGTCTGTCTGTCTGTCTGTCTGTCTGTCTGTCTGTCTGTCTGTCTGTCTGTCTGAACACGTTCTAAAGCGTTGTTTATATATATATATATATATATATATATATATATATATATATATATATATATATATATGTGTGTGTGGTGTGTGTGTGTGTGTGTGTGTGTGTGTGTGTGTGNTGTTGTTATTGTTATAAACAGCCTCTGGTGTTCGGAGCTCATTGACTGTTTAATAATTGGAAACACAGCCGCCAAAGATTGAGAAAAGATGTACAGGTTCGTAAGTGCTTTCGTGAATCTGACCCCTGGATTACATCAGGTTAGGATGAGTTAATAGGCTTTAACGCAGCCAAAATCCGTTGACAACCCGTTGTAATTCGTAACAGAGCAGCGTGTCCTCTCAAGAGGTCCAAACGTCACCAAATTGACGTACTAAATTTGCCCGAACCTAACCTAGCCGAAAATTAACGAATATAAAACGAGACACCACGACAATTCTGCGAACTGCTATGATTTTTTTTAAGTAAATCACTTTTATTTTGGTCTAAAGGGATTTGTACCAAGACGGGTTTAACAGAATAACCTGTCATACCTAATACTACAACATAATTTCATATTAAAATCCCCAAAACGTACAAAATAAATCTGTAAAATCTATAAAAATAAATCTGTTCTGTAAACCGCAACTCACAAGTAACCCCGTTTTCTATGGGTGGATTCATCGCTTGGGTTAAATACGGGCAATTTAGCTCACTATTTTTTGACGTAGTGAAAGGCTGAACAGAGAGAGAGAGAGAACATTTCCTATCAAAGATATTTATTAACACGAGCAATTAACCAATTAATAAACTTCAGTGACACAAGCGGAAGATGAAGCCTAATACACCCATCTCTGAAAGCTTTCATATTCAATAAACAAATAATATTAAAAAACTACTATTCAAAATATATATTCTATAATCGCCCTGTGAGAGAGATTAGATACCAAGAGTTCAAATATAGGTGAAGTGTAAGAGATTGGCTGCGTGCTGGAGTATTTAGAGGCAGACTTAACACAGCATGCATGGCACTGAGTTGGACAGGAGTGAGTTTGACATGAGAGAGTTTGACAGGAGTTTGACAATGTTTAAGGGAGTGTTTAAGGGAGTGTTTAAGGGAGTGTTTAAGGGGGGTGTTTAAGGGAGTGTTTAAGGGAGTGTTTAAGGGAGTGTTTAAGGGGGTGTTTAAGGGAGTGTTTAAGGGGTATTTAAGGGAGTGTTTAAGGGAGTGTTTAAGGGGGTGTTTAAGGGGGTGTTTAAGGGAGTGTTTAAGGGGGTGTTTAAGGGGATGTTTAAGGGAGTGTTTAAGGGGGTTTTAAGGGAGTGTTTAAGGGGGTGTTTAAGGGGTGTTTAAGGGAGTGTTTAAGGGGGCGTTTAAGGGGATGTTTAAGGGGTGTTTAATGGAGTGTTTAAGGGGTGTTTAAGGGAGTGTTTAAGGGAGTGTTTAGGGAGTGTTTAAGGGGGTGTTTAAGGGAGTGTCTAAGGGAGTGTTTAAGGGGGTGTTTAAGAGAGTGTTTAAGGGGGTTTTTAAGGGAGTGTTTAAGTGAGTGTTTAAAGGGGTGTTTAAGGAGGTGTTTAAGGGAGTGTTTAGGGAGGTGTTTAAGTGAGTGGTCGCATGACTGGTTGTGACAGTGCAGTGAGTGGTCGCATGACTGGTTGTGACAGTGCAGTGAGTGGTCGCATGACTGGTTGTGACAGTGCAGTGAGTGGTCGCATGACTGGTTGTGACAGTGCAGTGAGTGGTCGCATGACTGGTTGTGACAGTGCAGTGAGTGGTCGCATGACTGGTTGTGACAGTGCAGTGAGTGGTCGCATGACTGGTTGTGACAGTGCAGTGAGTGGTCGCATGACTGGTTGTGACAGTGCAGTGAGTGGTCGCATGACTGGAACACATAACAACAGTTTCAATTTGAAAACCAAAAGCATAAAATTCAACAGGAGTTAAAGGTTATCTAGACATAAACATATTCCGTCTGGTGTGATACAGCGAGTCTACTGTAGTGCCTCTGTAGTCTCCAATAACAGTGAGAGTGTACCAGTGTGGCAGCTCAACACACACTGTAGTGTAGAGGAGGACTAGTGAGACACATGGCAAGAGTGAAGATAATTAAAGAGAAGAGAGACTCACCCCGGCCCGCAGGTAGTAGAGGTAGTGATGAGACTCGTATTGCGTCGAGTCGTGTGTCTGAACCGTCTTGTGCTTGTGGCCGTAGCTTCGGTGGGACCGTCGCTGCCTCTCCACCTGCTGCTGCTGCCCGTCCTCCTCCTCTTCCTGCTGCGCCTCCTGCTGCTGCTCCATCCCCGCCAGGTAGGCCGACACTTCTCTTAAGGCGTCTAGGATATCGTCCGATTCCTCGCGGGCAGTGTCTGTCGTGTCTGCCTGGCTGGAGTGGCGCTGGCTGGGCCCAGACTTCTTTCTGCGGTGTCTGGAGGAGATCCTGGGCCTCCACGGGAGGTCGCGGGCAGGTGTGGAGGTCTCCTGGGTTGTGGAGAGGATGGTGTGGAGCCTCTGGAGGTACTGGCGACTGCTGGTGAGGAAAAGGGAGGTGGATGGCGCCAGGCGCGGCGCCGCCGGGGTGCCGGGCGGTGCTCCCGCCACTAAAGTCTGTAGTTCGACGTCGTTTAGGTCGAGGAGCGCGCGAAGGGCGTGTCGCACGCGGCTAGTGTCGTAAGTGTCGTCGAGATTTGCAGCGGCTACCGCATGGCGCGGCAGGTGGAGGGTGCGGCGACCCGTGTCTGCGGCCACGGGCGGCACGTGTCGAGAGGCGGCAGGTGCGATCACTGCCAGCAGCAGCAGTAGCGGCACCACCAGCGGCACTGGAGGCATCACACTACACTCTGAGAGAGAGCACCAGGTGGCCGGAGACCAGGGGCTGCTCGCCACTATGCGCTACACAACTATCACAACAAGTGGTGGCGAGTGAGGGAGAGAGAGCGTGGTGGTGGTGGTGGTGGCGGCGAGTGAATGAGAGTTGCGGACTGACTGCTGGAGAAGGCTCATTCCCGCGCCTCTTATATGTCTCCCGCCTCCCACTCTTACGCCACGCCGCCCTCCTCATGCACCTCCATGTGCCTGCCCCTCACCCCTCACACGCCACTCACGACCCTCACACGCCACACCACAGCCACCCCTCACACGTCATCCTCGACCCTCACACGCCACAACAGTCACCTCACACTCCAAGACAACGTCGACCACCCCAGCAGGTGTATATATTCCGGCGCTGGGATTACCACAGGGATCGAACCTGTGATCGCTCCAGTACATTGCAACCCCCAGGAAGAGGGTAAAGGTAGTCGAGACCTGCTATCTCGCCCCCACCATATACCGTCCAGACTGTCCTTGAGACGGAGCCGAGGCCAGACACGGGTTCAGACACGTGGCTCCAGTCACTAGTCACTCGGACTGGGAAGAAAACAGTTTGTAACTGTGACATCTGACAGGAGTAACATGGATGGTCCAGTCAAACGTGGATCATGCCTCGAAGGTGGCATGAGAGGCATCGCAGAACATGCCCACGTGCCCGGGCATGTTAGGCAGAATAGTGACGTGGTCTGAAAGGTGGCGTCCGGTGGGGCATGGGGCGCGGGTACTGGGTTGCCACAGCTGACGCAATACTTGGCAGGGTGGAGTACTCTGCCACATGGCCGCCTCATGCCCCCGGTGAGGACGTGCTCCGGTGAGGACGTGCTCCCGGTGAGGACGTGCCCCGGTGAGGCCGTGCTCCCGGTGAGAACGTGCTCCCGGTGAGAACGTGCTCCCGGTGAGGACGTGCCCGGGTGAGGACGTGCCCCGGTGAGGACGTGCCCCCGGTGAGAACGTGCCCCCGGTGAGGACGTGCACCGGTGAGGACGTGCCCCGGTGAGGACGTGCTCCCGATGAGGACGTGCTCCCGGTGAGGACGTGCTCCCGTTGAGGACGTGCTCCCGGTGAGAACGTGCTCCCGGTGAGGACGTGCCCCCGGTGAGGATGTGCACCCGGTGAGGACGTGCCCGGGTGAGGACGTGCCCCGGTGAGGATGTGCCCCCGTGAGGCCGTGCCCCCGGTGAGGATGTGCACCCGGTGAGGACGTGCCCCGGTGAGGACGTGCCCCGGTGAGGACGTGCACCCGGTGAGGACGTGCCCCGGTGAGGACGTGCTCCCGGTGAGGACGTGCTCCCGGTGAGGACGTGCCCCGGTGAGGACGTGCCCCGTTGAAGACGTGCCCCCGGTGAGGACGTGCTCCGGTGAGGACGTGCTCCCGGTGAGGACGTGCTCCCGGTGAGGACGTGCCCCCGGTGAGGACGTGCCCCCGTGAGGACGTGCACCCGTGAGGACGTGCTCCCGGTGAGGACGTGCCCCGGTGAGGACGTGCCCCGGTGAGGACGTGCCCCCGGTGAGGACGTGCTCCCGGTGAGGACGTGCCCCGGTGAGGACGTGCCCCCGGTGAGGACGTGCTCCCGGTGAGGACGTGCCCCCGGTGAGGACGTGCTCCCGTGAGGACGTGCCCCCGGTGAGGACGTGCTCCCGGTGAGAACGTGCTCCCGGTGAGGACGTGCTCCCGGTGAGGACGTGCCCCCGGTGAGGACGTGCTCCCGGTGAGGACGTGCTCCCGGTGAGAACGTGCCCCGGTGAGGACGTGCTCCCGGTGAGGACGTGCCCCGGTGAGGACGTGCTCCCGGTGAGGCCGTGCCCCCGGGTGAGGACGTGCCCCCGGTGAGGACGTGCTCCGGTGAGGACGTGCCCCCGGTGAGGACGTGCTCCCGGTGAGGACGTGCTCCGGTGGAGGACGTGCCCCCGGTGAGGACGTGCTCCCGGTGGACGTGCCCCCGGTGAGAACGTGCTCCCGTGAGGACGTGCCCCCGGTGAGGACGTGCTCCCGGTGAGGACGTGCCCCGGTGAGGACGTGCTCCCGGTGAGAACGTGCTCCCGTGAGGACGTGCTCCCGGTGAGGACGTGCCCCGGTGAGGACGTGCTCCCGGTGAGAAACGTGCTCCCGTGAGGACGTGCTCCCGGTGAGGACGTGCCCCCGGTGAGGACGTGCTCCCGGTGAGAACGTGCTCCCGGTGAGGACGTGCTCCGGTGAGGACGTGCTCCGGTGAGAACGTCTCCCGGTGAGGACGTGCTCCCGGTGAGAACGTGCTCCCGGTGAGGACGTGCTCCCGGTGAGAACGTGCTCCCGGTGAGGACGTGCCCCGGTGAGAACGTGCCCCCGGTGAGAACGTGCTCCCGGTGAGAACGTGCTCCCGGTGAGGACGTGCTCCGGTGAGAACGTGCTCCCGGTGAGGACGTGCTCCCGGTGAGAACGTGCTCCCGGTGAGAACGTGCTCCCGGTGAGGACGTGCCCGGGTGAGGACGTGCCCCCGGTGAGAACGTGCTCCCGGTGAGGACGTGCCCGGTGAGGACGTGCCCCCGGTGAGGATGTGCCCCCGGTGAGGACGTGCCCCGGTGAGGACGTGCCCCGGGTGAGGACGTGCCCCGGTGAGGACGTGCCCCGGTGAGGACGTGCCCCGTGAGGACGTGCCCCGGTGAGGACGTGCTCCCGGTGAGGACGTGCCCCGGGTGAGGACGTGCCCCGGGTGAGGACGTGCCCCGGGTGAGGACGTGCCCCGGGTGAGGACGTGCCCCCGGTGAGGACGTGCCCCGGGTGAGACGTGCACCCGGTGAGGACGTGCCCCAGTGAGGACGTGCACCCGGGTGAGGACGTGCTTCTTCCTCACCACCACCTTAGCATACGGCCTAAGGTGTTTTATGAAAGTATTATAGTAGCATACGCTGTAATAAATTTCCCCTCTGTCATTCCATATCTGTCATTCCATATCTGTCATTCCAAGGTGTCAAGCGCCCCGCCTCCA
The DNA here is from genome assembly GCA_020271785.1 of Procambarus virginalis. Classification (NCBI taxonomy): domain Eukaryota; kingdom Metazoa; phylum Arthropoda; class Malacostraca; order Decapoda; family Cambaridae; genus Procambarus; species Procambarus virginalis. The sequence goes on from WNGS01169498.1 coordinate 46,439,471, forward strand.
GGTGTAGAATATGCCCTCAGAGAATAGTCACATAGAGAGATGTGTCACCCATGANCAGGTCTCAGGAAATCTTCCCTATCGATTTTATCAATTCTTGTTACTATTTTGTATGTAGTGATCATATCACCTCTTTTTCTTCTGTCTTCTAGTTTTGGCATATTTAATGCCTCTACCTCTCCTCGTAGCTCTTGCCCTTCAGTTCTGGAGCCCACTTAGTAGCATGTCTTTGCACCTTTTCCAGTTTGTTGATGTGCTTCTTAAGATATGGGCACCACAAACCGCTGCATATTCTAGCTTTGGACTAACAAAAGTCGTGAACAATTCTTTAGTATATCGCCATCCATGTATTTAAAAGCAATTCTGAAGTTAGAAAGCGTGGCATAGGCTCCTCGCACAATATTCTTAGTGGTCCTCAGGTGATAGTTTTCTATCTAGAACACCCCCTAGATCTCTTTCTTTATCAGAATTCTTAAAGATTTCTCACATAATGTATAGGTTGTGGTGATGGTGCTACCATGTGTGTGATGGTGCTACCATGCGTGGTGATGGTGTAATGGGTGTGAACATGAAAATAAAGAACCCCGCATAGGACCTATTGACCCATACGAGGCAGCTCCTATTTATATCCCCTCAAACCCCCCATTCATAACATGTCTCACCTACGCTTGAAACAACTCAGCGTTCCCTCGTCTATTATGTTTTTTTTTTTTGCTCATTTGTTTCAATAAATTTACACCTTTTTTTCCCCTCCAACCACTTGGGCTGGACGGTAGAGCGACGGTCTCGCTTCATGCAGGTCGGCGTTTCAATCCCCGACCATCCAAGTGGTTGGGACCATTCCTTCCCCCACCCCCCCGTCCCATCCAGATCTTTATCCCGACCCCCTTCCAGTGCTATATAGTCTAATGGCTTGTCGCTTTCCCCTGATAGTTCCCTTCCCTTCCCCTCCAACCAGTATTACCCGGTCCTTCCTGACTTAAAAACATATCCAATTTATATTTAAAATCTTACGTACTATAAGATATAAAATATATATTACGTGTTATAAAATCTCTTTGTTAGAGTATATTTGTCACATCATTCCTAATTCTTCGTATTTCTAGAGAATGTAAATTTACCTTTTTTTAATTAAGTTTATAATTAAGCTTCCTAATTACTGAACTGCCAAACGTAATGGGGGGGCGTAACAATGGGGGGGGGGATGAAAGTAATAGTGATAATATTAGACGTTCAATTAGTGCTAGGCCTAAGGCCTATATCAACCTCTAATTGGGGTCGTTAAGGTCATCACAATAGCTTATTGAAGGGGGAAGGGGGGGGGGTTATACCCCCCTCAGTATACCCAATAAAAGATCAACGATATACCCCTCGGTATACATTTGATCTTATATATGACTTACGCTGACACACATTTGATATAATTTATATATTGATATATCATAGTAGTGTCCTTGTTTCATTCCCAACTTTTAAGTATTATTTTACTTTTTTAATTAATTTTGTTTCCTTAAAATTTCAACTAATCTCATGGACATGAATAAACCCGTAATTACACAATGATGTGTTATCTTAAATATTATTAGCATACGAGTTAGCGAGATGCTCATCTTATTATATGGTATTATATAGCATATATAGCATTATATAGCCTCTATAACTCGTCACCTTGTGCTCAAGAGTCCTGCTGGTGACTCTTTAGATAACTTTACCTTAGAACACAATCTTGACAATCACTTACGGCTTCTTCGTGTGAATTGATCTAAACTTATATTTAGGGCTCACTTTTAAATCACTTTAAAGTGCAGGCGATGAGTCACAATAACGTGGCTGAAGTATGTTGACCAGACCACACACTAGAAGTTGAAGGGGACGACGACGTTTCGGTCCGTCCTGGACCATTCTCAAGTCGCTTGAGACGCTTGAAACGTCGTCGTCCCTTCAACTTCTAGTGTGTGGTCTGGTCAACTCACTTTTAAAGTGATTTAGAGCTCACTTTTTTATGCCCAAAAGTGTGTGTGTCGTGTTTATGAAAGTCAGATCACATTTAACGAGAGATTTTGTGTTCTTTATCGCTAATAATTATTTGTAAGAATGGTTCTGTTCTTTATTGTAGATTCTGGGGTGCCTTTATTGATTGTAAAGTGCCTTTATTGTTGCACTTGGTGGCCGGTGTGTGTGGGAGGGTCACAGCAGATGTGGCGAGGCCTTTACAGGTGTGGGCGAGGCCTCCGCAGGTGTGGCGAGGCCTCCATAGGTGTGGCGAGGCCTCCGCAGGTGTGGCCGAGGCCTCCATAGGTGTGGCGAGGCCTCCACAGGTGTGGGCGAGGCCTCCACAGGTGTGGCGAGGGAGACAGAGGTTCTACAGGCAAGTGCCAGGACGGTATACGGTATAAGGGAACGACCTCCGGTGGTGGTGTAGAGGGAGGTCGTAGATGGTAATATCTTGGAGGTCGTACGTGGTAGTATCTTGGAGGTCGTACGTGGTAGTATCTTGGAGGTCGTAGGTGGTAGTATCTTGGAGGTCGTAGGTGGTAGTATCTTGGAGGTCGTAGGTGGTAACATCTTCGAGGTCGTAGGTGGTAACATCTTGAAGGTCGTAAGTGGTAATATCTTGGAGGTCGTAAGTGGTAATATCTTGAAGATCGTAGTATATGGATAAGGAACGAGGGTAAATACTAAACAAAGTCTTGTATAGTGCAGTCGGAGACATTTATTACTTGTAATCATTCCATGCAGAATAAAGCTGCACCAAGTAGTAAAGATTACTATTACTAAAATAGTAAAATAACTTACTACGCACATACAATTTTTATAACTTATAAATAACTCGTACAAAAAAAATCTTAAAATAGTTACACAGCGAATAATTATAAATAAATTAAGAAAATACAACAAAAAATTATGTACAGTTTCTTAACAACACTGAATAATTAAAAAAAAAATTATACAAAGAGGATTGTGTTCCTATGTACAAAAATAATATTCCTTTGGTGTGTGTATGTGGAGGAGAAAACCCAAGCTACAGCAGAACTTACGAACTAGGCAAGATCTCTCTCTCTCTCTCTCTCTCTCTCTCTCTCTCTTACGTGAATCCCTTGTGTCTTACGCGTTAGTCTTACAGTACGGAACTTGGACCGTCCTCTCAGACGGGCCCAGTCATGTGTCGAGGAAGATATATATATATATATATATATATATATATATATATATATATATATATATATATATAATATATATATATATGAAGCCTATATATATATATATATATATATATATATATATATATATATATATATATATATATATATATATGGTGTGTGTGTGTGTGTGTGTGTGTGTGTGTGTGTGTGTGTGTGTGTGTGTGTGGGTGTGGGTTTCTGAGTGCCCAGGTCCCTTCTTGGCCCCTTGGCACCGTGGTACTCCGAGATGGGGTGAGTGGCACTCAGGTGAGGGGGTGTGGGAGGAGGCCAGTGCCTACCCAGTCACGAGGAACACTGCAGGTGAAATGTCAAATACAAACAGATGATCTGAGACGGGAAAAAAATCAACGGCGATGAGAAATGAATCACGAAATGATTCCCGATGAATAAAAATGAGATGAAGAAGAAACAGACAATGTGAATGAGAGGAGGAACTGGGCAGCAGACGAGGAAGTGTGAGTGACACGAAAAATGACCGAAATGAAAGCAAATGCTGCTAGAATAAGATAGAGGAATGAGGCGGAAGGTGTGAAGTAGGAGAGAGGAGTGGGCATCCGTAGGTATCGCTGGAGAACGTTGATATCCAGGACGGTCCCCCCCCCCCTCGTAGAAGGGGGCCTCGTAGCGAAGACGGTCCCCCCTCGTAGAAGGGGGCCTCGTAGCGAAGACGGTCCCTCCCTCGTAGAAGGGGGCCTCGTAGCGAAGACGGTCCCCCCCTCGTAGAAGGGGGCCTCGTAGCGAAGACGGTCCCCCCTCGTAGAAGGGGGCCTCGTAGCGAAGACGGTCCCCCCCTCGTAGAAGGGGGCCTCGTAGCGAAGACGGTCCCCCCCTCGTAGAAGGGGGCCTCGTAGCGAAGACGGTCCCCCCCCTCGTAGAAGGGGGCCTCGTAGCGAAGACGGTCCCCCCCTCGTAGAAGGGGGCCTCGTAGCGAAGACGGTCCCCCCCTCGTAGAAGGGGGCCTCGTAGCGAAGACGGTCCCCCCTCGTAGAAGGGGGCCTCGTAGCGAAGACGGTCCCCCCCTCGTAGAAGGGGGCCTCGTAGCGAAGACGGTCCCCCCCTCGTAGAAGGGGGCCTCGTAGCGAAGACGGTCCCCCCCTCGTAGAAGGGGGCCTCGTAGCGAAGACGGTCCCCCCCTCGTAGAAGGGGGCCTCGTAGCGAAGACGGTCCCCCCCTCGTAGAAGGGGGCCTCGTAGCGAAGACGGTCCCCCCCTCGTAGAAGGGGGCCTCGTAGCGAAGACGGTCCCCCCCCTCGTTGAAGGGGGCCTCGTAGCGAAGACGGTCCCCCCCCCTCGTAGAAGGGGGCCTCGTAGCGAAGACGGTCCCCCCCCTCGTAGAAGGGGGCCTCGTAGCGAAGACGGTCCCCCCCTCGTAGAAGGGGGCCTCGTAGCGAAGACGGTCCCCCTCTCGTCCTCGTAGCGAAGACTGTAGCGCCCCCGACTGGAGACGCAGCGGCCGTGCGACATTCTACCTCAGCGTGGCCAACTACTTCTGCCGATGGTGAGAGGAAGGCTCCCCCGAAGTCCTCAGGTGAGCTTCGAGAGCATGACGAACTTAGTCAGTTCGTCCAGGTGGGCTCTCATCTGTAACACCAGAAAGATCGAAGTTGAGGTCAGAATTCCTTCCATTCTCGGTCAAAAAGCCCTATTCCAAATATGTTAGACAATTATCGTTGTCTTTCAGCAACGATAATTATGTGTGTGTACTCACCTAGTTGTGTTTGCGGGGGTTGAGCTTCAGCTCTTTGGTCCAGCTACTCAATTGTCAATCAACTGGTGTACAGATTCCCGAGCCTACTGGGCTCTATCATATCTACATTTGAAACTGTGTATGGAGTCAGCCTCCACCACGTCACTGCCTAAAGCATTCCATTTATTAACTACTCTGACACTGAAAAAATTCTTTCTAACGTCTCTGTGGCTCATCTGGGTACTAAGTTTCCACCTGTGTCCCCTTGTTCGTGTTCCACCCGTGCTGAAGAGTTTGTCTTTGTCCACCCTATCAATTCCCCTGAGAATTTTGTAGGTAGTTATCATGTCTCCCCTTACTCTTCTGTTTTCCAGGGATGTGAGGTTCAGCTTCTTTAGCCTTTCCTCGTAGCTCATTCTGTGTGTGTGTCCTAGTGTGCGTGTGTGTGTGTGTGTGTGTCCAAGCGTGCGTGTGTGTGTGTGTGTGTACTCTCCTCTAGAGACTCACCGCAGTATGGAAGAGACAGTGGGTGGGCGCCTCGTCCTCCCCATTAGGACACTGGGACACCCCGTCACACAGATCGATGTCCTCCACACAGGTCCACCTTCCGTCCTGGCTAGGCGACGGACAGAACATCCGCTCTCCGCCGTCCGGGGCTGGGGGACACTCTGAGGACACCAACACCAGTTCACGTTAGGACACACTTCCACATTTGTGGGGCAACATGAATAACAAGAATAACAAGATTAATAACAAGATTAATAACAAGATTAATAACAAGATTAATAACAAGTTTAATGAATAACAAGACATGAATAATTCGCTCGCTGAATAATTCAAGTTTGTTTATTGAAACAATGAAATACATCTCAAAGGGATAGAGTAGCTTAGGCTATTTCTACCCCCCCTCCCTCTCGCTGGATAGATACAGATATTAAGGAATTTACATGTGAATAAGTTTTGGTTACGAAATAAATAGAATATGCCGCGCATTGGCCAATAGACCTACAGGATCGTCTATTCTGATGTTACATTTAGTCTATCCGTTCTTGCCCGACGAGTTAAACACCTACAAACGGTTCCTTTACAACTTATTTCCCATGTTTTTAATGCGTAAACAGATATAATAATTGTTTGGTAATTTGGAAGTCTAGCCTGTCCTCTTGACCTTAAATTTCCATGTAGAACACGCCTGAAAAAATGGACTTGGCGAAATTTTGAGTCCGTCCGGGACCCATATTAACTCGTAACGCATTTGTGTTGGGTTATTCATTACAAAAATACATGATACTCAAACAAATAATGTCCACTCTACTCAGTTTGGGCTGAAGATAGCCGAGGCAAGAGACAGGGGGGGAAAATCACTGTGAATAATCTCCATTACTCACCCACACTCACTCATTCACAAGGTAACTGACTCATACACTCACGCTTGCATTCATCCATTCACTCCCCCCTCCCCCTCCCCCCATACCTCCACCCTCACCTTCTTAATGTATCGCTCTCTACTGAGTGTTACACGGAGGATGTCAAGCGTGACTTGGATGAGGGAGAGGGGAGATGAGGGAGAGGGGGAGATGAGAGAGTGGACAGATGAGGGAGAGGGGGAGATGAGGGAGAGGGGAGATGGATGAGAACAAGAAGAGAGTGGATGGAACCACAAGCTCACACCGTCTACACAAATCCATCCTTCTCTCCTCCTCCTCCTCCTCCTCCTCCTCCTTCTTCTCTACCAAAAACAAACAAAAAATGTTAAAAACAAAAACCAACACCAAAAGAGATCAATAATTAGTTGCTGTGCAGACCCCAGACTTATAACACACAATGAAATGCCCATTAACATTATGTATCATCAGTAGGAGCCCTGAGGGCGACTCGAACCTGCACACACACACACACACACACACACACACACACACACACACACACACACACACACACACACACACACACACACACACACATACACACACTTGGCACTCACAAACACACGCCTAGAGGATTCATTTGAATCCCCAGCTGTCATTGTTCTACCGTGTCGTGGTGTAGGGGTCTAGGACCCGTGCTTGGAGAGAACCAAGTGCCAGGGTTCGAATCCCACTTCCCCCCCCCCCTCCCCACCTTATGGCTCCTATGCTTTCCCCAGACATATAATCTAAGATAACAGACAACATTGTTGATTCACAAAGAAATTTGATTGCTCAAGTCGTGTACAAATTGTACACTGCTAGAAGTGTACAGATTGTACACTGCCTTCTGCTTCCCTACTCCTTTAAATTCGGCTGTGACTTCCCCCTCCCCCCCCCCAGAACCCACCCTTCAATTTCAATTTCAATATCTGGTGTAATAATGATGTGAGAGCGTCGTACACATACAAGGAAAGGGACCAAGGATACAAGCATTGATACAACAACAACAACAACAACAACAACAGTAGACACTAAAACAACTAACATGTTCACTAAGACATTATTCCCTAGTGACTCTCAGGCAGCAAGACGAGACGTAGACAAGATAAGAAGCGACAATTCTTAACCAGAAAACAAGACTTTTTTTTTTAAGACATCAATATTGAGGAGAAAAACAGCTGTGTAGCTTATATAAAAGCTATAGTTTATTTTAGCTTTTGTAAGCCATTTAAAAGTCAAGGATGAGCAGAAAAGACCCCCGTGGATTGAGAAAGAAGCTATTTGTAACTGCGAGCGTCAGTCATAAACAAATTGACTGGGGAAATAATGAATCTAATAAAGGAGAGATGAGACCTGGAGACTAAAGCTGATAGAAACAGCGGAAAGGAAGTACGCAACGTGTCAAGAGCAGGTAACCCAGGTGACCCCTCTGAGATGGGACGGGGGGGGGGTAAGGAGTGGTGCCCAACCACTTGCGGACGGTCGGGGATTGAACGCCGACCTGTATGAAGCAAGGCCGTCGCTCTACCGTCCAGCCCAAGTGGCTGGACTATTAGCATGTGAGCATCTTGTAGTGATCATGGCTGCGGAAAGAGAAAGCTGGTGAAAGACCAACATTCTGTAATGTAGAGTGTCTGAAAGTTAGAGAATGCCTAGAAAGAATGCAAGGATAACATAGATGAAACATTGAGGAGAAAACGCTAAACCGGTACGACTATATAGCACGTGGAAGGGATATAAGACAGGGATAGACGCTGGGATAGGCGGGACTGAGTGGAGAAACGCTGCCCCTACCACCTGGACCATCGGGGATCAAACGCAGACCTGCAACAAGCGAGACCATCGCTCTACCGACCAGTCCAAGTGGGTGCACCAGCTGGGACATAGAACTCGCAGGAAATACAAGACAAAACATATTAGATTACATACAGAGTAAATCAAAGAAACTGAAGAAAGAGCCACAACGCCACTAAGAGATAGAGGAATCGACAATACCATCTGGCCAGGGTTCGACTCGCAGTAAACAGAGCCACAAATATGAATCACGAGGCATATGGAGAAGGAAAGTCTCACTTTCAACACAGCAAAAAAAAAAGTCACAACATGTATAAAAAAGCGAGGAACAAATCAATAAAGATTACGTAAAGAATACATAAAGAATACTTAAAGAACGAATACATAGAGAGCAGTGGAGATACATTTTGAAACTAAAGTAAGATCCCGAGCCAAGGAACAGCCTCAAAAGACTGAGGGAACTGAACTTCACCACGCTGAAGGATATGAAGAACAGAGGGGACATGATAACGACATACTAACTTCTAAGAGTAATCGAGCAAGCAGAAATAATGTTCAACATGAGGAACAGCTGGGAACTAGAGACAACAAACCACCGCCAAAAACACACCGACACTACGACGTTGGTACAACGTTCGAACAAGTTGATCGCCTCCTAACCAGTTATAACAACCAATATAGCAAGTTGTAGAACGTTCTAATACGTCATAAACACGTTAAGCCAAGATGTAACAACTTTATTACACGTTGTAACAAGCGGAAAATAGAGACAGTTTCGGTTTGTGTTTCCAGGGCACTCACGACGGTGACAGAAAGAACTCCGGCAGTGTAAGAATCCTAAATAAATGGAACGGAACACATGAAGAACTTGTGGAATCGAATTCAATACACAACATTAATGTAAATCATAAAAAAAACACGAGAGAATGGGCCATTGCATTAAACTACTAGAGGTTGGGAAGGCGGGGCCCAGGAGGTGAGGCTGGAGCCTGTAAACACACACATCCAGGTGACAACACACACACACACACACACACACACACACACACACACACACACACACCACACACACACACACACACACACACACACACACACACAGTTTCAAGTGTAGATATGATAGAGCCCAATGGGCTCAGGAAACTGTACACCTGTTGATTGACGGTTGAGAGGCGGGACCAAAGAGCCAGAGCTCAACCCCCGCAAGCACAACTAGGTGAGTACAACTAGGTGAGTACACACACGCGGTTGAGAAACGGACGACAGACGGTTGAGAGGCGGGACCAAAGAGCCAGAGCTCAACCCCCGCAAGCACAATTAGGTGAGTATACACACACACACACACACACACACACACACACACACACACACACCACACACACACACACACCACACACACACACACACATACACACACACACACTAACAAGACCTGGGACACTCAGGTGACAGCCGGCCCACTGCTTGTCAACACTTGCTCCACCACCAACATATTTTAACCCTTACGTTTATGCCTCGTGTCTCCCCCACTCCACCCCCCCCCCTCACCTCACTCCTCCTCCTCCCAATCACTCCTAACCTCCATTTAAGGGTTTCCGGTAAATTAGACAGTGTGGTCTGGGTGCCCGGTTCTCGGGGGTGTAGAATAAGAGGAGCCATCTTAGGGAGCGAGGCGACAGGGGCGAGACACGACAGCGCTCTACTAACACCAATCGGTCCCTTGTTTGACATATTTTTGGAACATCACAGTTTTGTGTTGAGAGTGAGGGGGGGGGCGGTGGCGCAGGGGTTGACGGGGGTGGAGGGGGCGGGGTTGAGGGGGGGTGGAGGGGGGCGGGAGTTGAGGGGGGGTGGAGGGGGTGGGTGTTGAGGATTTACGTGGGTGGTGGTAGGTGAGGTGCTCTCGTAGACTAAGAGATCTGACTATGGTCCTGAATTTACATAAAAAGGCAGATTTACAGTAATTACCTAAGTGCATAAGCTCGTGGTGTCCGTCTTCTCAACGAAGAAACAGTAAGACTTTCGTAATGCATTCCGGAAGATCACACCTAACGACAACACAGTAAACCCCCCACACCCCCCCCCCCCTTCTCCTTCCTCCACACTACAAAGTTTAGTTAAAAGTGGGAATTGTAACTACATAGTGTCGGAATTCATTAAGTGGTTTATCCCTTTTTCATATCTAACAAATGTAGAGGACTTGAGCCATGCATACAAAATACAGTCCTCAAAATAATTTAGGATTAAAAAGTAAACTGTGTACACATACAGCGAGAGGCGGGGTATACCTGTGTGTATGTCTTCCTCACTCTCATTACCTTCTCAATTAATAATAATTAATATATTTTTCCAAATGGGTTTTTAATTAGAGTTATGTCATGGCATTTGTGGCTTCGGCAGGTAGATAATGCCTTAGGTTTAATAATAATTAAGTGTGTCAGGGGACAGGCAGCCAGTGTATATTTACATGTTAAATAGTCGAACTGCTGACTGTCGAACTACTGACCCTCCCCAGGATGCAACCCCACAACAAGCTGACTAACTCCTGAGTATCTACTTACTGCTAGGTGAACAGGCGCATTAGGTGATAGTAAATGTGCCCAACCATTTATGTCCCGCCCGGGATTCGAACCCGGAATTCCCAATATACTATTACCGTATAACTTCACATGTTTTATAGTAAAAGAAGCTTCATCTTTGTCAATCATCAGCTAACACGAAGCCTTCAAAATTATCTTTCCCCTGATCTGCTTCTGAACCTTGTAGACAATCTACAGGCCTCTCCACACCCTGTATACCACCTAGGGACTCCCCTACACCCCTTGCACACATCCTAGGGGCATATTTACAACCTAGGGACTCCCCTACACCCGTGCACACATCCTAGGGGCATATTTACAACCTAGGGACTCCCCTACACCCGTGCACACATCCTAGGGGCATATTTACAACCTAGGGACTCCCCTACACCCGTGCACACATCCTAGGGGCATATTTACAACCTAGGGACTCCCCTACACCCGTGCACACATCCTAGGAGCATATTTACAACCTAGGGACTCCCCTACACCCGTGCACACATCCTAGGGGCATATTTACAACCTAGGGACTCCCCTACACCCTTGCACACATCCTAGGGGCATATTTACAACCTAGGGACTGTCTGGCCTCCTGCAGGAAGTTAGGGGTGTGTGTGGCGCGGGCGAGAATGACTGTAGCCGTAATCGTTGTGATGCTGCAGAGAGTGTTTGGTCTCACGGGCTGTTGGTTCTGGAGGGAGGCATTGGGGACCAGTTGAAGCAGCACGGGGGGCCGCTTGCTACTGATGGCATACTTCTTATTTACCTCGGTGAGGGGGCGGCGAGGGGGCGGTGAGGGGGGATTTTGTCCCCCTTCAGATTTCTCTTAGCACTTTCCCCCTGGACTCGGCAGCCTGTCACGTCTTTACCCTTCCTCTAGTATCTTTTAGTACGTTGGTATAGCAAAGATCGTTGATACTATATATATAATATATATATATACAATTGTAAATTTAAATACCGTAGTTGATAAAGCTATTGATAACGAGATTGGTGAACGGTTTGCGGGTTTAAGAGCGAAGGGTTGACATAGTTCAACCATCAAGAGAAGTCCAGTCCACCAGTTCTGGCAGTTAGTCAACCAACAACGCAATATAGTCGACCTTTTCCACGGCCCATTTGCACATGAGCGGTTCGTGTTAGGTTAGGTTAGGTTAGGTTAGGTTAGGCTGGCTTATGTTTGGCAAGGTTGTGTTGGGTTATGGCAAGTTGGGTTGTGTTAAGTTAGTTTGGGTTAGGTTGGGACGAGTTGAGTTAGATTTGATTGGATTAGATTGTGCTGGGTTAGGATATCACGCTGGGGCCAGATTCACGAAAGCACTTACGCAAGCACGTACGAACCTGTACATCTTTTCTCAATCTTTGGCGGCTTTGTTTCCAATTATTAAACAGTTTACAAACATGAAAACTTCCCAATCAACTGTTGTTATTGTTATAAACAGCCTCCTGGTGCTTCGGAGCTCATTGACTGTTTAATAATTGGAAACACAGCCGCCAAAGATTGAGAAAAGATGTACAGGTTCGTAAGTGCTTTCGTGAATCTGACCCCTGGATTACATCAGGTTAGGATGAGTTAATAGGCTTTAACGCAGCCAAAATCCGTTGACAACCCGTTGTAATTCGTAACAGAGCAGCGTGTCCTCTCAAGAGGTCCAAACGTCACCAAATTGACGTACTAAATTTGCCCGAACCTAACCTAGCCGAAAATTAACGAATATAAAACGAGACACCACGACAATTCTGCGAACTGCTATGATTTTTTTTAAGTAAATCACTTTTTATTTTGGTCTAAAGGGATTTGTACCAAGACGGGTTTAACAGAATAACCTGTCATACCTAATACTACAACATAATTTCATATTAAAATCCCCAAAACGTACAAAATAAATCTGTAAAATCTATAAAAATAAATCTGTTCTGTAAACCGCAACTCACAAGTAACCCCGTTTTCTATGGGTGGATTCATCGCTTGGGTTAAATACGGGCAATTTAGCTCACTATTTTTTGACGTAGTGAAAGGCTGAACAGAGAGAGAGAGAGAGAACATTTCCTATCAAAGATATTTATTAACACGAGCAATTAACCAATTAATAAACTTCAGTGACACAAGCGGAAGATGAAGCCTAATACACCCATCTCTGAAAGCTTTCATATTCAATAAACAAATAATATTAAAAAACTACTATTCAAAATATATATTCTATAATCGCCCTGTGAGAGAGATTAGATACCAAGAGTTCAAATATAGGTGAAGTGTAAGAGATTGGCTGCGTGCTGGAGTATTTAGAGGCAGACTTAACACAGCATGCATGGCACTGAGTTGGACAGGAGTGAGTTTGACATGAGAGAGTTTGACAGGAGTTTGACAATGTTTAAGGGAGTGTTTAAGGGAGTGTTTAAGGGAGTGTTTAAGGGGGGTGTTTAAGGGAGTGTTTAAGGGAGTGTTTAAGGGAGTGTTTAAGGGGGTGTTTAAGGGAGTGTTTAAGGGGTATTTAAGGGAGTGTTTAAGGGAGTGTTTAAGGGGGTGTTTAAGGGGGTGTTTAAGGGAGTGTTTAAGGGGGTGTTTAAGGGGATGTTTAAGGGAGTGTTTAAGGGGTGTTTAAGGGAGTGTTTAAGGGGGTGTTTAAGGGGTGTTTAAGGGAGTGTTTAAGGGGGCGTTTAAGGGGATGTTTAAGGGGTGTTTAATGGAGTGTTTAAGGGGTGTTTAAGGGAGTGTTTAAGGGAGTGTTTAGGGAGTGTTTAAGGGGGTGTTTAAGGGAGTGTCTAAGGGAGTGTTTAAGGGGGTGTTTAAGAGAGTGTTTAAGGGGGTTTTTAAGGGAGTGTTTAAGTGAGTGTTTAAAGGGTGTTTAAGGAGGTGTTTAAGGGAGTGTTTAGGGAGGTGTTTAAGTGAGTGGTCGCATGACTGGTTGTGACAGTGCAGTGAGTGGTCGCATGACTGGTTGTGACAGTGCAGTGAGTGGTCGCATGACTGGTTGTGACAGTGCAGTGAGTGGTCGCATGACTGGTTGTGACAGTGCAGTGAGTGGTCGCATGACTGGTTGTGACAGTGCAGTGAGTGGTCGCATGACTGGTTGTGACAGTGCAGTGAGTGGTCGCATGACTGGTTGTGACAGTGCAGTGAGTGGTCGCATGACTGGTTGTGACAGTGCAGTGAGTGGTCGCATGACTGGAACACATAACAACAGTTTCAATTTGAAAACCAAAAGCATAAAATTCAACAGGAGTTAAAGGTTATCTAGACATAAACATATTCCGTCTGGTGTGATACAGCGAGTCTACTGTAGTGCCTCTGTAGTCTCCAATAACAGTGAGAGTGTACCAGTGTGGCAGCTCAACACACACTGTAGTGTAGAGGAGGACTAGTGAGACACATGGCAAGAGTGAAGATAATTAAAGAGAAGAGAGACTCACCCCCGGCCCGCAGGTAGTAGAGGTAGTGATGAGACTCGTATTGCGTCGAGTCGTGTGTCTGAACCGTCTTGTGCTTGTGGCCGTAGCTTCGGTGGGACCGTCGCTGCCTCTCCACCTGCTGCTGCTGCCCGTCCTCCTCCTCTTCCTGCTGCGCCTCCTGCTGCTGCTCCATCCCCGCCAGGTAGGCCGACACTTCCCTTAAGGCGTCTAGGATATCGTCCGATTCCTCGCGGGCAGTGTCTGTCGTGTCTGCCTCGCTGGAGTGGCGCTGGCTGGGCCCAGACTTCTTTCTGCGGTGTCTGGAGGAGATCCTGGGCCTCCACGGGAGGTCGCGGGCAGGTGTGGAGGTCTCCTGGGTGGTGGAGAGGATGGTGTGGAGCCTCTGGAGGTACTGGCGACTGCTGGTGAGGAAGAGGGAGGTGGATGGCGCCAGGCGCGGCGCCGCCGGGGTGCCGGGCGGTGCTCCCGCCACTAAAGTCTGTAGTTCGACGTCGTTTAGGTCGAGGAGCGCGCGAAGGGCGTGTCGCACGCGGCTAGTGTCGTAAGTGTCGTCGAGATTGGCAGCGGCTACCGCATGGCGCGGCAGGTGGAGGGTGCGGCGACCCGTGTCTGCGGCCACGGGCGGCACGTGTCGAGAGGCGGCAGGTGCGATCACTGCCAGCAGCAGCAGTAGCGGCACCACCAGCGGCACTGGAGGCATCACACTACACTCTGAGAGAGAGCACCAGGTGGCCGGAGACCAGGGGCTGCTCGCCACTATGCGCTACACAACTATCACAACAAGTGGTGGCGAGTGAGGGAGAGAGAGCGTGGTGGTGGTGGTGGTGGCGGCGAGTGAGGGAGAGTTGCGGACTGACTGCTGGAGAAGGCTCATTCCCGCGCCTCTTATATGTCTCCCGCCTCCCACTCTTACGCCACGCCGCCCTCCTCATGTACCTCCATGTGCCTGCCCCTCACCCCTCACACACCACTCACGACCCTCACACGCCACACCACAGCCACCCCTCACACGTCATCCTCGACCCTCACACGCCACACCTGTCACCTCACACTCCAAGACAACGTCGACCACCCCAGCAGGTGTATATATTCCGGCGCTGGGATTACCACAGGGGATCGAACCTGTGATCGCTCCAGTACATTGCAACCCCCAGGAAGAGGGTAAAGGTAGTCGAGACCTGCTATCTCGCCCCCACCATATACCGTCCAGACTGTCCTTGAGACGGAGCCGAGGCCAGACACGGGTTCAGACACGTGGCTCCAGTCACTAGTCACTCGGACTGGGAAGAAAACAGTTTGTAACTGTGACATCTGACAGGAGAGTAACATGGATGGTCCAGTCAAACGTGGATCATGCCTCGAAGGTGGCATGAGAGGCATCGCAGAACATGCCCACGTGCCCGGGCATGTTAGGCAGAATAGTGACGTGGTCTGAAAGGTGGCGTCCGGTGGGGGGCATGGGGCGCGGGTACTGGGTTGCCACAGCTGACGCAATACTTGGCAGGGTGGAGTACTCTGCCACATGGCCGCCTCATGCCCCCGGTGAGGACGTGCACCGGTGAGGACGTGCTCCCGGTGAGGACGTGCCCCGGTGAGGACGTGCTCCCGGTGAGGACGTGCTCCCGGTGAGGACGTGCCCCGGTGAGGACGTGCTCCCGGTGAGGACGTGCTCCGGTGAGGACGTGCTCCCGGTGAGAACGTGCTCCCGGTGAGAACGTGCTCCCGGTGAGGACGTGCCCGGGTGAGGACGTGCCCCCGGTGAGAACGTGCTCCCGGTGAGGACGTGCCCGGGTGAGGACGTGCCCCCGGTGAGGATGTGCCCCCGGTGAGGACGTGCCCCGATGAGGACGTGCCCTGGGTGAGGACGTGCCCCGGTGAGGACGTGCACCCGGTGAGGACGTGCCCCGGTGAGAACGTGCTCCCGGTGAGAACGTGCTCCCGGTGAGGACGTGCTCCCGGTGAGGACGTGCTCCCGGTGAGGACGTGCTCCCGGTGAGGACGTGCCCCCTGTGAGGACGTGCTCCGGTGAGAACGTGCTCCCGGTGAGAACGTGCTCCCGGTGAGGACGTGCTCCCGGTGAGGACGTGCTCCCGGTGAGGCCGTGCCCCCGGTGAGGCCGTGCCCCGGTGAGGACGTGCCCCCGGTGAGGACGTGCACCAGTGAGGACGTGCCCCCGGTGAGGACGTGCTCCCGGTGAGGACGTGCTCCCGGTGAGGCCGTGCCCGGTGAGGACGTGCCCCCGGTGAGGACGTGCCCCCGGTGAGGACGTGCACCAGTGAGGACGTGCCCCCGGTGAGGACGTGCCCCCGGTGAGGACGTGCTCCCTGTGAGGACGTGCTCCCGGTGAGGACGTGCCCCCGGTGAGGACGTGCACCAGTGAGGACGTGCCCCCGGTGAGGACGTGCTCCCGGGTGAGGACGTGCCCCGGGTGAGAACGTGCCCGGGTGAGGACGTGCCCCCGGTGAGGACGTGCCCCGGGTGAGGACGTGCCCCGGTGAGGACGTGCACCCGGGTGAGGACGTGCCCCAGTGAGGACGTGCACCCGGGTGAGGACGTGCTTCTTCCTCACCACCACCTTAGCATACGGCCTAAGGTGATTAATGAAAGTATTATAGTAGCATACGCTGTAATAAATTTCCCCTCTGTCATTCCATATCTGTCATTCCATATCTGTCATTCCCAAGGTGTCAAGCGCCCCGCCTCCAGGTGTAGAATGATGCCCTCAGAGAATAGTCAACATAGAGAGATGTGTCACCCATGACCCGGCGAGACTGAAGCCTCACTGACAGCTGATAACTTGAGGAAGTTACAAACATCTTGTAGTCTCCTGATGCAGTTAAGAAAACATGTAGACGACAGGCAGCTGCGGGTCCTGGCCAGCTCTTCGAGACAATCATACCTCGTAGACAAGCTACACTTTCCTGCGATATTGTAGAACAATGCTGGCTGTCTAAGCTGGCGCCCGTTATCTAGTTATCTTGCTTGAGGGAAGTACCAGCATCTTCATAACGTAGATGATATTGGTTTTAGCATATGAGTGACTTGGGTAGATGAGAGAGGTTTTGGCATCTACGGTCCTAGACTTAATGGTAGAAGAATCGGGATGTAGGTTATCTTGAGGTTATCTTAAGGTTATCTTGAGATGATTTCGGAGCTTAGCGTCCCCGCGGCCCGGTCCTCGACCAGGCCTTCTTTTTTGTTACACACACCCCCAGGAAGCAGCCCGTAGCAGCTGTCTAACTCCCAGGTACCTATTTTACTGCTAGGTAACAAGGGCATCAGGGTGAAAGAAACTCTGCCCATTTGTTTCCGCCTCAGCTGGGGACCGAACCCTGGCCCTTTACTACACCTGGACTACAAACCCCAATCGCTGTCCACCCAGCTGTCAGGCCCTTGATGTAGACGAGGAGGTACCAGCATCTTGGCAAGGCATTCACGAAGCAGTTACGCAAGCACTTACGAACGTGTATATCTTTCCTCAATCTTTGACGGCTTTGGTTACATTTATTAAACAGTTTACAAGCATGAAAACTTCCCAATCAACTGTTGTTATTGTTATAAACAGCCTCCTGGTGCTTCGGAGCTCATTAACTGGTTAATAATTGTAAACAAAGCCGCCAAAGATTGAGAAAAGATGGATAGGGTCGTAAGTACTTGCGTAACTGCTTCGTGAATCCGGGACTAATTAGACACTATAACAGCATCTTGATAAAATAAAGGAGGTGGGAGGGGTACGTGAGGTACAGGGAGGGGTACGTGAGGTACAGGGAGGGGTACGTGAGGTACAGGGAGGGGTACGTGAGGTACAGGGAGGGGTACGTGAGGTACAGGGAGGGGTACGTGAGGTACAGGGAGGGGTACGATAAGACAACGCCGCCCCCCATGCCAAGATACCCCCTTCTTAACCCCCCATCCCCCTTAACTGATAACATACTCCATACTACCCCCTCCCCCCTCATCCCCCCCCCCTCTTCATCATCTGGTGACTGATTCATCACCTCCAGACACGCGTTGATTGCTGAGGGGTGTTGCTTCTTGCAGGGTCTGCAGCGATGTCTTAGCTGCATCTTGTTTTACATTCAGCTACTGGGAACACAAAGTTGCAAGTAGCACCGGCTATGGTGAGCCCGTAGTGGACTTACCTGGCACAGGAGCGGTGCAAGTAGCACGGGCTATGGTGAGCCCGTAGTGGACTTACCTGGCACAGGAGCGGGGCAAGTAGCACGGGCTATGGTGAGCCCGTAGTGGACTTACCTGGCACAGGAGCGGGGCAAGTAGCACGGGCTATGGTGAGCCCGTAGTGGACTTACCTGGCACAGGAGCGGGGCAAGTAGCACGGGCTATGGTGAGCCCGTAGTGGACTTGCCTGGCACAGGAGACGTTGGCCACATGCTTGTCATAAGAATAACTGTCATAAAGCCTATACAGGAGCATAACTCTACCTTCCCTAGTCACTATACACCAGTTCTTCTCACCATACGTGACTCGGGCGCCATATTTGATTTACTTTATGGTGTCATTAGTATTTTATTTCATGAGTGTGTAAATGTGATTTTTTTTTATGTCAAGAAAAGATGGAACTAAATGGTACACTAACGTCACTAACGTCGTTGTGTCACGTGACGCGTCTGAAACACTTGGGCACGGTGACAGAATGGCGAACTACAATTGGTCAATAGTTGAAAGTACTAGCCAATCAGCGTGTAGCTCAATGGTGCAATGAAAGAATCCGTGCAACGGGAATTGGCTTCCAGTAGCACAACCACACGAATTAGGACAGCGCAACTGTCGCTCTCAAAATGTCTAAAATGTCCGTATGGTTGACGGCAAACTGGTCCAAGATTGATGGGTAGGAACATAATATTATTCCTTACTGTACGCAAGATTGTACGCGGTGTGGCCCGCGGTGAGGACGAACTAGGAAGGTCGAGACGTCTCTGGCGTCCTAGCGGGTGTGTTGGTGGACCAGGAGCAGGACCAACCCATGAGGGGAGCCATAGGTTGGTCTTGCGGGTAAACGGCGGTGTCAGTCCTCCCTCGCCTTACAGTCCAGGTATGCACCTCCCCAAGATGTAGCATCTCGGTTTCCTTCCTGCCCTCAGCCGCCTTACAGGACCACTCGACGCCTCACCGAGCCTCAGTGGGTGTCTTCTCCGTTCTGTCTCTGTGTCTGATCAGGGCGGATCCTAGCCAGCCTTAGACGTCTGACCGCCGTCACGTACTGGAGTGGACAGGTGGACCTCGCTGGCATGACAAGAGGCTCCGTGGCACTCATATTGTGAATCCTTATCCTGATCCCTTCCAAGTGCTATAGTCGTCACGGGTTGGCGCTTTCCCCTGATTATTCCTTCCTTCCTCCTGCCTCCTGCCCTTCCTCCTAACACACCTGCTGTCACCCTAACACACCTGTTGTCACCCTGACACACCTGCTGTCACCTAACACCCCTGCTGTCACCCTGACACACCGCTGTCACCCTAACACACACCTGCTGTCACCCTAACACACCTGCTGTCATACTAACACACCTGCTGTCACCCTAACACACCTGCTGTCATACTAA
>WNGS01169498.1:46476158-46491247 GCA_020271785.1 Procambarus virginalis
GGTGCAGGTGGTCACTGCTGAGGATAGTGAGTAGTGTTAATGGTGCAGGTGGTCACTGCTGAGGAGTAGTGAGTAGTGTTAGTGGTGCAGGTGGTCACTGCTGAGGAGTAGTGAGTAGTGTTAATGGTGCAGGTGGTCACTGCTGAGGAGTAGTGAGTAGTGTTAGTGGTGCAGGTGGTCACTGCTGAGGAGTAGTGAGTAGTGTTAGTGGTGTAGGTGGTCACTGCTGAGGAGTAGTGAGTAGTGTTAGTGGTGCAGGTGGTCACTGCTGAGGAGTAGTGAGTAGTGTTAATGGTGCAGGTGGTCACTGCTGAGGAGTAGTGAGTAGTGTTAATGGTGCAAGTGGTCACTGCTGAGGAGTAGTGAGTAGTGTTAATGGTGCAAGTGGTCACTGCTGAGGAGTAGTGAGTAGTGTTAATGGTGCAAGTGGTCACTGCTGAGGAGTAGTGAGTAGTGTTAATGGTGCAAGTGGTCACTGCTGCCCCTTCACCTCATCAGGTCATGACCTTAAGCTCTTCTCTTCTTCATATGACCTTCTCAGTGTTCCTTATCTGTTAATCTTACCAGGCATACTTGCTTGTCCCCTTGTTCTCCGCCTCTTACTAGACCGTCTTGTGTGACGAGTACTTTTTAAAGCTTTTCTACATAGAGCTTTGGCTTTTTTTTGTTGGCTTTACTTCTTGAGCAGTGAGCAGTCTTGCAGCCTATTGCTTTGTTAGGAAATGTGCCTCTTTATCTGTGTGTAAATGTTACCCTTTCATGTTTTTCCTTCATATCTTACAATGGTTTGTCACTTTGCTCTGATTCTCAATGTATCATGGCAGAGAACTCCCTTATTTCATCATAATCTCCCCTTCGATAAAGTCTCCTCATCTTGATATTGCTGCTTATGTTTTGTTTTCTTTCTCCTTCTTCAACTGCATTATAAACTACTCAAATGTTTGCACAATGTGGTCATTGGAATTTGTTGTATATACTTGTCATCTTTGTCTCATTTTGAGCCTATAGGCCTCGACTATTTTAGCACTCCAAGCCTCTTCTGTTCCCTTTGTTTATCAATCAAATTTTCGGAGATTGAAATCACCTACAACTAGCCTCTTTGCTTGCATTCTAATGGTGATATTTGTCACACTTTGGATTATGTAGTGTGGGTGACTGTACCAGTGTGGGTGACTGTACCAGTGTGGGTGACTGTACCACCGTGGGTGACTGTACCAGCGTGGGTGACTGTACCACCGTGGGTGACTGTACCAGTGTGGGTGACTGTACCAGTGTGGGTGACTGTACCACCGTGGGTGACTGTACCAGCGTGGGTGACTGTACTACCGTGGGTGACTGTACCAGTGTGGGTGACTGTACTACCGTGGGTGACTGTACCAGCGTGGGTGACTGTACCACCGTGGGTGACTGTACCACCGTGGGTGACTGTACCACCGTGGGTGACTGTACCAGCGTGGGTGACTGTACTACCGTGGGTGACTGTACCAGCGTGGGTGACTGTACCACCGTGGGTGACTGTACCAGTGTGGGTGACTGTACCACCGTGGGTGACTGTACCAGCGTGGGTGACTGTACTACCGTGGGTGACTGTACCAGTGTGGGTGACTGTACTACCGTGGGTGACTGTACCACCGTGGGTGACTGTACCAGCGTGGGTGACTGTACCACCGTGGGTGACTGTACCAGCGTGGGTGACTGTACTACCGTGGATGACTGTACCACCGTGGGTGACTGTACCACCGTGGGTGACTGTACCAGTGTGGGTGACTGTACCACCGTGGGTGACTGTACCACCGTGGGTGACTGTACCACCGTGGGTGACTGTACCAGTGTGGGTGACTGTACTACCGTGGGTGACTGTACCAGTGTGGGTGACTGTACTACCGTGGGTGACTGTACCAGTGTGGGTGACTGTACTACCGTGGGTGACTGTACCACCGTGGGTGACTGTACCAGTGTGGGTGACTGTACTACCGTGGGTGACTGTACCAGTGTGGGTGACTGTACTACCGTGGGTGACTGTACCAGTGTGGGTGACTGTACTACCGTGGGTGACTGTACCAGTGTGGGTGACTGTACCAGTGTGGGTGACTGTACTACCGTGGGTGACTGTACCAGTGTGGGTGACTGTACTACCGTGGGTGACTGTACCAGTGTGGGTGACTGTACCAGTGTGGGTGACTGTACCACCGTGGGTGACTGTACCAGTGTGGGTGACTGTACCACCGTGGGTGACTGTACCAGTGTAGGTGACTGTACCACCGTGGGTGACTGTACCAGTGTGGGTGACTGTACCACCGTGGGTGACTGTACCAGCGTGGGTGACTGTACCACCGTTTGTGACTGTACCAGTGTGGGTGACTGTACCAGTGTGGGTGACTGTACCACCGTGGGTGACTGTACCACCGTGGGTGACTGTACCACCGTGGGTGACTGTACCACCGTGGGTGACTGTACCACCGTGGGTGACTGTACCACCGTGGGTGACTGTACCACCGTGGGTGACTGTACCAGTGTGGGTGACTGTACCACCGTGGGTGACTGTACCACCGTGGGTGACTGTACCACCGTGGGTGACTGTACCACCGTGGGTGACTGTACCACCGTGGGTGACTGTACCACCGTGGGTGACTGTACCACCGTGGGTGACTGTACTACCGTGGGTGACTGTACCAGTGTGGGTGACTGTACCACCGTGGGTGACTGTACCAGTGTGGGTGACTGTACTACCGTGGGTGACTGTACCAGTGTGGGTGACTGTACCAGTGTGGGTGACTGTACTACCGTGGGTGACTGTACCAGTGTGGGTGACTGTACTACCGTGGGTGACTGTACCA
Organism: Procambarus virginalis; assembly: GCA_020271785.1. Classification (NCBI taxonomy): domain Eukaryota; kingdom Metazoa; phylum Arthropoda; class Malacostraca; order Decapoda; family Cambaridae; genus Procambarus; species Procambarus virginalis. The sequence goes on from WNGS01169498.1 coordinate 46,478,996, forward strand.
GTGTGGGTGACTGTACCACCGTGGGTGACTGTACCAGTGTGGGTGACTGTACTACCGTGGGTGACTGTACCAGTGTGGGTGACTGTACCAGTGTGGGTGACTGTACTACCGTGGGTGACTGTACCAGTGTGGGTGACTGTACTACCGTGGGTGGCTGTACCAGTGTGGGTGACTGTACCACCGTGGGTGACTGTACCAGTGTGGGTGACTGTACTACCGTGGGTGACTGTACCAGTGTGGGTGACTGTACTACCATGAGTGACTGTACCACCGTGGGTGACTGTACCAGCGTGGGTGACTGTACCACCGTGGGTGACTGTACCACCATGAGTGACTGTACCACCGTGGGTGACTGTACCACCGTGGGTGACTGTACCACCGTGGGTGACTGTACCACCGTGGGTGACTGTACCAGCGTGGGTGACTGTACCACCGTGAGTGACTGTACCACCGTGGGTGACTGTACCACCGTGGGTGACTGTACCACCGTGGGTGACTGTACCACCGTGGGTGACTGTACCAGCGTGGGTGACTGTACCACCGTGGGTGACTGTACCACCATGAGTGACTGTACCACCGTGGGTGACTGTACCACCGTGGGTGACTGTACCACCGTGGGTGACTGTACCAGCGTGGGTGACTGTACCACCGTGAGTGACTGTACCACCGTGGGTGACTGTACCACCGTGGGTGACTGTACCACCGTGGGTGACTGTACCAGCGTGGGTGACTGTACCACCGTGGGTGACTGTACCACCGTGGGTGACTGTACCAGCGTGGGTGACTGTACCACCATGAGTGACTGTACCACCGTGGGTGACTGTACCACCGAGGGTGACTGTACCACCATGAGTGACTGTACCACCGTGGGTGACTGTACCACCGTGGGTGACTGTACCACCGTGGGTAACTGTACCACCGTGGGTGACTGTACCACCGTGGGTGACTGTACCAGCGGGGAAGACTAAGGTACCATGTACCACGCCGTATACACACACCTCCCCAGAAGAAATTTCTAACCAATACATTACTCTAAAGAGGCCATAAAGATGCACTTGAAGAGCCGGTTAAGAAGATTCAGAGCGACGCCGTTTACTGCTGGTAATATACTAACTCGAGGCGGAAACCATATATCCGAATCGTAGTTATCGGACGACTCCGCCATTGGCTACATGAAGCATCTGAGATAACCTTCCCCAAAGCATCGAATGCCAAGCAACTGCAAGCAAAAAAGGAAAATGTGACAGTGTCAGACCACGGAGGAAGAATTGAAACAGGAATTTCCTTAAGTACTTTCGTATATTAATACAGAAGGAGTCTTCAGAAGATGTATTAATATACGAAAGTACTTAAGGTATTTTCGTATATTAATACAGGACTCTTCAGAAGATGTATTAATATACGAAAGTACTTAAGGAAATTCTTGTTTCAGTTCTTCCTCCGTGGTCTGACACTGTCACATTTTTAATCACGTGTTAATTTTTTTCGTGATTTACACACAAAAATGAAAATATGTCTATAAATGGAAATGTCAAATGCCAAAATGTTTTGGGGGCTTGCTTCTCCCAATTCTTCCCAGCACTGTTGGGTACTTGGGGTTGCCATTAGAGAGACGAGTGCCACGCCGGGTAGTGCCACAGTCACCCCCCCCACGTAAATATCTTGCAATGTCATTTTGTCGCGACTGATTTTTTCCATATCGTAAAACATCACGCGCTGATCACGCCAAAATGATGAAAACATCTAATCACAATATTTTACCTTTAAACCCTATAAATAACTTTTGATAAAGTGTTTCTTGTCCTTTATGGACTGTGGGTTAATGTTTAATAAATAGTGATATTGTAGGAGGAGTTTATAAAGAGAAGAGAATTAAAAAGGGAAAAAGAGAGAGGGGGGGAAGGAGAGAGAAGAAAGATAGGGGAGAGGGAAGGGAAGAGAGAGAGAGACGAGGGGAAGACAGAAAGAGAAGAGGGGAAGACATAGAGAGACCCGGGCACCGCCGACTACTCATAGTAAATATATAAATCAGATCTAATTATAATTATTATTTTCATTATTATAATTGTAATCTGTGAATGGTCTTTAAGACCTTCACTTCAACTTATTCTGGTGGATAATATATTTTCATGTAATTAATAATAAATAATTATTCATTATTTGGGGGACAGGGAGCCAGTGTATATATACATTTTAGACTGATATCGAGGCCCGTTCCTCAGGTCAATATACTGACCTCCCCCCCCCCTAGGACGCAACCCCCCCATCTAACTCCTGGGCACCAATTTGCTACTAGGTGGACTGGGGCATTAGGGAATAGGAAACACGCCTAACCATTTCTGTCTCGCCCGGGACTCGAACCCGGAATTCCCGATCCTCAAACTGAGTGTGAATCGAACGAGAACCGACTAGACAAGGCTCTAGGAGTAGATATAACTCCAAGTCTAATTCCCAGGCACACGTGAATCGGATAACATCAGCGGCATACTCTATAGTAGTCTAAGGCATTGAACTAAAGGACCTGGTGGTGGAAGTAAGTTCCAAAAATGTCAAAGGCAGATATGATAGAGATTGGTCGTAAATTATTGCATCATGCAACCGGTTGCTGGAGGAGCTTGGTCCAAGAGCTGAAGCTCGATTCTGCCGGCACAATCATGTGATTACGAACATACACAGAGGACAGATTAGTAGCTAACATTCTGCTGTTGAAGCATAGTTAGGTGAACACACATACACAGCAGACACACACAGATACACACACACACACACAGACACACACAGACACACACAGACACACACAGACACACACACACACACACACACACACCACACACACACACACCACACACACACACACACACACACACACACACACACACACACACACACACACACACACACACACACACCACACACACACACACCACACACACGCACACACACACACACACACACACACACACACACACACACACACACACACACACACACACACACACACACACACACACACACACACACCACACACACACACACACACACCACACACACACACACACCACACACACACCACACACACACACACACACACACCACACACACACACACACACACACACACACACACACCACCACACCACACACACACCACACACACACACACACACACACACACACACACACACACACCACACACACACACACACACACACACACACACACACACACACACACACACACACACACACACACACACCACACACGCGCGGGAGGATCTCACACAGTTTATATACAACAAAAGGCAGTACACTTTTCAGAAGTGAGGCGTCTTGGTGGATTAACAGTGAGGCCGTTAATGGAGTCTTCCTGTGAGGAGAACCTCCCTGTGATACACTGCTGCCAGGGACCAGCACCTGTGGCTCTTAACTAATGGCTTAGTGGACTGTTGTGGGCTGTGTGGTGTTGGGCGGGGGTGTGGTGGTCGTGGTGGTGATGGGCGGGGGTGTGGTGGTGGTGGTGGTGGTGGTAGTAGTAGTGGTGGCCAGTATAACCACACTAAACAAGGAACAAAGGAAGGAAAGAAAAGAAAACAATCAAGGGGGAAAGCGCCAAGCCATATAGCACTTGGAAGGGATCAAGATAAGCACTTGGAACAGGACGGGTAGTGATGCGGAGAAAGGAATGCTGCCCAACCATTTGGACGGTCGGGGGGATTGAACGCCGACCCGCATGAAGCGAGACCGTCACTCTGCCGTCCAGCCCAAGTTAGACAGGAAGCAAGATATCACAGCCAGATGTAACAAGCGGTGACTACCCTAGTGGGTTCAGAGCTCGCCAGTGGTGGTCCCCACCAAACACACACAACGAAACTACGACGTTGGTACAACGTTGGAACAAGTTTTAACACCTAACCAGTTATAACAACCAATATAGCAAGTTGTAACAAGGTTCTAATACGTCATAAACACGTATTAACATAATCTATGTAATGATTACATTATTATTATGTAAGTAATCACATAATCAAGATGTAAAAAACTTGATTACGAGTTGTAACAATCGGAAAATAGAGACAGTTTGGGTTTGTGTTTCCCAGAGTCGTAACCTCGGCCACTGACCTGCCACACGGAGCCTCACCCTACAACTCAATGTTTACACAAGATACAAAAGCATCGAGGACACTTCGCAGTCTCCGTGGTGTAGTGGTAAGACACTCGCCTGGCGTTCCGCGAGCGCTATGTCATGGGTTCGTATCCTGGCCGGGGAGGATTTACTGGGCGCAATTCCTTAACTGTAGCCTCTGTTTAACGCAACAGTAAAATGTGTACTTGGATGAAAAACGATTCTTCGTGACAGGGGATCGTATTCCAGGGACCTGCCCGAAACGCTACGCGTACTAGTGGCTGTACAAGAATGTAACAACTCTTGTATATATCTCAAAAAAAAAAAAAAAAAAAAACTTAAAAACCCACAAGAGAGTAAAAAAAAATCCTACAACATTGGGGACACAGAACGCGGGGTGAACATCCAGAACTAATATGAAACCACACAAAAAGTTGGACATTATTCTCACCATAAGAGAAGTTGGAGACAAACAAACAAACAAACATAAGTTGGCAAACAGAAGAATAACATATTAAAACCAAAACAAGAACCTGTCTTGAAAGAACTCTTCTTTCCAGACAATGTTCTCAGGGAGCCGGTCGGTCGAGCGGACAGCACGCTGGACTTGTGATCCTGTGGTCCTGGGTTCGATCCCAGGCGCCGGCGAGAAACATTGGGCAGAGTTTTTTTTCACCCTATGTCCCTGTTACCTAGCAGTAAAATAGGTACCTGGGTGTTAGTCAGCTGTCACGGGCTGCTTCCTGGGGGTGGAGGCCTGGTCGAGGACCGGGCCGCGGGGACACTAAAAAGCCCCGAAATCATCTCAAGATAACCTCAAGAAGCCTAAGATTGAGAGTACCGCACAGGCTTGAAACACCACCTCAAGCAGCTACAGTAGAAGCTTGGAAGAATACTGACGAACGACACAAGCCAACAAAGAGTTCTAAACTACGAGAATACTTGAGGGAGCTCTTAACTACTCTGACATGAGAACAATTCCAGAAAGAATATGATCATCATGAAGAGAATTCTGAAGAGAATATACAAGATCAACACCGACCGGCGTTTTGAACAGAGACAATTACGATACGAAGATTTTGTCGTAAGAGGTGACAAATGAAACAGCTATGAAGAGATGTCCGTACACTGTACCGGTGGTCAGTAAGATGAATACACTGACATTACAAGAAGTGCAAGCGACTAGCAGCATCTAACCAGCTTGAAGAACAAATTCAAAGCAGAACTTTAACGTCAAAATAATTACAATCCACTAGACCCAATAACTATAAAGTGGAGCCCAAACACCTAGACCTGACCGCCCTCTAGACTGTAATAAAGCAGCCCTGACAGACAAGCACATAGCAGGACTAATTATTGAAACGCGGCGCGTCGTCACCCTAGACTTTATGATTCACCTCTTGGTTTCACCTCTGTATTGCTCTGTATGTGAATTTCACATACAGTTATTACCGGTTACATACAGTTATTACCTTTATGTGAGTTTCACATACAGTTATTACCGGTTATATACAGTTATTACCTCTGTATGTGAGTTTCACCTCTGTACTACGAACTATGCATCCATGCAGAGTCTGCCAGGTCAGACTACTGACCACATGCCTCTGTATGACTAACCATCCTGTGTGATGGGGGCTTTTTGAGCACCACATAGCTAGCTTTTTGACACACACTGTACTCCCCTTCATATAGTCTTGGGCAGCTGAACAAATGCAGATGTACCTAAATGTGTAATTCAAACAATTCTTGATGACATAAGAAAATAAGAATGAAGGTAACTTGATGACATAAGAAAATAAGAATGAAGGTAACTGCAGAAGGCCTATTGGCTACCTACCCCAGCCATACCTCAAGCCCACCTCATCAACCCCCGGCCTAGTTCTGGCCTAGTCAAGGAAGATAATCCAACCTTTTATTCCCACCAGAAAATCTAAATTGTTGATTTCCAACGCTGAATATTCGTCCTTTTGCCAAGACATGTGACGCCGTCACTCGACACGACGTGAAGACAGGTGACGCGAGATGTTACCTGTTGATAAGGAAGGCTCAAGAGAGATGCTAGATGCGTACCGCAACCAGCTGAAAGATCACTGTAAAACCCAACCATTTTTAACCCGAATCAGTCATGAAAACATTGGGTCAAAGGATGTTTGTAAATATATTTATCCAACTCGGAAGACGTTCTCGTTGCTAATTGGCGATGGTGATTCATTTGCCTATTGACGTGGTTTGGTAATTAAGGTCGGGATGATTGACTGTTGACCAGACCACACACTAGAAGTTGAAGGGACGACGACGTTTCGGTCCGTCCTGGACCATTCTCAAGTCGCTCGGGATGATTGACGCTTGTGGCGGTGTGGAGGTGAGTTTAACCTCAGTGGGATAAGGGATATTTTCTCTTTTCACATTGTTTGACAGTGTGTGTCTCTGTCTGTCTGTCTTGTCTGTCTTCGTCTGTTGTCACTGTTCGCCAGTCCGTTTGTCTGTCCGTATATTTTGTCCCTTTTCTGTCGCATCTGTGAAGAAGAGACAGTGAAGGAGGACAGGAAGTTAACAGTGAACTGTGTGTGTGTACATGTACGACGGACGTCGTTGTATCGTAGACGGGTGCAATGGTGGTGGGGGAGGTCGTTGTATCGTAGACGGGTGCAATGGTGGTGGGGGAGGTCGTTGTATCGTAAAACACCAGGAAATACCTATATGAACAAGAGCAGACCTACGTGAACCAACAGCAGACCTACATGAACAAGCAGAAGAAGACCTACACGAACAAGCAGCAGACCTATATGAACAAGCAGCAGACCTACACGAACAAGCAGCAGACCTATATGAACAAGCAGCAGACCTACACGAACAAGCAGCAGACCTACACGAACAAGCAGCAGACCTACACGAACAAGCAGCAGACCTACACGAACAAGCAGCAGACCTACACGAACAAGCAGCAGACCTACATGAACAAGCAGCAGACCTACACGAACAAGCAGCAGACCTACATGAACAAGCAGCAGACCTACACGAACAAGCAGCAGACCTACACGAACAAGCAGCAGACCTACACGAACAAAGNCCCTGTAGTGTTGGGGAAAAAAGTCAAGCTCCTTCACCTTGAATTCCACAAGTTGAAGGAGCGTGTGGAATTCAAGAGACGGTATGACACCAACATGTTAATGAGAACAATTAACGACCGGACAACATGGTGAATTAGGGGTGCAGGCAGGAGCCGGGGGGGGGGGCGGGGCTCTTAAGATGGTATTCACGATGGTGAGACATATGTGTTCAGGTGTATGTGTGCTGTTAAGACGTCTCGGGTACTGGCAGTGTTGCCTGTTGTTTTGGGTAGAGGTGTAGGGTGTTCCCCCTGGACCCAGGGTGGTGTCTCAATATGACATGGTATCTGCGAGGTGAGCGGAGAGCCGGAGGGAGAGGGAGAGAGAGAGGGAAGGAGAGAGGGAGAGAGGGAGGGAGGGGGAGGGAGAGAGGGAGGGAGGGAGAGGAGAGAGGGAGGGAGGGAGAGGGAGGAAGAGAAAGGTTCTCATTGAGGAAGGAGGCTGGCAGTGGCACTTGTGGCCAATACCTTCACACTATTACACCTCCCCCCCCTCCCCCCTCCCCCAATACCCCTCCCCCTCCCCCACCCCCTCCCCCCCCTCCCCTCCCCCCCCCCCTCCCCCACCCCCCCCCCTCCCCCCAAGTCACCAACATCATCATTAGGACAAAAAAAGTTTAAGACATGCTAAACACTCTTTCATGGCGCCAGACGCCTCCTTAAGGGGGTTGGGTCCTGCCTTCACACTCCACTTTCTTAGGACCCTTCCACTTATTTGTCCTTGTTTCCTTCCGTAGTGTCAGGAACGAGCGGTAGTGTCAGGAACGAGCGGTAGTGTCAGGAACGAGCGGTAGTGTCAGGAACGAGCAGTAGTGTCAGGAACGAGCGGTAGTGTCAGGAACGAGCGGTAGTGTCAGGAACGAGCGGTAGTGTCAGGAACGAGCGGTAGTGTCAGAACGAGCGGCAGTATCAGGAACGAGCGGTAGTGTCAGGAACGAGCGGCAGTGTCGGGAACGAGCGGTAGTGTCAGGAACGAGCGGTAGTGTCAGGAACGAGCGGTAGTGTCAGGAACGAGCGGCAGTGTCAGGAACGAGCGGTAGTGTCAGGAACGAGCGGTAGTATCAGGAACGAGCGGCAGTATCAGGAACGAGCGGTAGTGTCAGGAACGAGCGGCAGTATCAGGAACGAGCGGCAGTATCAGGAACGAGCGGCAGTATCAGGAACGAGCGGTAGTGTCAGGAACGAGCGGTAGTATCAGGAACGAGCGGTAGTATCAGGAACGAGCGGCAGTATCAGGAACGAGCGGTAGTGTCAGGAACGAGCGGCAGTATCAGGAACGAGCGGTAGTATCAGGAACGAGCGGCAGTATCAGGAACGAGCGGTAGTGTCAGGAACGAGCGGTAGTATCAGGAACGAGCGGTAGTATCAGGAACGAGCGGTAGTGTCAGGAACGAGCGGTAGTATCAGGAACGAGCGGTAGTGTCAGGAACGAGCGGCAGTATCAGGAACGAGCGGCAGTATCAGGAACGAGCGGCAGTATCAGGAACGAGCGGTAGTGTCAGGAACGAGCGGCAGTATCAGGAACGAGCGGCAGTATCAGGAACGAGCGGCAGTATCAGGAACGAGCGGTAGTGTCAGGAACGAGCGGTAGTGTCAGGAACGAGTGGTAGTGTCAGGAACGAGCGGCAGTATCAGGAACGAGCGGTAGTGTCAGGAACGAGCGGCAGTATCAGGAACGAGCGGTAGTGTCAGGAACGAGTGGTAGTATCAGGAACGAGCCGCAGTATCAGGAACGAGCGGTAGTATCAGGAACGAGCGGTAGTATCAGGAACGAGCCGCAGTATCAGGGAACGAGCGGCAGTATCAGGAACGAGCCGCAGTATCAGGAACGAGCGGTAGTATCAGGAACGAGCGGTAGTATCAGGAACGAGCGGTAGTATCAGGAACGAGCGGCAGTATCAGGAACGAGCGGCAGTATCAGGAACGAGCGGTAGTATCAGGAACGAGCGGTTGGTAGTAGTGCAAGGGAATAATCAAGAGAATGCAATATTCGAAAGTGGAAATAGGAATATGCTCGGCCACCTATTCCCCCTCCCTTAAACACCGTTCGCTAGAAACCACAGGTCAGTGAAACAGCAAGAAGTACTCTAAATACCGTGAGAAAAGGGAAGTTTTTAAAAGGTTTTAAGTTGGAGAAAAAAATTAAATTAATATAAAAACAGAAGAGTTGCAGGTAATGAGACCTGGCAAGACGTACATGGCTTCCAGCTGCCTTGTGTTGGCTGAGGTGAGATTCGAACTGTTGACTGAGGTGAGATTCGAACTGTTGGCTGAGGTGAGATTCGAACTGTTGGCTGAGGTGAGATTCGAACTGTTGACTGAGGTGAGATTCGAACTGTTGACTGAGGTGAGATTCGAACTGTTGGCTGAGGTGAGATTCGAACTGTTGCTGAGGTGAGATTCGAACTGTTGGCTGAGGTGAGATTCGAACTGTTGGCTGAGGTGAGATTCGAACTGTTGGCTGAGGTGAGATTCGAACTGTTGGCTGAGGTGAGATTCGAACTGTTGGCTGAGGTGAGATTCGAACTGTTGGCTGAGGTGAGATTCGAACTGTTGGCTGAGGTGAGATTCGAACTGTTGGCTGAGGTGAGATTCGAACTGTTGGCTGAGGTGAGATTCGAACTGTTGGCTGAGGTGAGATTCGAACTGTTGACTGAGGTGAGATTCGAACTGTTGGCTGAGGTGAGATTCGAACTATTGGCTGAGGTGAGATTCGAACTGTTGGCTGAGGTGAGATTTGAACTGTTGGCTGAGGTGAGATTTGAACTGTTGACTGAGGTGAGATTCGAACTGTTGACTGAGGTGAGATTCGAACGCAACACGCGAAGCACTGTTCGAAAACGACTTCGAAAGGCATCTGTTGTGAGACTTCTGCGTCCTGATGCACCTATTCACTCTAGCAGTAAATAGGTACCTGGGAGTTAGACAGCTGCTACGGGCTGCTTCTTGGGGATGTGTAACAAAAAAGAGGCCTGGTCGAGGACCGGGCCGCGGGGACGCTAAGCCCGAAATCATCTCAAGATAAGTATAGGCATCAGGGGTAAGAAAACGTGCCCAAACGTTGAGCCCTGAATGAGAGCTCCACCCATGAGGACAGCAGTGAAAAAGAGCAATCACAACCTGGTTGATCCACACCAGCACGTCAAGGGAAAAATATACACTTAAAAGTATGTGTATACTGAGAGTATATCTTAGTCCTGAAGTATGTTGAGGACTAAAGTATATTTGTTGGTTGGTCAGTAGGCTATTGTGGTGGTCTTAATAACCCTTCAGAGGTGATAGCCTTAATAACCTCCAGAGGTTGATAGGCCTTAATAACCCTCCAGAGGTTGATAGGCCTTAATAACCCTTCAGAGGTTGATAGGCCTTAATAACCCTCCAGAGGTTGATAGGCCTTAATAACCCTCCAGAGGTTGATAGACCTTAATAACCCTCCAGAGGTTGATAGGCCTTAATAACCCTCCAGAGGTTGATAGGCCTTAATAACCCTTCAGAGGTTGATAGGCCTTAATAACCCTCCAGAGGTTGATAGGCCTTAATAACCCTCCAGAGGTTGATAGGCCTTAATAACCCTTCAGAGGTTGATAGGCCTTAATAACCCTCCAGAGGTTGATAGACCTTAATAACCTCCAGAGGTTGATAGGCCTAATAACTCTCCAGAGGTTGATAGACCTTAATAACCCCCCAGAGGTTGACAGGCCTTAATAACCCCCAGAGGTTGATAGACCTTAATAACCGCCAGAGGTTGGTAGACCTTAATAACCCTCCAGAGGTTGATAGGCCTTAATAACTCTCCAGAGGTTGATAGACCTTAATAACCCTCCAGAGGTTGATAGGCCTTAATAACCCTCCAGAGTTGATAGGCCTTAATAACCGCAGAGGTTGATAGGCCTTAATAACCCTCCAGAGGTTGATAGGCCTTAATATCCCTCCAGAGGTGATAGGCCTTAATAACCCGCCAGAGGTTGATAGACCTTAATAACCCTCCAGAGGTTGATAGGCCTTAATAACCCTTGACCCCCTCCTGACCCCCTTCTTGACCCCCCTCTTGACCCCCGCCTTGACCCCCTCCTTGACCCCCTTCTTGACCCCCTCCTTGACCCCCGCCTTGACCCCCTCCTTGACCCCCGCCTTGACCCCTCCTTGACCCCCCGCCTTGACCCCTCCTTGACCCCCTCCTTGACCCCCGCTTGACCCCCTCCTTGACCCCCTCCTTGACCCCCTCCTTGACCCCCGCCTTGACCCCCGCCTTGACCCCGGCCTTGACCCCCTCCTTGACCCCCTCCTTGACCCCCGCCTTGACCCCTACCTCGCCCTGGAAAAGGTGGGACTGCGTGCTCTCAAGGTCCGGAGTGCGGGTGAGTGTAGTTTGTTCACCTCTTCTTCCCGCCAGAGGATAGCTGAATGCAGGTGTTCCATTCACTAGGATAGCAGAAAATGAGTATTTCATCCACTAAGGAACACCTCTCACCAGAAGATGATGAGAACATGACGTCTGTAAAATACACACACTCTCACACACACACACACACACACACACACACACACACACACACACACACACACACACACACACACACACACACCACACACACACACACACACACAACGCAGGTGACATCTCTTCACGTGAAGTCAACAAGGAGGATGTCACTGACCTTACTTTAAAAACCCAACACCATTTTCCCAGCGCTATCCTTGGCGTCGGTGCCTGCTGATATCAGTGGCTGGTGCGTCAGATCAGCCTGGTGCTTCTCCTAGTGTAATTATGCTCTCCAGGGCCTTATCTGTGTGCGTGTGTGCGTGTGCACGCTCACATGTGCATACACACAGCGGGGCCTCGCGGCTGAGTGGACAGCGCTCTGGGATCGTAGTCCTAAGGGCCGGATTCGATCCTTCGGCGGAGGCTGAAACAAATGGACAGGGGGTTTCTTTCACCCGATGCCCCTGTTACCTAGCAGTAAATAGGTACCTGGCAGTTGAGAGGCGGGCCGAAAGAGCAGAGCTCAACCCCCGCAAGCA
>WNGS01169498.1:46510094-46520961 GCA_020271785.1 Procambarus virginalis
CCCCCCGCCCCCTCCCCCCCGGCCCTCCCCTCCCCACCCCTCAGGCAACAACAAACAACAGATGGCTTCTCGACAAATTGGCGGGAAATTCAATCAAATTATCGGAACAAGTGTGAACGACAATTAAAATCACGGACAAATTTGGGCCAAGTAAGTGGACAGATGTGGGCTAGTGGCGCCTGTGTTGTGTCCGACCCCACAGCACGCCTCTTGACCCCACGGCATGCCTCTTGACCCCACAGCATGCCTCTTGACCCCACAGCATGCCTCTTGACCCCACGGCAATGCCTCTTGACCCACAGCATGCCTCTTGACCCCACAGCATGCTCTTGACCCCACAGCATGCTTCTTGACCCCACAGCATGCCTCTTGACCCCACAGCATGCCTCTTTGACCCCACAGCATGCCTCTTGACCCACGGCATGCTTTTTGACCCCACAACACACCTCTTGACCCCACAGCATGCCTCTTGACCCCACGGCATGCTTTTTGACCCCACAACACACTTCTTGACCCCACAGCATGCCTCTTGACCCCACAGCATGCCTCTTGACCCCACAGCATGCCTCTTGACCCCACAGCATGCCTCTTGACCCCACAGCATGCCTCTTGACCCCACAGCATGCCTCTTGACCCCACAGCATGGCTCTTGACTCCACAGCATGGCTCATGACCCCACAGCACGCCTCTTGACCCCACAGCATGCCTCTTGACCCCACAGCATGGCTCATGACCCCACAGCACGCCTCTGACCCCACAGCATGCCTTTTGACCCCACAGCAATGCCTTTTGACCCCACAGCAATGCCTCTTGACCCCACAGCAATGCCTCTTGACCCCACAGCATGCCTCTTGACCCCACAGCATGCCTCTTGACCCCACAGCATGCTTCTTGACCCCACGGCATGCTTTTTGACCCCACAACACACCTCTTGACCCCACAGCATGCCTCTTGACCCCACGGCATGCTTTTTGACCCCACAACACACCTCTTGACCCCACAGCATGCCTCTTGACCCCACGGCATGCTTTTTGACCCCATAACACACCTCTTGACCCCACAGCACGCCTCTTGACCCCACAGCATGCCTCTTAACCCCACAGCATGCCTCTTGACCCCACAGCATGGCTCTTGACCCCACAGCATGCCTCTTGACCCCACAGCATGCCTCTTGACCCCACAGCATGGCTCTTGACCCCACAGCATGCCTCTTGACCCCACAGCATGCCTCTTGACCCCACAGCATGCCTCTTGACCCCACGGCATGCTTTTTGACCCCACAACACACCTCTTGACCCCACAGCATGCCTCTTGACCCCACAGCATGCCTCTTGACCCCACGGCATACTTTTTGACCCCACAACACACCTCTTGACCCCACAGCATGCCTCTTGACCCCACGGCATGCTTTTTGACCCCACAACACACCTCTTGACCCCACAGCACGCCTCTTGACCCCACAGCATGCCTCTTGACCCCACAGCATGCCTCTCGACCCCACAGTACGCCTTCTGACCCACAGTACGCCTTCTGACCCCACAGTACGCCTTCTGACCCCACAGTACGCCTTCTGACCCACAGTACGCCTTCTGACCCCACACCTCCCTTACTCTCCCTCCCTTCACCATTCCTGCCTTCGCCAACCCTCAATTCACTATCCCTTGTCTTGATTGCTGGTGAAGTTACTCTTGACTACCTCTGAGGCTACTCTTGACACCTGTGTGGCTACTCTTGACACCTGTGTGGCTACTCTTGACACCTGTGTGGGGAGCTGTCAACTAGAGGTTGTCATGCATGATTAATTACCCACATATGTTTGGGATCGATGAGGCGCTTGTGTGGTTGGTCATGACCATGCAGGTGTTGACGCACTGGACTAGTGCGTCATGACTTAACGCACAAGATGACGCAATAATCACACGCTGATATATACCGTCTTCACAAATGGCGATTTTTTTCTCTGTGAAGATGTAATTATGTATTTTTTTTTACCTATATTTATTCTGAGATATATTTCCCATCTTTTATATATATTTCTGTCGTACCTCCACCAATCTTCTTCAACACGCGGGTTCTACGCCCCCTCGTCTCTCCTTCCCTCCCTCTCCCTCTCTCTCTCTCCCTCCCTCTCTCTCTCTCTCCCTCCCTCTCTCCCTCATCACCAACCTACCATAAAAGACTATTAATCCTCACAAATGACCTACGCAAAAATCCTGAGTGCTCCTAATCACCTAATATGGGAATGAGTGGGGGGGGAAATTAACAATTCTTTCCAAGTTTGCTTCAGTTTAATATGAATCGCTAATAGCGTTTTCTGCTAGCAGGGAAAAACATGCCTGCGTCTCGGCTCCGTCCTCCGGCGCTGGCTTGGGATCCAATTAAGCTTTTACTGACGGGGGAGAGAGAGATAAAAAGGAACTTATATTTCATTTGTTTTTATTTTGACTTGATGTCAGTTGTATTAACGTCGACGTAATTTGATCCGTTGACGTCAAAACTCTTAAGCAGAAACTCGCTTTTGTTGACTGTGGCCGGATGGAGGTGAGGCTTTTGTTTATGTCTTGCCCGTGTTCGTTAATACTCTTCATATTAACAAAATGTTGTTAATCCTATACTCAAGAACCTTGGTCGAGGTGAAGTAGCTACCAGGAGAGTAAGAGCACTCAGCCAGTACGACTATATAGCACTTGGAAGGGATATGACGACAAGGAGCTGGGATATGAGGGTATGGAGCTGGGATTTGAGAACAAGGAGCTGGGATTTGAGAACAAGGAGCTGGGATTTGAGAACAAGGAGCTGGGATTTGAGAACAAGGAGCTGGGATTTAAGAACAAGGAGCTGGGATAAGAGGGTATGGAGCTGGGATTTGAGAACAAGGAGCTGGGATTTGAGAACAAGGAGCTGGGATTTAAGAACAAGGAGCTGGGATAAGAGGGTATGGAGCTGGGATTTGAGAACAAGGAGCTGGGATTTGAGAACAAGGAGCTGGGATTTAAGAACAAGGAGCTGGGATTTAAGAACAAGGAGCTGGGATTTAAGAACAAGGAGCTGGGATAAGAGGACAAGACAAGTGAACGGTGCTCAACCACTTGCCATATTGCAGAACTCTGACCCTGCAAGATGCAAGGCTTTCGCTAACCAATCAGTCCAAGTGCTTGGTCGTCCAATCACTTGGGCTGGACGGTAGAGCGACGGTCTCGTTTCAAACAGGTCGGCGTTCAATCCCGACCGTCCAAGTGGTTGGGCACCATTCCTTTCCTTTGTCCCATCCCAAATCCTTATCCTGACCCCCTCCAAGTGCTACATAGTCGTAACGGCTTGGCGCTTTCCCCTGATCATTCCATTCCAAGTGCTTGGTCAATACTTTTCCTTTTAATTTGATTCATCCGGTTACTGTTGTTAAGGAAAAACGTGAAAATGTTGAGAGAAAACGGAACCAGACTTCATACACTCGAAAACATTTATCATTGTGAAATGACTGAACTCATTTTTCTCAATCTGGAAAAGCCAAAGGAAGAGGTGGGGGGGGCGGAAGGGTCAATGTTGGCCAATATAGAAGACATTAAAGTTTGATAAAGGTTAGGTTAGAGATCAAAGTCATAACACAAGGTTAAGGATGTCGTGACCTTGGCGAGTGATCTTAAGAAGACATGGAAGAGGAGGTTTTTAGCATAGCTTGATAAGTAGGTTAGATGTTGACGCAAAACAATATATATATATATATATATATAATATATATATAATAATATATATATAATATATATATATATATATATATATATATATATATATATTATATATATAATATATATATATATATATATATATATATTATTAAATATGACCGAGAAAGTAAGATTAATAATTTTAACACGAATTTTCTCAATATTTCTTATGTTTCTTTTCACTGTCGATGGTAATTGAAAAATCAATTCTCCAAAATTCGTTTTTATTTCTAGTCTGACGCGACACTTGAACGCGTTTCGTAATAACTTATTACATTTTCAAAGATTTTAGTTTACACACACACACACCTATAACCTGCAAACACTAAACAGAGTTCTACTATGCTATGATTTAAACAGCTTTCATCTTATATACCCGCATTTTGGGTGAGGTGATATGTTACAAACAGTTTTGGATGAGGTGAACAAAACTTTCACCACAAGACAGAACACGAAACAATGGGTATAAATTGGTAAATAAAAGGGAAGAATGGAAGTAACTACAAAGGGCCTATTGGCCCATATTTCTAATGCTTCTATACTGGTGCGGAGTCTTGAAGTGGGTGCAGTATAAGAAGACTACGGTCATGAGGTATGTCAAATGATGTGCTAGTGAAACGGCAAGCAAGAGCTGTTATCCTACCTCAGCTCATTTGAAGCCTGCCCCTAGAAACTCATTTATTTCATGAGAATGTACTCTGAAATTATCACATAGGGAACTATCATATAAGGAACTTGGTGAAACTGCAAGCAAGAGTTGTACTCCTACATCAGCTAGTTGAAACTTACTCCTAGAGGCCCATTTATTTCATGAGCTGTTATATGCATCAGTAGTAAGTAATATCAGTGGCACCAGGCGCCACAACACTGGCAGGAGTAATATCAGTGGCACCAGGCTCCACAACACTAGCAGGAGTAATATCAGTGGCACCAGGCTCCACAACACTAGCAGAAGTAATATCAGTGGCACCAGGAGCCACAACACTGGCAGGAGTAATATCAGTGGCACCAGGCTCCACAACACTAGCAGGAGTAATATCAGTGGCAACAAGCGCCACAACACTAGCAGGAGTAATATCAGTGGCACCAGGCGCCACAACACTAGCAGGAGTAATATCAGTGGCACCAGGCGCCACAACACTAGCAGGAGTAATATCAGTGGCACCAGGCTCCACAACACTAGCAGGAGTAATATCAGTGGCACCAGGCTCCACAACACTAGCAGGAGTAATATCAGTGGCACCAGGCGCCACAACACTGGCAGGAGTAATATCAGTGGCACCAGGCGCCACAACACTAGCAGGAGTAATATCAGTGGCACCAGGCGCCACAGCACCACTAGGCAGCACTCCTGGTTCCCTAGTGATGTCCTCAACATCTGCCACGGCAGCAGCCAGCAGACTGACCACTTATACCCGGTACATGTAAGCTTTCACTCCTTACATCACCAAGCTTTATCCCCGCCACATCTAAGCTCCGTCCACAGCAAGCTTAATCAACATTCTTCTATTTCAAGACACTGGTAGACGATTGCCAGATCACGAGGTGGGAAAAATGAGATTAATTTGTAAATATTATTCCGAACCATTGTGTTATGAAGTCAAAGAGACAGAAGAGAGATGCACCGGGTGTAGCCTGCTCTCGCACGAACAGCTATGGAAGCCTTCATATGCATTATTTGACTAAACAAAAAATCAGCGACACGCAGGACTCGGAGAAGGATACCCGTGTCTTCGTCCTTACGGCAGGAAATACAGGTATCTCAAGCTCTGGTGCCCTCATGTCCGCACCAGGGGTGTCCAGAGGTGCTCCCAGGCGGCCCTCAGCTCCTAGCACGATTAGTTGTGGGGCACAGATCTCCGTATATAAGGGACCTCTGTATCTGGACTCTGGTCTCCTCGCTGGCCTGGACCATCAGCCACATGAGGTCTGAGTACACCAGTGGGTGGTTGGAGCCAGGCCGGCCTCCAGGACCTCCTCGGCCTCCTCCAGGTGCTCGAGGGCCGCAGCACTGTCCATGTTGTAGAGTTCGATCTTGGCCGCTTCAGGAGGAAGAGGCCGTAGGTAGGATGCTTGGCGCCGTAGTAGTGTCTGTCGGAGAGAAAAAAAAAAACAGCTCACGTTTGCAATCTTGAATATTTTGCGACAGAGATTTGTTCAGTGGTTGATATATCTTGCAAGATGCGGTTATTCCTGGTTCTCAAGACCTTGTTAGAAGATCTCAGCTCTTCCGAGGCTTAGTAAGAGCCAGGCATAAGGGTAATCGGTTTGAAACATATATAGAAAATAGCAGCATAAGAGATTGTCATATGATAAGAACTTTTATGACAAAGGTTTTGTTTAAATAATGATATAAGATATCAAAGTCAGGTTGTCATATACATACATACATACATACATGACATACATACATACATACATACATACATACATACATACATACATATATACATACATACATACATACAAACATTCATACATACATGCATACATACATGCACATACATACATACATACATACATACAGAGTGCATGATACATTGCAGACGCAACATTATGGCATCCCATTGTCAGGGACAAGAAGCCAGCTAGATTTACCAAAGACCCCTTCCCCCTAGGGGCAAGATCAACTACTGACCTCCCCTAGCATGCAACCCACAACACTTACCCAACCCACTGCTAGTGAACAGAGCCACGAGATGCAAGGCAATACGCCCGAACGTCTCCTCCTGTGATTGAGCATCAACTCGATGAAAGAGAGTTAACCACTCACCTGATGGCACTATAGTTGAGCTTGGCCAGGCCCCAGGCGGTAGTGCCAGCCCCTCAGGTTGACGGTAGCGGTCAAGAGGGCGTCAAGGGCCTTAGCACGAAGAACATTGAGCGGGTGAAACACGTTCTCCTGCGTCCGCCACCACCTCCCGCCACACCTCCAGGTCTGCCGGGGGCACTAGAGTTAGTCACACCGCTGGCTAGGGCTACAGCACTAGCTAGGATCACTAGCCAGCCTTCCAACACTAGCTAGGATCACTAGCCAGCCTCCCAACACTAGCTAGGATCACTAGCCAGCCTCCCAACACTAGCTAGGATCACTAGCCACGCTCCCAACACTAGCTAGGATCACTAGCCAGGCTCACAACAATAGCTAGGATCACTAGCCAGGCTCACAACAATAGCTAGGATCACTAGCCAGCCTCCCAACACTAGCTAGGATCACTAGCCAGCCTCCCAACACTAGCTAGGATCACTAGCCAGCCTCACAACACACTAGCTAGGATCACTAACCAGGCTCACAACACTAGCGGACCCTTAATACACAAGTACCTGGGTGCTCCTCATTGAGATCTTGAAGACCTTTCCTGGTGAAGGCGGCGACGGTGCGGTACTCCTGTCGTAGGTCGTCACGGAAGTCACTGAAGCCACACACATCACACTGTCCCACGCCCCCGTCTGCCGTCTCATCCAGGTAGACAGGAGCCTCACAGCTGGGAGACCCTGTCTCACACACACAAAATCGTAGTAAAACGAATATTCCTTCTGGAGAATTTGCTATTAAATGAATAGAATTAGTATAAAATTACGCTGTTAAGTATGGTACTAAGCAATAATATTGCCTTTTTTGCAATATATCAGTAAAAAAAGGGTATTGCACACGGCTTGTGTCGCCATGTGGGGGCGAGGGACACGGGAGGGAGGACACTCACCAAGGGACACAGGGGGGACACTCACCACAGGGCACGGTGGACATAGAGTAATGGTGAAGATCGTCCCTACACAGGCGACAGTCGCAGGTGAAGAAGTAGTGACTCTGGAGGTAGCTCTGTCGGTACTCCCGCGTGTTCATGGCGTCCAGGTAGCTGATCCTCACCTGTAGGGATGACCACCACGGCGTCACTTCTCTCCTCATGTGAAAAGAATTCAGGAATTTTCATAACGTCTGTTGGTCCAGATGAGGCAGCTTATAT
The DNA here is from genome assembly GCA_020271785.1 of Procambarus virginalis. NCBI lineage: Eukaryota > Metazoa > Arthropoda > Malacostraca > Decapoda > Cambaridae > Procambarus > Procambarus virginalis. Next base: position 46,517,785 of record WNGS01169498.1, read on the forward strand.
TGGCGTAACCGAGGTAGTTCCAATTGATCCCGCGTCTGTCATGTTGCCTCAGCTATATGGTGAGGCTACAGTGTCGTCCCAGCTGCCTGGAGGAGTTGTAGTCTCGTCCCAGCTGCCTGGAGGAGCCGTAGCCTCGTCCCAGCTGCCTGGAGAGTTGTAGTCTCGTCCCAGCTGCCTGGAGGAGTTGTAATCTCGTCCCAGCTGCCTGGAGGAGCCGTAGTCTCGTCCCAGCTGCCTGGAGGAACTACAGTCATAGTACTCTAGTAGGTTTGTTGGACATGATTTCCCCTTCCCTAAAACAATGTATCTAGTCTTGCCCTTGTAATTCTTTTACACTACTTTCTTGAAACTTGGGACAGAATTTACCTTTTCCAGCAGCGGGGAAAGTCTCCCTTTGTAAGTGACTCGTTAAAGATCTTTAAGGATCACTGTGAGTGTGTGTGTGTGTATAAATAGCAAGACCAGAGGTAGCCATCATCTACACATCATTTGTTGACTAACATTCTTTACTGTCATCAGAGTCTACACTTTCACTATATGATATATATACCCTCGTCTACCCTCCCCATGGCAAAATTGCTCAGATCACAAGTGCATTTTACCATTTAGGGAAGGTTAGGTGAGGTTAGGTTAGGTTTATCATTTTGGGAAGGTGGTGATGGTGGGCTGCATTGTTGTGAAATTTTTTCCCCACAGAGGGAATGTCGTGCATGGGATAACTCTACTCTCTCTCTTGTAGGAATTAATAATTTTACTCTTTTGCACTGCATTTCTTTTTTAAGCACTTTCTTTCGTATTTGTATAAATTTGGGATAATATGCACAGTTTACTATTTTATATCTATCCTCATTTTTGGTTTCATTGGTAGAATGTGTGATATCAGTCTCTTTGACAATTATAATTTTAACTCGCCGTTTTTCCCCCTGGATATATCTTCTCAGTCTACAGGGATGGTGACTTGACCGCACAGTTTAGCTGCATTAATATTTTCTTGTGATTTGGATAATTTCCAATTCCTTCCCGTCCACATCCTCTTGTTCGCATTTAGTTGAAACAGTTAATGAATTATTAGAAATTGATTGTTTCATCGTATCAACAATATGTTTTATTGTCACCTTATCATTAGTAACTTTTCTTTATCAGCTTATGTATCTTTTATAGAGGCTTGACAAGCATAAGCTTACTGAGCGGCACACGGTTTTGCTTCCTTTTCTAACTTGAAGACTTTTCTCTGTCATCCTTTATGTTTTTATCCTATTCTGGAATTTCATTTCTTATTCTCGTTTACCAAATCTTGATTTATGGTATCAAATGCCTTAGTGCTTTAGTTGTATTCTATTGAGTGTGTGTGTGTGTGTGTGTGTGTGTGTGTGTGTGTGTGTGTGTTGTGTGATGTGTGTGTGTGTGTGTGTGTGTACTCACCTAGTTGTACTCACCTAGTTGTGCTTGCGGGGGTTGAGCTCTGGCTCTTTGGTCCAGCCTCTCAACCGTCAATCAACAGGTTGTACAGTTTCCTGAGCCTAATGGCTCTATCATATCTACATTTGAAACTGTGTATGGAGTCAGCCTCCACCACATCGCATTCCTGAATGCATTCCATTTGTCAACCAACCACTCTGACACTAAAAAGTTCTTTCTAATATCTCTGTGGCTCATTTGGGCACTCAGCTTGCCACCTGTGTCCCCTAGTGCGTGTGCCCTTGTGTTAAACAGCCTGTCTTTATCAACCCTGTCGATTCCCCTGAGAATCTTGAATGTGGTGATCATGTCCCCCCTAACTCTTCTGTCTTCCAACGAAGTGAGGTTTAATTCCTGCAGTCGCTCCTCGGTGTGTGGTGTGTGTGTGTGTGTTGTGTGTGTGTGTGTGTGTGTGTGTGTGTGTGTGTGTGTGTGTGTGTGTGTGCAGTATTACCTGACAGCTGCTGACGTCAGGTGACAGTCAGTAACACCAGGCAACACCTGCTGACGTCAGGTGACAGTTGGCACTGACACCACGAGTGCCACAGAGTGATGAGTGAGCCAGACAGGAATAGTCCACCTTATCCTTCTCTTCCCTTACATCTCACCCTCTGCTCTCTCTCCCCCTCTCTCCTCCCCTTCCTCTCCTTTCTCCTCACTTCTTTCTCTCTTCTCCCTTACTCTCCCTCTCTACATCCACCTCTCCCTCTCCCTTGCTTCTCACTTACCGTTACACCCATGTAAAGGGTCAGGCCGCCATGGCTTGGCGCTAATTTCTAATAACTACCTCAGCACTCCCCCTCCTCATAACTACCTCAGCGCTCCCTCCTCATAACTAACCCCCTGTCCCCCCTCTATTTCCCCCTGCAAACCGCCCGGTTTCCCTTCCACCTCCCCCCCCCCCAGTTCCCCCCCCTCCCTCTCCACCAGGATGCCTTCCAAAAGTTACATTATATGTGGCAAGCTGCAACAGGTGCAACGTCAGACTTGGTTAGTGTTGATGGGGATGAGGCAGAGAGGTGAGAATGGGGAGGAGAAGGGAAGCAAGGAAAATAGGGAAGGTGACCAAACAATTCATACCAATTTGAGGAGCAAACCAGTGGTAAAAGAGCTCGGCCATAGTAGTTCAAGAACCTCTGTACGGGGTAGTTGACGGGGTAGTTACCCGGGTCCAGTCGATAGGTCAGGCCCAGTCGACGAGTGAGCGGACGACCAGTTTGTTCCCGAGGAAGGAGACGAAGGCGGTGGCGCTGCAGGAGTGGTCGAAGATGGAGGCTGCCAGGTACAGGCTCGTCCCTATGGGCGTCAGCCGGTCGTCCAGCAGGCAGAAGCTGTTTCACCAACACCTGCGGGAGGCATGTGTTGGGCAACACCTGCTTGAAGCACGTTTGAATCAAGTCATGGGTTAAACAGGCCTATAGCAGTGATACCTGAGACTATTCAGTCTCGGGTGGGCGGTGTATTATGGGGCGGGTGGGCAGTGTATTATGGGCGGGTGGGCGGTGTATTATAAGGGCGAGTGGGCAGTGTATTATGGGCGGGTGGGCGGTGGATTATGGGCGGGTGGGCGGTGGATTATGGGCGGGTGGGCAGTGTATATGGCGGGTGGGCAGTGTATTATGGGCGGGTGGGCGGTGGATTATAAGGGGCTGGACGTGGGGCAGTGTATTATGGCGGGTGGGCTGGTGTATTATAAGGGCGAGTGGGCAGTGTTTTATG
>WNGS01169498.1:46520986-46534212 GCA_020271785.1 Procambarus virginalis
GAATAGCCTTCATTCATTAACAACATTGGGTAACAGTTATATAAGGAACAGGATGAACCTGAAGCCAACTGTGTGCCAGAGCCTTCTGGCACCATCAGTTGACCTGATAGCCCGTGTATCAACCTCTCTCTCTCTCTCTCTCTCTCTCCTCTCTCTCTCTCTCTCTCTCTCTCTCTCTCCTCTCTCTCTCCTCTCTCTCTCTCTCTCTCTCTGACTTTCTCTCATTGAGAAGTGTGTAGCTGGTGGCCGGGGCTAGGAGTGGTGGCCGCTACCACCACCGAGCCCTGAGTGGTAGAAGGACTCACCACCCTAGTATAATCACTGTATTATTATCATGAACCTATAATTTCCCTATCATAGCCATAGATATATTTTACAACAGATATATTTTCTTGACAATTTTTCAAAAAGCAGTGCATAATATTTTACTATCTAGCAAGAACAAATATTTGCTTTTTTATTATTTAGAATATTTTTAAGGTATAAGGAATACCAGAATCGCCAGGAGGTTCCTAGTGACTGAGTATCAATTGATTGGTGGCGACCCCCAACTCGTCCATGTTGGGCACGTAACCCACAGCAACCACGTTGGAAAATTGGGTGAGGCTGGCCACCATCCTCAAACAGCCACAGATGTGATGACAACTTTCTCGTCTCCTTTTCAGACAGTACATTCAGAGTGCTCTGAGACGATCCACAGTAAGACAGGTGTTTACTGAGTCTATGGTGGCCATATGGGTCTTTCTCCTTTGAAAGGGTAAGGAAGGTAAGGTAGTAATAAGGAGAAAGCACTTAACCATTATGGCCCTGGAGCTTTTGGAAGGGATATGAGGATAAGGATTTAGGATAGGACGAAAGAAAGGAATAGTGGCTAGCAACGATGACTTTCCAGAATTTCGTGTTGCCTTGCACAGCGCTGCCAGACATCAGGTTCTTGTGTCGTCTCGTGCAGCGCTGCCAGACATCTGGTTCTTGTGTCGTCTGGTGCAGCGCTGCCAGACATCAGGTTCTTGTGTCGTCTCGTGCAGCGCTGCCAGACATCTGGTTCTTGTGTCGTCTCGTGCAGCGCTGCCAGACATCTGGTTCTTGTGTCGTCTCGTGCAGCACTGCCAGACATCTGGTTCTTGTGTCGTCTCGTGCAGCGCTGCCAGACATCAAGTTCTTGTGTCGTCTCGTGCAGCGCTGCCAGGCATCTGGTTCTTGTGTCGTCTTGTGCAGCGCTGCCAGACATCAAGTTCTTGTGTCGTCTCGTGCAGCGCTGCCAGGCATCTGGTTCTTGTGTCGTCTTGTGCAGCGCTGCCAGACATCAGGTTCTTGTGTCGTCTCGTGCAGCGCTGCCAGACATCAGGTTCTTGTGTCGTCTCGTGCAGCGCTGCCAGACATCAGGTTCGGCGGGTGGGCGGTGTATTATGGGCGGGTGGGCGGTGTATTATGGGCGGGTGGGCAGTGTATTATGGGCGGGTGGGCGGTGTATTATGGGCGGGTGGGCAGTGTATTATGGGCGGGTGGGCAGTGTATTATGGGCGGGTGGGCGGTGTATATATGGGCGGGTGGGCAGTGTATTATGGGCGGGTGGGCAGTGTATTATGGGCGGGTGGGCGGTGTATTATGGGCGGGTGGGCTGTGTATTATGGGCGGGTGGGCGGTGTATTATGGGCGGGTGGCGGTGTATTATGGGCGGGTGGGCAGTGTATTATGGGCGGGTGGGCGGTGTATTATGGGCGGGTGGGCAGTGTATTATGGGCGGGTGGGCGGTGTATTATGGGCGGGTGGGCGGTGTATTATGGGCGGGTGGGCAGTGTATTATGGGCGGGTGGGCGGTGTATTATGGGCGGGTGGGCAGTGTATTATGGGCGGGTGGGCGGTGTATTATGTGCGAGTGGGCTGTGTATTATGGGCGGGGGGGGGGGGGGGGGGCTTGGCAGAATTCGAGAATCGTGAGTGTAAATTTTCTGTGACTTCTGCCTATTTAGGACCTCTAGCACGGTGAGGTGAGGGAAGGGGGAATATAAAGTGAGGGAAGGGTGAGAGGGAAGGGAGGAGAGAGAGAGAGAAGCAGAGTGACAGGGAGAGACAGAGTGACAGGGAGAGAGACAGAGTGACGGGGGATCGAGAGACAGGGGCGTAACACTAATGGAGATGACTTTTACAGAGGCGTCAATTGCACCAATATCTCTTGCAACACCCCCCTCCCCCCCTTCCTGTCTATCCCTCCCCCCCCCCTCTCTTCCCCCTTCTCAGCACCCACCACTCCTCTCTCATCCCCGCCTCTCCTCTCCCTATTCCGAAGTCTATTCCTATTCCTATTCCCTATTCAGCATCCCTTCCCGTTCCTATCGAGGATGGGAAGCTATATTGAGACCTCCCTTGACCAGCTACTGAATGCTAGCCACAACAATCGAGTACCTCCCCGGGAAGCAGCCCGTGGCAGCTGGCTAACTCCCAGGTACCTCTTTACTGCTAGGTAACAGGGGGCATCAGGGTGAAAGAAACATTTTGCCCATTTGTCTCCGCCTCCACCGGGGATCGAACCCGGAACCTCAGGACTACGAATGCGAAGCGCTGTCCACCCAGTTGTCAGGCGCCCAGACGCATACAGCATAGCATGTCCGCTGAGCGCTACACACAGCGTAGCATGTCCGCTGAGCGCTACACACAGCGTAGCATGTCCGCTGAGCGCTACACACAGCGTAGCATGTCCGCTGAGCGCTACATACAGCGTAGCATGTCCGCTGAGCGCTACATACAGCGTAGCATGACCGCTGAGCGCTACATACAGCGTAGCATGTCCGCTGACCGCTACATACAGCGTAGCATGTCCACTGAGCGCTACATACAGCATAGAATGTCCACTGAGCGCTACATACAGCATAGAATGTCCACTGAGCGCTACATACAGCATTGCATGTCCACTGAGCGCTACATACAGCGTAGCATGTCCACTGAGCGCTACATACAGCATTGCATGTCCACTGAGCGCTACATACAGCATAGAATGTCCACTGAGCGCTACATACAGCATAGAATGTCCACTGAGCGCTACATACAGCATAGAATGTCCACTGAGCGCTACATACAGCATTGCATGTCCACTGAGCGCTACATACAGCATAGAGTGTCCACTGAGCGCTACATACAACATAGCATGTCCACTGAGCGCTACATACAGCATAACGTGTCCGTAGAGGACATCAACATAGAATCCCCGTATCAACTACCACAAAAAAATGAAGAGTGAGAAAATACCGATATTTTCTAATCACAGAATTAAGGTAACTGGCCTACGGAAAATAAACGAGGGAGCCGAGCCTAAGAAAGATGGAATAGAGGGGATATGATCCTGACATACAGAATATACTGGGGTATCGATGTTATTGAGACAGACTGTTCAACCAGAGCAATGAGAGGCCGTGCGTGGATACCAGACACGCAGATGAAACATTGGTATAGAAACAAAAGGTACCACATTGTAAGAGCTGCAAGCAAGAGGAAGGAACTAGAGGGCTGAGTAACAATGGTTTGAGGGTGAACAAATCCACAAAGGCCGTGACGAGGATTCTTTTGACCATGTCGTAGCTCAGTCGATTAAGTGTCTGGGATGCTCTCGGACGTAGGTTCGAATCCTCGTCACGGCCCTTGTGGATTTGGTCATATGATACATCACGCTATTGTGATTTCTGTGTGTATAATAGATGAGGGTACCGCCATCTGTTGTTTAAAATTAAATACAAGAAACAAAATGGTTGGGAGTCATTAGAGGAACGACAACACAGGAGCGGGACTCAGGCGCTCGGGTTAAGGCCTGCCAGGTATAAAGAATATAGGACTACTGGAGCAGGTTATCTTGAGATGATTTCGGGGCTTTAGTGTCCCCGCGGCCCGGTCCTCGACCAGGCCTCCACCCCCAGGAAGCAGCCCGTGACAGCTGACTAACTCCCAGGTACCTATTTACTGCTAGGTAACAAGGGCATGAGAGTGAAAGAAACTCTGCCCATCGTTTCTCGCCGGCGCCCGGAATCGAACCCGGGACCACAGGATCACGCGTCCAGTGTTCTGTCTGCTCAGCCACCGGCTCCCAGGTGCGTATAATCCCCTCACTGTATACAGGTATGTCTGGTTGCTACGGCCAGGTGGCCGAGAATGCAATTATAGAGTCGTAATGAGCGTCTACGAATGAGTTAAACAGCGTTTGTGGAAGCTGATGGACTTGGATGGCAGGCGGGGGGGGGAGCTCCAGCAGTTAATGGACGCTGGCTAAAATGTCGTGAAGCTATTACAGTATTGTCTGATAGTGCCAAAAACACAGGCACCTCGCACCGGGTGTATTTGTGTGTCCTTGTTCGGTTGTCCTTAACGACTTGTTTTTGCAAGTCGATGGGTCTATTAGGCCCCGGCGCCAGCTGACTCAATAGCGTTGAGTTCATCCTGAATCACGTTTCAGGAGTAATTAAGCATCTCGTACACCAGGAAATGAATCAGCGTAGCTAAGAAGCGCTCAGAGCATGTGATAGGTGATTGAAGAGTCTGTTACGACTGGGTTATTGAGTGAGAGGCCCACTTACCCACTTACCTTGACGTAAGTGGGTAGTGAGTGTCTTGGGCAAGACCTGAAGGGAGGTACACTGACCTTGCCGTAGATGGTGAGGAGGTGTTGGCGGGAGGGAAGCGACGCCCCTTCCAGGAGGGCGCGGAGGTCCGGAAGGAGGCCCTCCAGGCTGGTGAGGTGTTCCTCGCTCGCCATTAACTCTTTCTTGTCTGTAATGGAGGTCCAGCATCACCTGTAGTTAGTGTAACCCCACACACACACACACACACACACACACACACACACACACACACACACACACACACACACACACACACACACACACATACATACATACACACACACATACACACACACACACACATACACACACACACACACACACACACACACACACACACACACATACACACACACACACACACACACACACACACACACACACACACACACACACACACACACACACACACACACACACACACACACACACAAAGTGTAGGTTTTCAAAGCTCAACAAAATTTTACCCTCAGTTTTCGAGTACAATCTGAGTATCAAAAATTCGTATATAAGAAAATAGTATTTGTGCTAAAGAATTTTTAGAACGGGTTCCACGGATGACATCATGTTATTATAAAGCTTTATTGGCATAATTTTTAACCAATTTTCTCGAACAAATTTTCGCCATGACGTAGCTCGTATTAAGAAAAAAATCCTTTTACCCATTTTCTTTCAGCTTCGTGGCACTTGCTTCACCTGGGGAAAAAAATATTTTACTTCATACAGTATGATGGACATCGGTTTCACCTGGGAAAAAAAATATTTTACTTCGTACAGTATGATGGACATCGGTTTCACCTGGGAAAAAAAATATTTTACTTCATACAGTATGATGGACATCGGTTTCTCCTGGGAAAAAAAAACTGTTGTACACAGTACACAGTTTGACACTTACCTTCAAGGGAAAAATATATCGTTTCTATCATAATTTGTTGTTTTAGATTCAGCTAATCGGAACGAAAAGTTCCAAGTAGCACGGGCTATGGTGATCCCCGTAGTGGATTTACCTGGCACAGGAGCGGGGCTGTAAGTGTGTTGCTCTACCATGTTGCTCAGCATATTCGTCCTACCGGAAGACCTAATTTTTTTCCGTTTAAGGTAAAATGACTTATTTTCTTCCCCTGGGAAGAAATTAATAATACTGGGCCAGAAGGGAAAATATGAAGGATTATGGACATTTTTTCATACTTGTGTATCAGAGGAGACCATGGGTCGTTATTGTCCTGGGTCGTTAGTACCCTGGGTCGTTATTGTCCTGGGTCGTTAGTACCCTGGGTCGTTAGTACCCTGGGTCGTTATTGTCCTGGGTCGTTAGTACCCTGGGTCGTTAGTACCCTGGGTCGTTATTGTCCTGGGTCGTTAGTACCCTGGGTCGTTAGTACCCTGGGTCGTTATTGTCCTGGGTCGTTAGTACCCTGGGTCGTTAGTACCCTGGGTCGTTATTGTCCTGGGTCGTTAGTACCCTGGGTCGTTATTGTCCTGGGTCGTTAGTACCCTGGGTCGTTAGTACCCTGGGTCGTTATTGTCCTGGGTCGTTAGTACCCTGGGTCGTTAGTACCCTGGGTCGTTATTGTCCTGGGTCGTTAGTACCCTGGGTCGTTATTGTCCTGGGTCGTTAGTACCCTGGGTCGTTATTGTCCTGGGTCGTTAGTACCCTGGGTCGTTAGTACCCTGGGTCGTTAGTACCCTGGGTCGTTAGTACCCTGGGTCGTTAGTACCCTGGGTCATTATTGTCCTGGGTCGTTAGTACCCTGGGTCGTTACTAACTGGGTCGTTAGTACCCTGGGTCGTTAGTACCCTGGGTCGTTAGTACCCTGGGTCGTTAGTACCATGGGTCGTTATTGTCCTGGGTCGTTAGTACCCTGGGTCGTTAGTACCCTGGGTCGTTATTGTCATGGGTCGTTAGTACCCTGGGTCGTTAGTACCCTGGGTCGTTATTGTCATGGGTCGTTAGTACCCTGGGTCGTTACTAACTGGGTCGTTAGTACCCTGGGTCGTTAGTACCCTGGGTCGTTAGTACCCTGGGTCGTTACTAACTGGGTCGTTAGTACCCTGGGTCGTTACTAACTGGGTCGTTAGTACCCTGGGTCGTTAGTACCCTGGGTCGTTAGTACCCTGGGTCGTTACTAACTGGGTCGTTAGTACCCTGGGTCGTTACTAACTGGGTCGTTAGTACCCTGGGTCGTCACTAACTGGGTCGTTAGTACCCTGGGTCGTTACTAACTGGGTCGTTACTACCCTGGGTCGTTACTAACTGGGTCGTTACTACCCTGGGTCGTCATTACCACTAGTCGTCTCCCCCAGCCTCGTTATCAGTAACCTATATGAGGCATTATATACAACTTGTATATACACTATGTACTTAGTACATTTACAATTACTATATGTATATAGTATATATAGCACATATACAAGTACCATAATATTACTATACAATACAAGCTCAGTGGGCTAAGCAGTCGCCTCATAACTATATGGTCCCGAGTTTGATTCTCGAACAAGTCGAGACGTTAAGGAAATGCTTCATGACACCAACTCTCTCTCTCTGTTTACCTAGCACGATAAAAAATAGGTATCGTGGAGATAGGTGACTGTTGTGGCTTGTATGCTGGGACAGGAATGAAACCTCTGAAGCCTAATTGCATTCCAGTCTCTTTTTTTTATCATCCATAAAAAAATTAGATACATGTTAATTACAATTTAACAAATACAGTTGTTAATGAGAATCACAAATAAAAATAAATATTATTTCTCAGGAAAGTAATAAATGTTTTATAAGCAAAAAAATAATAATAATTATAAGAAAGACTGACTATGCCTCTAATTAAATTCTCTAATATATCTGTACCAATTTTGTCCCGGAAAATAGGCGTCGAAATTTAATAGACAAATCATCTGCCAATTGCTAAATAAGACTATTCTAATAATTGTCTAAAGAGGATTTCTTGCCATAGTGACATACAGAACATGCTGGCCCCAGTGTGTATGTGGGCCCAGTGTGTATGTGGCCCAGTGTGTATGTGGGCACAGTGTGTATGTGGGCCCAGTGTGTATGTGGGCCCAGTGTGTATGTGGCCCAGTGTGTATGTGGGCCCAGTGTGTATGTGGGCCCAGTGTGTATGTGGCCCAGTGTGTATGTGGGCACAGTGTGTATGTGGGCCCAGTGTGTATGTGGGCCCAGTGTGTATGTGGGCCCAGTGTGTATGTGGGCCCAGTGTGTATGTGGCCCTAGTGTGTATGTGGCCCCAGTGTGTATGTGGCCCAGTGTGTATGTGGCCCCAGTGTGTATGTGGCCCAGTGTGTATGTGGGCCCAGTGTGTATGTGGCCCAGTGTGTATGTGGGCCCAGTGTGTATGTGGGCCCAGTGTGTATGTGGGCCCAGTGTGTATGTGGGCCCAGTGTGTATGTGGCCCCAGTGTGTATGTGGGCCCAGTGTGTATGTGGCCTCAGTGTGTATGTGGGCCCAGTGTGTATGTGGGCCCAGTGTGTATGTGGGCCCAGTGTGTATGTGGCCCCAGTGTGTATGTGGGCCCAGTGTGTATGTGGCCCCAGTGTGTATGTGGGCCCAGTGTGTATGTGGCCTCAGTGTGTATGTGGGCCCAGTGTGTATGTGGCCCCAGTGTGTATGTGGGCCCAGTGTGTATGTGGGCCCAGTGTGTATGTGGGCCCAGTGTGTATGTGGCCCCAGTGTGTATGTGGCCCCAGTGTGTATGTGGGCCCAGTGTGTATGTGGCCCCAGTGTGTATGTGGCCCCAGTGTGTATGTGGCCCCAGTGTGTATGTGGCCCCAGTGTGTATGTGGGCCCAGTGTGTATGTGGGCCCAGTGTGTATGTGGGCCCAGTGTGTATGTGGGCCCAGTGTGTATGTGGGCCCAGTGTGTATGTGGGCCCAGTGTGTATGTGGGCCCAGTGTGTATGTGGGCCCAGTGTGTATGTGGCCCTAGTGTGTATATGGCTCAGGCGTCCAAGAGAGCAAGACGAATCCAAACGTTTTTCATAAGGCTTGCACTAGTACAATATATATATATATATATATATATATATATATATATATATATATATATATATATATATATATATATATATATATATATAATAACTATCAAAGAATTCTGTTTTGTTTTTGAGTGATGCAAATGTCTTGGCTCGTTTATTTGAGCCATTAGATGCAAGTTGATGGTGAAGATGATGACTTATAGTGGACTTCGTGTTTCAACTTGACAGCGTGTTGAATGTTTGTGATGACTTAGCTAGCCATTTTGGGACTAGCTCTGGTCATTAGACTTGGGAAAGTGTTTGAGAGTAGTGTTGATTAAGGCAGAGAGGTTTAGTGGTGTGTGTGAGAGTAGTGTGGTATAGGGTCGTGATGAATAGTGTTTGTGCTTGTGTTTGAAAGCAATACAAGCTAGATATACCTAAGTGTTTTGCTTCAGGTGGATGTATACCTACCTGCAGGTGTATGACTGGTGTGTATGATGTATAGAGAGATGTGAGAGAGAGAAGGGGCGTTATTAAAGCTTTAGCGTCACCTGGATACTCACGGCTCTCAAGATCCTTAAACCGGCGACTCCTTTTCTCATCAATTTTCTCTGCAATTTCCTCCCCTCCATCCTGTTAAGTGTTTGATAAAGAAAATAATCTAAATGCTTGTTCTACTGAACGTTTTATAGAACTATTGAAGGAATGATTAACGTTTCTGGCTAACTATTATTGAGAGTAGTTAAAATAGAGAAGACCAGCCTGTTACACCTATATCTAGCTCCTATAGACTCCTGTTGACACGCCCTCTCTAACACATGCCACAGTACAAACAGCAAACAGTGCCACTACGATTAACGGCAGTCTTCAGGGTGGAAAGACAAATACTTCCGCAGCTTCGAGAGATAAGAGAAGAACGTAATGTTATATTGACCCTCCCTTGCCCACAGCGGGGCCTCGAACCCCAGACCACAAGAGACAGTAGTTAGTGCCGTTGAGTGCCACACGGAGGAGGGAAGGTGGAGCGGTGGGAATTGAAGGATAGGAGAATAGAGGGTTGCAAGGCCCAGCAAGCATTTGACTCCTGACCTTGAGCTTCCAGATGAGCCTTGCGAGGAACCTAGACATGTTTTCGGGTGGAAGTCCGGCCGACGGGTGAAGACGGCACACTCCCTCTGGTGTAAAGGCTGGGCCAGCTCCTGACACAGTTCACTACAGAACCACGACCGTCCACACGTCTTACAGCGCCTCAACATCCTGTCCTTCCTGTAGGAGGAGAAGCGGGGTGGATGTGAGTACACAGCTTCACCGGCGAACCAAACCTACCCCCTCTGAGGGGTCACTAATCGGAATGGTCACCTTTGTTGCAGAAGACGTCCTCGTTAGCTACTGTGAAAATAACACCAGCAGGGAGTTTCAACAGTTTTGACCCGACAGGTGTCTTGGCAAGGCCACATGTGTCGTGGCTAGGCCGCAGGTGTGTCAGGGCCCCTCAGGTACGGGGGTGAGCAGCTCTGAGGTAAACACAGCGAGCGACTAGGTAAACACGAGCCAGATGGAGCACATGGCTAGTACTATATGCATGCCCTGCTTCCTCTAGACCCACCACACTGTCTCTTGACGCAGTACTCTGCCTCTAGACCCAGTACTTTGCCTCTAGACCCAGTACACTGCCTCTAGACCCAGTACACTGCCTCTAGACCCAGTACACTGCCTCTAGACCCACCACACTGCCTCTTGACGCAGTACTCATGCCCCACACGGGGCACAAGACCCCATAAGACTGACCTGGAAGAGCCAAAGCAGTACTCGCAGTAGGAGCCGGCGAGGGAGGAGTCTAGCAGGGTGCAGAAGGGTCGGGAGGTGAGGATCACGTCCCCCCTCCTCACGGGCTTCCTGGCCCGCAGCGCCTGGGGCCTCACACTCACTATGTCCCTCATGCTGCTGCCTCACACACCCGACTCACACTGCCTGCCACGGGGCACTGCCCAGGCCCACGCCTGCACACACCCGCTCGCCTGAACCCTTGCCCGCTCGCCCGGGCACACGCCTTCTCGTGTGTGTGTGTGTGTGTGTGTGTGTGTGTGTGTGTGTGTGTGTGTGTGTGTGTGTGTGAGTGAGAGAGAGAGCGTGCGTGCGTGCGTGCAGGCCCGCAGCTTCATCTAAGCTTACGCCAAGAACAACATATTCACATCAACCTTAAGGTTATGTTTAGCGAAGTTCTTCCGTATTGAAAACACATGGGTCACCCCTACACTCTTGTGGCGTGGGTCACACCTACACTCTTGTAGCGTGGGTCACCCTACACTCTTGTAGCGTGGGTCACCCTACACTCTTGTAGCGTGGGTCACCCTACACTCTTGTAGCGTGGGTCACCCTACACTCTTGTAGCGTGGGTCACCCTACACTCTTGTAGCGTGTGTCACCCTACACTCTTGTAGTGTGGGTCACCCCTACACTCTTGTGGCGTGGGTCACACCTACACTCTTGTAGCGTGGTCACCCTACACTCTTGTAGCGTGGGTCACCCTACACTCTTGTAGCGTGGGTCACCCTACACTCTTGTGGCGTGGGTCACCCCTACACTCTTGTAGCGTGGGTCACCCTACACTCTTGTAGCGTGGGTCACCCCTACACTCTTGTAGCGTGGGTCACCCTACACTCTTGTGGCGTGGGTCACCCCTACACTCTTGTAGCGTGGGTCACCCCTACACTCTTGTGGCGTGGGTCACCCTACACTCTTGTAGCGTGGGTCACCCTACACTCTTGTAGCGTGGGTCACCCCTACACTCTTGTAGCGTGGGTCACCCTACACTCTTGTGGCGTGGGTCACACCTACACTCTTGTGGCGTGGGTCACCCTACACTCTTGTGGCGTGGGTCACCCCTACACTCTTGTGGCGTGGGTCACCCTACACTCTTGTGGCGTGGGTCACCCTACACTCTTGTGGCGTGGGTCACCCTACACTCTTGTAGCGTGGGTCACCCCTACACTCTCGTAGCGTGGGTCACCCCTACACTCTTGTGGCGTGGGTCACCCTACACTCTTGTAGCGTGGGTCACCCCTACACTCTTGTGGCGTGGGTCACCCTACACTCTTGTGGCGTGGGTCACCCTACACTCTTGTGGCGTGGGTCACCCTACACTCTTGTGGCGTGGGTCACCCTACACTCTTGTAGCGTGGGTCACCCTACACTCTTGTAGCGTGGGTCACCCTACACTCTTGTAGCGTGGGTCACCCTACACTCTTGTAGCGTGGGTCACCCAACACTCTTGTAGCGTGGGTCACCCTACACTCTTGTAGCGTGGGTCACCCTACACTCTTGTAGCGTGGGTCACCCAACACTCTTGTAGCGTGGGTCACCCTACACTCTTGTGGCGTGGGTCACCCTACACTCTTGTGGCGTGGGTCACCCTACACTCTTGTGGCGTGGGTCACCCTACACTCTTGTGGCGTGGGTCACCCTACACTCTTGTGGCGTGGGTCACCCTACACTCTTGTGGCGTGGGTCACCCTACACTCTTGTAGCGTGGGTCACCCTACACTCTCGTAGCGTGGGTCACCCCTACACTCTCGTAGCGTGGGTCACCCTACACTCTCGTAGCGTGGGTCACCCTACACTCTCGTAGCGTGGGTCACCCCTACACTCTTGTAGCGTGGGTCACCCCTACACTCTCGTAGCGTGGGTCACCCCTACACTCTTGTAGCGTGGGTCACCCAACACTCTCGTAGCGTGGGTCACCCCTACACTCTCGTAGCGTGGGTCACCCTACACTCTCGTAGCGTGGGTCACCCTACACTCTCGTAGCGTGGGTCACCCCTACACTCTTGTAGCGTGGGTCACCCCTACACTCTCGTAGCGTGGGTCACCCCTACACTCTTGTAGCGTGGGTCACCCTACACTCTCGTAGCGTGGGTCACCCCTACACTCTTGTAGCGTGGGTCACCCCTACACTTTTGTAGCGTGGGTCACCCCTACACTCTTGTAGCGTGGGTCACCCTACACTCGACTTGGTCGTCAAGAGCACAGGTGCAGTATAAGAGAGAGGTGTAGAGGAGCACAGGTGCAGTATAAGAGAGAGGTGTAGAGGAGCACAGGTGCAGTATAAGAGAGAGGTGTAGAGGAGCACAGGTGCAGTATAAGAGAGAGGTGTAGAGGAGCACAGGTGCAGTATAAGAGAGAGGTGTAGAGGAGCACAGGTGCAGTATAAGAGAGAGGTGTAGAGGAGCACAGGTGCAGTATAAGAGAGAGGTGTAGAGGAGCACAGGTGCAGTATAAGAGAGGTGTAGAGGAGCACAGGTGCAGTATAAGAGAGAGGTGTAGAGGAGCACAGGTGCAGTATAAGAGAGAGGTGTAGAGGAGCACAGGTGCAGTATAAGAGAGAGGTGTAGAGGAGCACAGGTGCAGTATAAGGTTTGATAAAGGACAGGAGGAAAAATGGAAGTCTCATGACTCTGGCGAAGTTGGCAGCTTGTGGTGGAGGGGTGTGGGGTAGGGGGGGTCAGGCAGGGAAAAGAGTGGTGAGGGAGAGGTAAAGGAGGGGGAGCAGGATGATGAGGAGGAACGGGTAGGGGGGATGCTATGAGAGACGACATAGCCTGCTCATCTTGCTGAGACAGGTGAGCAAGCTTAGCTTAGCTGC
>WNGS01169498.1:46546043-46553543 GCA_020271785.1 Procambarus virginalis
ACACACATTACCTTAAACAAGACCTCGTGATCTCTGTAATTTTGTTCCATGTCTAAATTTCTTAACTTGTTGCCAGTGTTAGAGTAGGATTATCGTGGTGTTAGTATAATTTGGTATCTCAATAAACTCATGTTAAATTTCCCGTCTGTGTCAATGGTTGAATCCTCTTAGAATCTTTGATATCGTGGCTGACAACCGTCTCATATTTAATGACAGTTATAGAAAGTACTCTCCAAGCCAAGCAATGTTTCTTGCCTCGTTGCTTGATTAGTCTCAGTGAGCAAAGGCAGGATGGTGGCAGCGTATTTAATCTGTGTAGCATTCCTTGTTGACAGTGTACCTTTGATCCGTTGTACCATCATATGTCAGCTCATATTACAAGTGTTCAATACCAGTGTTACCAAGTGCAACTGATAGGAAGTGTTACTTAGGATAAGAAGTGTGTACATTTATTAGTTAATATTCATTATAGAAGGTCACAGTGGTGACTATTTCACCAAGTTTTACATTGGGTAGTCATAGCCAATGTTACAATGGCAGCAGTAGTGGTTGTCAATGTTACATTATGCCAGTTGCTGGAAGGCTTCTGTGCTGGCTAGGGTTCGAGTCTCCTGGTGGGAAAGTGTTCTAAAGTTGTATATATATATATATATATATATATTATAATATATATATATATATAATATATATATATATATATATATATATATATGTCGTGTCATGTGTAAGCAGATCCCTCAAGTGTGACAGAGCTGCTGGAAGGGATGTTTGTGGCGGCGTTGTTTCCCTTAATTTGAAAAAGTTATAGAATTAAAATCATCTTTAGCTGTGTTATTTGAATTTTAAAATGTCTAAATTTCATAAAATTGTAAAGTTTATAATATTTGGTTTAAATTGATATATCTTGCTGTGTGGAAATGTGTTCAGATACTGAATATTTATGTTCATATAGGAATATAGAGCTGTTTTAGCTGCTGATTAGTATATATTTATAAAATAGAATGTCTACGCCTGTCTGAGGCCAGGTACTTGGGGTTACCCCTCACCTAACTTTGCACAGTGATTGCTTTGTGGTAGGTGCCCAACATTGGCTGGTCAGGGTCGGTCCCATTTATCTCATTAAGAGGGGGGGGGTCACATACCATTGTGATCCTCCCCTAACCCCTAAATTGGTGGAAGGTGGCTAGCCGAGTCCCTAGAATAACTTAGCAAGACCTGTCATCGTAAGGGGGTCAGTTTCGGTCCCAATGCAGCAACCTTTAGATGCACTGGCTTGACATAAGCACCTGGTCGACATGGCCACCTGGTCGACATGGCCATCTGGTCGACATGGCCACCTGGTCGACGTGGCTACCTGGTCGACATGGCCACCTGGTCGACATGGGCACCTGGTCGACATGGCCACCTGGTCGACATGGGCACCTGGTCGACATGGCCACCTGGTCGACATGGCACCTGGTCGACATGGGCACCTGGTCGACGTGGCCACCTGGTCGACGTGGCCACCTGGTCGACATGGCCACCTGGTCGACATGGGAACCTGGTCGACATGGCCACCTGGTCGACATGGCCACCTAGTCGACATGGGCACCTGGTTGACATGGCCACCTGGTCGACATGGCCACCTAGTCGACATGGCCACCTGGTCGACATGGCCACCTGGTCGACATGGCCACCTGGTCGACATGGCCACCTAGTCGACATGGCCACCTAGTCGACATGGCCACCTAGTCGACATGGCCACCTGGTCGACATGGCCACCTGGGCGACATGGCCACCTGGTCGACATGGCCACCTGGGCGACATGGCCACCGGGTCGACATGGCCACCTGGGCGACATGGCCACCTGGTCGACATGGCCACCTGGGCGACATGGCCACCTGGGCGACATGGCCACCTGGTCGACATGGCCACCTAGTCGACATGGCCACCTGGTCGACATGGCCACCTGGTCGACATGGCCACCTGGTCGACATGGCCCCTGGTCGACATGGCCACCTGGTCGACATGGCCACCTGGTCGACATGGCCACCTGGTCGACATGGCCACCGAGCCACTCCAGTGCCCCTTCTAGTATAGAATATACCATTACTCATTGCTACTATATTGACAAATTTATTTCAAGCTATATAGTAATTTAAATACGGTAGTAATTTATACTGTGCATCAATAATTTATATTGATGCACAGTATTAATGTATTTAATAATAAAAGTGAAGATGGTTTGTACGGAGATAAACGCGTATTAATAACGTCGGAACGTTGATAATCACTAAAAATAAGTACGATAACAATGGTTATTGCAATAACAATGATAGTTGGTGTCAAGGGCAAAAAGAACATCAATGATAAAAGACATCAGCATCAACACGAATAATAATAATAATAATAATAATAATAATAATAATAATAATAATAATTAATAATAATAATAGCAATAACAATCTAGTAATCACAGTGAAGATGGCATGTATCCAAGTCTGAATCCGGATTCTGCGTCGCTTACACGAACGCGCAAATCAGAAAAGAGCAAATATACCTGAATCTTTTATTTACATGGCCAGATCTGCCCCACAATATGGGCGTTAAACACCAACCACCACTCTTACGAGCGTTCTTTCAGAGCCACATTATCATCGTGCACCATTAACCTGCCTGCCGTCTCTACTCTTCTACTGCAAGGGATCAGTAGATGATCAGTAGATGTGCTTGGGGGAGCTTGAGACGCCTTGTGACACCTGAATTTAACAAGATCCAGTTACGTTTATTTGGGACTTTATTTTCACATCCTAAATGTATGGATAATCTTATGAGCATTAGAGGAGAGGATCAATATGATGATGATAGCATTACAGCCAAGTGACAAAGAGGCTGCTAACAGAGCCCATGATGCTAGTAAACATATTACATCAAACAGTTTATACATCTACATTTAGAGAGCAAAGGACAGTGTTATACATTTCATGATGGTATCTACACTTATCGAAGGTTGGGATGTTGTAGAAAACTACCCAATTAAGGAAGTACAAAATGTGTAGATATAACTATTCATTGACAACTAAAGACCAATAATATTCATAACAGTAAGAGGAAGCTTTCCGTGAGCTTTGGAGAGAAAGTTCTAAGCTAAGTTATAAGCTAACAGTCTTCAAAAGTCATCTGTTCATGTACTCGTGCAAAAAAAAAAAAGCTCGAACTGAAACGCCATTCCTTTCCCCCGTCCCATCCCAAATCCTTATCCTGGCCCCCCTCTCAAGTGCTATGTTGTAATAGCTTGGCGCTTTCCATTGATAATTCCCCCTTTCCTTTCTCAGGATTATATATATACTACATCTGTCAGTAGGAAAGACAAAGTTCTCGGACTTAACAAGGACAAAACAGGTCATATTTGATAACCAGAGGTTTGGGTACAAGTTTGCATGAGAATACAATGACAACAGTGACTTTTCACACACAGTATATGGGTGACGTGACTTGCTCTACTGAGCTGTGGGGTGACCTGACTTGCTCTACTGAGCTCTGTGGGTGATCTGATTTGTTCTACTGAGCTCTGTGGGTGATCTGACTTGTTCTACTGAGCACTGTGGGTGATCCGACTTGTTCTACTGAGCTGTGGGTGACGTGACTTGCTCTACTGAACTGTGGGTGACCTGACTTGTTCTACTGAGATGTGGGGTGACCTGATTTACTCTACTGAGCTCTGTGGGTGACCTGACTCCCACTATCGCACTCTGTGGGTGACCTGATTCGCAAACACTACCGCACCACTAGAATGCAATCAATCTTCCACTCATCCATTTCTGACACTAAACAACATCCTCCCTAACTCAACTTGTATTTCTTCTCGTCCCTAGACATTGGACAGCATTGGCGGTGTATCACCAATATGAGCCTCTAATTGACTGAATTTGTTTTATAAGAGACTTTGAGCCATCTCTTCACACCCCACAAAAGACCTTCACGTATTACCCTTCAGTAGAAAATACATTAATAACATGCTAATAAACCTTGTGATACCATTGTTCAGAATGTTTATATGAAATGTACCACCTGTGTGTGAAATGGGACACCTGTGTGTGAAATGGGACACCTGTGTGTGAAATGTGACACCTGTGTGTGAAATGAGACACCTGTGTGTGAAATGGGACACCTGTGTGTGAAATGGGACACCTGTGTGTGAAATGGGACACCTGTGTGTGAAATGTGACACCTGTGTGTGAAATGAGACACCTGTGTGTGAAATGGGACACCTGTGTGTGAAATGAGACACCTGTGTGTGAAATGGGACACCTGTGTGTGAAATGGGACACCTGTGTGTGAAATGTGACACCTGTGTGTGAAATGGGACACCTGTGTGTGAAATGGGACACCTGTGTGTGAAATGGGACACCTGTGTGTGAAATGGGACACCTGTGTGTGAAATGGGACACCTGTGTGTGAAATGCGCCACCTCTGTGTGAAATGGGACACCTGTGTGTGAAATGTGACACCTGTGTGTGAAATGGGACACCTGTGTGTGAAATGGGACACCTGTGTGTGAAATTTGTTTTTTTAATTTGCTTTGAGTGTATTGAGACCACGTGAACTTAACCCGTTACTAATATAATAAATATTTAGAATTTAACAGCTGTAGACTAAGAGGAAGAACACAAAACATATTGAGGCAGCCGGATAAAAGGATTACATTATTCTGATACCACGGGAAAACTACCGGGTGAGAATAGATTCAACCTTCCCTCCGGTTACGCCAAGCAAGCAGCCGGATGAGAACCGGCTACAACCTCCGGATATCCCGTGCAGGTAGCCGGATGAGAACGGGTTACAATCTCCGGATATCCCGTGCAGGTAGCCGGATGAGAACGGGTTACAATCTCCGGATATCCCGTGCAGGTAGCCGGATGAGAACGGGTTACAACCTCCGGATATCCCGTGCAGGTAGCCGGATGAGAACGGGTTACAATTTCCGGATATCCCGTGTAGGTAGCCGGATGAGAACGAGTTACAACCTCCGCATATCCCGTGCAGGTAGCCGGATGAGAACGGGTTACAGCCTCCGGATACATACCTCGCGTGCAGATAGCCGGCCTCTCCCCCTCTAGGGGTCTCGACTGCAACAGATCTCCAGCTTCTAAATCGAACTGGAAATCCCAACCCAGGATAAAGATGTAGCGGCCATTATCCAATCACGGGAGCAGGACCGTTCTGACAGCCGTAATAGCCAATCTCATGGCCCAATTACAGAACGTTTGAGTGGTGACGTCGGTTCCAAGTGTCCAGTCCCACCCCCCGCTGGCGTCTCCAATAGACTTTTGTGGTGTGTCTCTCCTCCTCTCGCTCTCTCTCTCTCTCTCTCTCTCTCTGTCCTTTCTGTCTCACGCTTTTCCCCCCACTCTTCATTCCCTTCCCTCTTTGTTTCCTCTGGTCTTCATTCCTTCTTCATTTCACTGATCTCTTTCTTTTATAGCCTTTTTCTCATCTCTGTGTTTAAGTTCCCTTCGTCATTCTCTTCCTACTTTATTCTCTTCTTGTCACGTCGTTGGTTTCTCTTTCTTGTTGTTCTTCTAAATTCTTTTATCTTTTCCTTTTCTTGTCTGTTTCTACTTCACTCTGTCTTCTATTTTTCTTCTGTATCGTCTGTCTCTCAACAGATTTTTATTTGTTTTTACGCGGTCTTGCCTCTATCGTGTTCCTCCGTTCCTGTTTTCTCTCTCTATGTCTCTTTTTTTCTCTCGGTTTCCTCCTCTTCTAGTATCTCTTTTTTTCTCTCTGTGTCTCTCTCTACTCTCATCCTACTCGTCTCCCCTCTCTCTCCATCTCCTCTCTCGCCCTCTCAGTCCATCCTTCCATCCTCTCTCTCTCACCATCTCTCTCATCTCGCTCCTCTCTCTCTCTCTCACAGCCCATTCTCTGTGTCCTTTTCTTTCCCACCTCTCAATCTTCTCCTCACATTTCCTCTCCTTTCCTCTATCCTCTCCTTTTCGCTTACTAAGTCTGGTCAGCCTCAGGCTAAAACCGAGACGCTATTATCGCTAGGTACAAACATTACCAGCAGTATTATTCATAATTACTTCTGTGGCCGGAAAATATCCAAAAATGGTGTTGAATGGTCTGGGCAGACGCCGTCAACCTCCCTTATAATGCCAGGATTACGGGTCAACCCAAGGGGCCTATTATCCCCGGGGCTATAGTACATGATACTTATTGGTTACACTACATTACTAAAAAGAATCCATCTGAGGTCCCTCCATATTTATGTTCATGTATGTGGGGTTTGTATAAAGTAGGAATAAGTTGCTTTAATTCAATTTGCCATTGACCAATCTTTTTTTTTTTGGTGAAGGTCATTTGTAGAAGCTCCTTGAAAGTACATGTGAGCATCTCGTGTGAAGTGCATTTCATTCATAAGCTTTGAGGACGTTTGCGGGATTGAGGCACGTCTTAACGAGTCTCATTAGTGTTTGACGACACGAGTAGTGGTGTGGCTAGCGATTAGTCTTCAGCCATTTGGGGTGGCTTGCTCGTCCTAATCCCAGTCCTCAGCTGTATGATCGCCCCAAGCTGCAACCGTCTCCCCAACGTGAACCTATCCTTAGGTCTATGCTTATGTCCAAAAGAGCCGGACCGTCCCCAAAGGCAGCATAATGGCATAATTTTCTTGTACTGTCATTAAATCAGTTTTTTTTATATAGTGCACGAAAGAAAACATATTCAAGTAGTAGTTACAATTTATTGTATTGTTAGGCCTAGATTAGATTAGGAGTTTTGGTTCTGGTAGCAGTTATATTTGTGTCTGCTAGTAGGTCGGGTATGAAGCATTTATGCGAAAGAGGGAGTTCGAACATGAGATATAAAGCTTCAGAAAGTTCGACATGTAATCAATTTGGAATCATGGGTTAGAGTGCTGTCAATTTGTAACCAACGGCGAGGTTAACGACCATTTGGCTAGTCCTTATTGTTCATCTAGAGATGATTGAGTTGCTCCCAAGTGCAAAGATTCATCGGAGGCATCGGCAGATCAGATCAAGTCAAAAGACTGGATGACACGATAGTCTTTCGATGAATCAACGTGATTTAATCTGGAAGACACTGGATCAGGCGCTCATATCATAGGGGACACTCGACTCATTTCATGTAGTCTGGTAACGAGATTAACATGTTGTATCAGTCATGTCCTCCAAAGCAAAGTAGAGTATCAGTGCAACCGGGACCAAGCCCCCTGTTTTATGATATGAAAAAACGGTTTATCCAAACAGTTCACAACTGATTGTTGTCACGGTAACTAGCTTCAGGACCAATGCTCTCACGACAGACTTTTTTCGAAACCACAACTGCATGTAAATGATTCACCAACGTACTACAAGTGTAAAATAATCGCCAACAGAACCTAAACACCGAACCCTAACGCTACTGTGCGACTAGATATAAGCACAGTGATGGTAATCATATAAGTCATTTTAAATTTATATAGAGAATTTATTAGAGAAAATTCCTGTTGTGAAT
>WNGS01169498.1:46664051-46666551 GCA_020271785.1 Procambarus virginalis
CGAGACCCGAGATACTGCTAGCATCATATGTCACACGAGGAGGACAGGAGGAAAGTCGGAAAAGGTGGATATACTATTCTATATAAACAACAGTCCATCCGGATCATTATCCAATGGAGGTTTTTCAACTCAGCTCTCGTCCAGGCAACAATTGGCAACACACACCTCAAAGAGCTGCTCATCGTTCTCATCAAAGGGCTGCCCGTTGAGTTTGTTGATGATCTTCGCTACACCTGGAGGTGGAAGCCGGTTTTAATGCATTGACCATTGATGGACACTTTGAAACTTGTTTATAAAATCCAAGAGTGATATGTGTAGCAGTTATTGTGTGTTTGAGACACCTAGTTATGTTAATTCGCATGCTGGAATTATTTAGATATATACATACGTTATAAATATATGCATTATACAGGTATGTATTATATATATATTAACCTCTTTCCCACTTTCATGGAAGAGAAGGGGATGAAAGGAAGGGGAGGGATTGTAGGGGAAAGGGGTAGAAGAGCAGGAAGAAGGGTGGGAGGGATAGGCAAAGGGGGGTTAAAGATGGTGGGTGGAAAACTAAACAAAGATATTAAAAGTAGTTAATATTACCAAACATTGCATCAGGACTATCATCATCATCTATGACATCTTTGGTCACCATTCACCCTCCCATCCTCACCACCATCACCACCACCATACGCCCTCACCAATAATCTGGAAGTTCCTGTTCCTTATAGGCATAGCGAGCATCGATCTCACGTTTCCAGCACTGCCTTTCTCGACCTCCACACACTCAGCGATGTTCATGTTCTCACCGGTGCAGGCCACCTGTTCCGCCAGGTGCAGCAGGTGTTTGGCCATCTCGCTCGAGCCCACCTCCTTGGCGCTGCAGAGAGAACAAGCACGTCCGTCAGAGTTAACAACATAACATGATATGAGAGAAAACTGCGGAAGGCCTTTTGGCTCATACGAGGCAGCTTCTATTTATGTATCCACCCAGACTCATTCACGCGTTTGACCTACGGGAAATATTCCAGCGCATATGGAAATTTTCCGGCGGCTCTGAAAATATTCCAGCGCCTCTGAAAATATTTCAGCGCCTCTGAAAACATTCCAGCGCTTCTGAAAACATTCCAGCGCCTCTGAAAATATTCCAGCGCCTCTGAAAACATTCCAGCGCATCTGAAAATTTTCCGGCGCATCTGAAAATATTCCAGCGCCTCTGAAAATATTCCAGCTCCTCAGAAAACATTCCAGCACCTCTGGAAACATTCCAGCGCCTCTGGAAACATTCCAACGCCTCTGAAAACATTCCAGGGCCTCTGAAAATATTCCAGCGCCTCAGAAAACATTCCAGGGCCTCTGGAAATATTCCAGCAACTCTAGAAACACGAGCGCTGCATATTTCTAAGCGAAGGAAAATGAAAAGACCGAGACATTGAGCCACAATCAAAATACAACAGAGATATAGGAATACCGGTGCAAGATAGATGCCTGGACACTCTGTTATAATACATATATTTGAAGTTATTACTGATGAGCACTGTCTTTATTTATTAAATGGTAAGTATTCACTTTTGATGAGGAATTACCTTGAAATGCCCCACTGACATGAGATTGTCTGTCAGGAATTAAAGGAAGAGTTGAGTTTTTGGTGGCAAATATTATGATAAATAACTAATGGGTAGTTAAAGAAGTTATTATGACAAGTATCATCCCCACAACCACCACCACTACCAAGCTTGCCACCACCACCAGCACAACCACTACCACGCTTGTCACAACCACCACCACTACCAAGCTTGCCACCACCACCAGCACAACCACTACCACGCTTGTCACCACCATCACTACTACTAAACCTGTCACAACCACTTACTTGTTCGTCGACTGGCCGGAAACTGGACAGTTCAACTCGAAGATTTTGGAAAACTTTACATTCTGCTTCTGAAACAAAAACAATAAAAAAGGTAACCATTAATAATTTTCAACAGGAGATTGATCTAACAACTTATCACCGAAGGTCAAAACTGTGACAGAAGAGAGAAGAGAGAAGAGAAAGGAGAAAAAAAGAGAGAAGAAGAGATCGGGGAAAGAAAAAGGAGGTGAAGCTGAAAAAGCAAGAGATGCAACAATGAGAGAAGATGGAAGAGAAGATTGGTAAAGGTAGGGGAAAGAGGGAGGGTCTGGTCACGGCTGTGGAGGGGGTTGTAGGTAAGGTTGGGGTGTAGGGGAGGGGAGTAAGTATGCCTTAGCCAGGGTCAGATGGGGGTGACCTATCAGTCACACTAAGGTCAGGTTGGGGGTGGGGTCAAGTACTCTCAGACCTGCCTTGAGACATGATACATGTGCTTATGAACTTAGCAAATGACATATTAACCGGCACATCGTCATGGATTAGTAGTTGTGTTGATGCCTACGACAACGCTATAGTTCCATAGTAAATAAATACAAGGTGAAAGTAATGGAAAAACCATCATGGTAGGAGCATGGATCGACGTCAGCCAGGACT
>WNGS01169498.1:46669051-46682965 GCA_020271785.1 Procambarus virginalis
CATGAGGATAAAGCATGCTCAGCATAATTTACCGGCCACAAGTGATTGTTCTCCAAGATTGGCCTCCAAGATTAGCTCCAAGATTGATCTCTAAGCAGGAGGCCTTGGCCACAGCATCTGTGAGGTAAGACTTACCACATCTCTGTAAGTCAAGGCTCTCTCACTCTACACCACAACTACAAGTGAACAAAAAATATCATTGAACATAACTTACCAAGGACAAACAGTTCCCCGAGTAAATAGCAAGCAACGTGACCCTCGTGCGAGTATGGTTAATGATTAATCCGGCTGAGAGTACATTCCATTCTTGTAAGAAAGCAATCTGTGTGTCTGTGTAGAATCAAATGTTACTCGGAATAAGCGTCAGTTTGTNCTTTGTACCAGCAGAGATTCCACTGTAGCGAGGCTCACGATGGTCCTCTGAGAGATTGTATATATAAAAAAAGGCATCACTGATTCAGAGTCTTGAGTGATACGTGTTGAGATATGTTATACTTGTATAAATATCTTAAGGGAACTAACACCGGAGGAAGTATATATATATATATATATATATATATATATATATATATATATATATATATATATATATAGATATAATATATATAATATATATATATCTATATATATATATATATTGCTGGTGACCTTCCACTCAGGGTAATGGTCCTCACCTTTCGCAGTCAACGAAAAGAATGGTGGAGCCGGAACCACGAGAACAGAACTGGTTGGTAAAGACAGTCAGGGCTGGCGAAGGTGGATCTTTCTGAACTTCTGCATCGCTTCTCTTTTATTAATAGTCAGGTGGGAATATTTCTGCCGGGTCCTGCTAACGCT
The DNA here is from genome assembly GCA_020271785.1 of Procambarus virginalis. Taxonomy (NCBI): domain Eukaryota; kingdom Metazoa; phylum Arthropoda; class Malacostraca; order Decapoda; family Cambaridae; genus Procambarus; species Procambarus virginalis. The sequence goes on from WNGS01169498.1 coordinate 46,669,889, forward strand.
GCCCCCCGTTTACCGCCTCAGGAGCGCACGCGAGCACCTCCACCTTCACCATCGGCTGTTCGACCAGGCTCCCCCAGCAGCAAATTTGCATCTGGGGTTGTGTTGATTTAGGGGGCGACGACGATCAGTGGGATCGGATGCGCCCCGATCTGGGGGTTTACCTCGAGTCAAAAAGTCCTTGTAGAAAACTGGGTTCTGGACGTGTGGATAACTATAGTATATAGAACAGTGAGCCTCTGGGAAGGAGGGGGTAAGAATGCTGAAGGTAGAGGTGCCAGAATAGATGACATGAACGTGTCAGTGCCAGAGGTGGGGAGAAGTTTGGCACTCTGGTATTGTAAAGTGTGCAGCAGTGACGATAGCAGCAGCAGCAGCAACGAGAGTGCAATCATGCGCGGATCCGCTATCATGAAGGAATATAACATTGGCACACATCAAGACTAAGGGATGGGGAAAGAAAAAATGCTCGATAAGGCAGTAGAGAGCCACTACACGACTTGTCGCCTTGTTAGAGATGCTCTACGACACCGGACTCGCTAAAGTCCATATTCCGGACCTGGAAATCCTTCTCTGTACACCATAGTTCTCTTCCAGGTGCACATTTGCCATAAAGAACCGAAACGTTACAGCAAAGAGAGAACAAACGTTTTGCTACTTATGAGAAAATACAAGTAATATGGATTCCAAGGGAAAACATTTCTCCCAAAGTGGCTACTGAAGTTTTGTACAGTGTAAATCAAAGGCAAGAGACTGAGCCAGGAGTATACGCTATAATGAAGGCTGATTGAAAGATATACAAAACGTGTGTTATTCTGACTATATATATTCTACGATAATTAGGTATATATATATATATATATTCAATATATAATAATGCAATTCGGTATTACGAAGCTGTATCATGTATTGAAGACTATAAACTGTAGGCTGCTGGGCCTTGGATCAATATACATGTTAATGACGAGTTTTCATTCAATGTACAGTAGTGATGAGGATATGATTAATATAAGAGTGCAATGTAACAATGTTTTAAAACGCCTTAGCTATCGAACTGAGCAAGGCAGTTCCTCAAGAGAGGTAAAGACGCCATGAACCTGTAGTACTTACACCTTGTGCAGGCGATACACAATAACGTGGCTAAAATATGTTGACCAGACCACACTAGAAGGTGAAGGGACGACGACGTTTCGGTCCGTCCTGGACCATTCTCAAGTCGATTGTGTGTGGTTGGTCTACATACACCTTAATTACTGGTCCGGAAAACCAGGTAACTGGTTTTTCATATGTGTTTTCAACATATGTGTGTATATATGTATCACGATGAAATTAACACGTGATGAACAATGTGACAATGTCAGACCAAGAAGGACTAAGACAGGAATTTCCTTTAAGTACTTTCGAATTTAATAATACATCTTCAGAAGGATCCTTCTGAAGATGTATTATTTACTACGAAGTACTTAAGGAAATTCCTGTTTTAATATTTATAGTTATTTAGCGAAACGCATTTAAGAATTGCTGTGTTTTCTATTTAAGATTGTGTAAATACCGAAGGCCATCTCATCCACATTCAGAAGCACAATGTCGATTGCTTTCTGATGTAGAAAGAAAGTGAAAGGGGTAGATTAGAGCAGTAGAGGGGTAGATCTGGGCAGTAGAGGGGTAGATCAGGGCAGTAGAGGGATAGATCAGGGCCGTATAGGGGTAGATCAGGGTCGTATAGGGGTAGATGAGGGCAGTAGAGGGGTAGATCAGGGCAGTAGAGGGGTAGATCTGGGCAGTAGAGGGGTAGAGCTGGTCAGTAGAGAGGTAGATCAGGACAGGGGTGGGCTGGTCCAGAGAATTAGAAGAGTGTGTATGTCTGCCAGTGTTTCTCTTTATCAAAGACTATGTAAGGTCTTCTCGTAAGAGGTTATGTAGACAAAATTAAACATTTATGTAATTCATTGTTACTCCACTTGCATATATATATATATATATATATATTATATTATATATATATATATATATATATATATATATATATATATATATATATATGTCGTACCTAGTAGCCAGAACTCACTTTTTGGCCTACTATGCAAGGCCCGATTTGCCTATTAAGCCAAGTTTTCATGAATTAATATATTTTCTCTAACTTTTTTCTTATGAAATGATAAAGCTACCCATTTCATTATGTATGAGGTCAATTTTTTTTATTGGAGTTAAAATTAACGTAGATATATGACCGAACCTAACCAACCCTACCTAACCTAACCTAACCTATCTTTATAGGTTAGGTTAAGTTAGGTAGCCGAAAATGTTAGGTTAGGTTAGGTTAGGTAGGTTAGGTAGTCGAAAAACAATTAATTCATGAAAACTTGGCCTATTAGGCAAATCGGGCCTTGCATAGTAGGCTGACAAGTGCGTTCTGGCTACTAGGTACGACATATATATATATATATATATATATATATATATATATATATATATATATATATATATATATATATATATAATATAGGTAGGTATGGTGATAGTCACATTCGGGAAAGTTGTTACGTACAGTATTTTTAACATTGTGCGAGCTGTACCTGCGACCTCCAGCTCCTGGGGTCAGGAAGATCCAAGTGATGGTCTCCTCCTTCCCCGGGGGTCAAAGGTCGTGGAGGAACCAAGCATGTGGTCTACTATGGCCATTTAAGGGGTAACGATCGCTGTCAATCACGTGTTCTTCTCTACCATGTTTGGGGGGGGCTCTGGAGCTGACCTACAGCAGAGCGTCGTTGTCAACTGGTCACGCGCTGTGTACTTCACTCATCGATATGTAAACACATAAAAAGTACATAAAGAGTGTAATCACACGTACATAAGGCCTCTTCGTCGGGTCTTGTAGCAGTGTACACTTCAACACGCCCAAAGATACGTCCCTTCTGCAGCTGCTGACCCTCACTTAATTAAACATCTCTACCTCAATTTTCACATCACAATCCATTAAACATAATCCCTCCCCCCCGACACATCGGTGTTTCTGCTGTGTATGAAGCTCACGTCACTGATGAATACACAACATCAGCATGACCAACATAGCGGTCGTCGTTGTCACCCTCCTTCGGCTCACAGTAGGCAGCAGACTTGGTTCTTCCAGCAGCTCAACGTGGACTATCCGTCAGGAACCCGAGGTGGTATGTCTGGAGGGTCGAGGAGGTCGGAGGCGCCGTTCTCCAGGGACGCGGCCAATTTGGACCACTTGGCCATGTTCTTCGCCGCTCCGTCTCTCATGGGTGCTATCTTGAGGTTCACCTTCGTCAGTCCCTGTAGCAGTTTGAGGTGTTAGGTGAGTGGCGTGAGATTAGGACGTCAAAGGGAAAGGGAATATTGCATTTTATGTTACAAAGATGGAAGAAGTTGTTTATTTTTCACTGAATAGTACAATTATGCCTGAGGATTTTGTTACACACACACACACACACACACATACACACACATACACACACATATAAAGACAGGCTATTTAACACAAGGGGCACACGCACTAGGGGGACACAGGTGGAAACTGAGTGCCGAAATGAGCCACAGAGATATTAGAAAGAACTTTTTTTAGTGTCAGAGTGGTTGACAAATGGAATGCATTAGGAAGTAATGTGGTGGAGGCTGACTCCATACACAGTTTCAAGTGTAGATATGATAGAGCCCAATAGGCTCAGGAATCTGTACACCTGTTGATTGACGGTTGAGAGGCGGGACCAAAGAACCAGAGCTCAACCCCCGCAAGCACAACTAGGTGAGTACAACTAGGTGAGCGCACACACACACACACACACACACACACACACACACACACACACACACACACACACACACACACACACACACACACACACACACACACACATATCCACACACCTCAAAGAGTGGGAGACAGATATCCTTGATCCAGCGCATCTGCAGAAGTGGCAGTTCATGTTTGCGATCTCTGTCCATGAGCGCTGGCGGCGTGATCTTGAGCTTGCTCTTCTCCAAGTCCCCCTGGTCGAAGAACTCAGACGTCACCAGTTTGGCTACCCTGAGGAGACGTCAGAGAGGTCGGAGAGATCTGTCTTAACCCCCTACATGTAATTACAGGAAGATACCTACACTCCTCATGTCCTGTCAAACCAATATATTTCTTTATTCAAGAATTTTAAGGATTTTGGCATAAAAAAGTCTCCCTCTGGAATATATATCAATCCCTCCATGGGCAGTGAGTTGACGTGGAGAGTGGGTCGAGGGTGTCCTGTGACCTAGAGGGAAGTTGAGTGATTAAACCGCTGTCGAATGAATTCTATCCCCATGTGATTCTATTTATGACGACATATACACGCCCTGTTTCCTATAGCTGGAGGGTGAGTATCCACGAGGACTCTGTATTTGTGGCCAAAGTTTACAGAGAGTCGCTTAGTAGTAGTAGGCATCCATCAGTCTCAGGAGACTATGGAGTTGCGCTCTGGTTGTCGGTCTGGAGTGGCCTCACCAGGGCGCAAAGCCAGGGTAGGTTGATTCGGGGTAGAAGCTGGTACTCAAGCAGCAGGTCCCCCCGCTCCACGGCGCTGAAAGTCTCCAATGGAAAGGCATACGCCAATGTGCTTAGTAGTCTGTATCAAAGTCGAGGAGTCATCTTTTGCAAAGCTAATCAAAAAATAGTTAAGATAGAGGGAATTGCTATTGAACTGTCAAAATAATTCCAATCCCTGACTATCAGTCAAACCCGCCTACTAATGAATACTGTCTCCAGGATATATATATGAGGTGTTGACCAAATCACACACTAGAAAGTGAAGGGACGACGACGTTTCAGTCCGTCCTGGACCATTCTCAAGTCGATTGGCCACAATCGACTTGAGAATGGTCCAGGACGGACCGAAACGTCGTCGTCCCTTCACTTTCTAGTGTGTGGTTTGGTCAACATACTTCAGCCATGTTATTGTGACTCCTCGTCTGCATATATGAGGCGCGCGCAGTCCCTAGCTCATAAACATGTCCCCTTGGTAACTGATGAAGAGGCGTGCACCGCCCGTCCCCCTGTGCTGACCACTCACTTGAACTGTATGTCCCAGGGCTTGGTGGAGGCGGCGATATCACAGGCGGTCATCAGAAGGGACCGGAGGAGGTCCCGGTGCTCTCTGATGCTGGTGTCGAACTGGCCATCAGCCACCAGAGGGAAGAACTGGGAGCGCAGTCTGGTGGAGAGAGAGAGAGAGAGAGTACGGCGTGCGTCACATCACTGGGCATATGGCGTCGAGATGGAGAGATGTTTGCCTGCGTGGGCACCCAACCACTTGGGCAGGACGGTAGAGCGACGGTCTCCCTTCGTGCAGATCGGCGTTCAATCCCCGACCGTTCACAAGTGGTTGGGCACCATTCCTTACCACCCCCCGTCCCATCCCAGATCCTTATCCTGATCCCTTCCCAGTGCTATATAGTAGTAAATGGCTTGGTGCGGTTGTCCCTGATAATTCCGCGTCTACCTCCTTCATGGGGGAAATTTGTGTATTTATTATTTGTGTTTGCAGGATCGAGCTGCTAGCTCTTGGACCCCGCCGACCTAACCGTCGGTTGTCTAATGTATTGACTCACTGATTGACGAACATTAAGCCACTCAAGAGGTGGCACGGGCATGAATAGCCCGTAATAGTGAATCACGATTTTCTCCATCATATCTACTAGGCCAACTACTAACCACCGCGAGGAAGCAACCCACAACAGTTGTCTAACTATCAGGGGACCGAGTTACTGCTAGTGGCTGGGACGAGTGCTGTATAATGGGGTAAGCTCCCAGAAGTGTAAATTGAGTGCAGGAAAAAAATAAGAGAGAGAGACCCAATTTATGTATTTGATCTTAAACCATATAGACTTTAACCTCAATGACTTAGTGACTTAAAACACACACACACACACACACACACACACACACACACACACACACACACACACACACACACACACACACACACACACACACACACACACACACACACACACATCTGAGGCGGGACCAAAGAGCCAAAGCTCAACCCCCGCAAGCACAATTAGGTGAGTACACACACACACACACACACACACACACACACACACACACACACACACACACACACACACACACACACACACACACACACACACACACACACACCCTCCCCCCCCCCCCCACACACACACACCTAAATTACGGTACGGATTTAACCAGCAAGATCCCTTCCCTCCCTCCTACCTCTCTTTAAGACAGTAAACCAGAGAATGACTTGAAAGAGCCAGGCGGGACGAGAATAATGCCTGAAGTCTTACTGGAAGTAGACAGTGAGGTCGGTGGCCAGGATGGAGAGCTTGAGTACATTCATGACCTTGGAGTACTGAGACGAGGTCAGGTTGCTGAAGATGTTGTGCCCCTGCGAAGGATCATTACTTGGGTCAATACTGTGGGTTAAATGAGGCACTGATGCGTTACTGGGAGTTATCAAGGGCTGGGTTATGATATTGCGGGAATTTGGCAATGCTCAATGCGATCACAACAACATGGTCGATCGGTGAATAAAGATCGAGTTAAGGGGGAGTCAAAGGACTCGGGTTCGAGCCCATTTTACTATTTCCATATTTTATCTTAATTAATTATCAGTGAGTGAGCATTAGTATATAGAGCTGTATGTCATAGGTGATTAAAAAGGGTCTAAGATATAACTTAAGATGCATATATATTTTATATATATCTTTATTTTACAAACACACACACACACACACACACACACACACACACACACACACACACACACACACACACACACACACACACACACACACGGTGGCACCTCAGAGTTGAGGATCATGACGGCGTGGTTGAAGTGGTGTTGTTCCATGGTGTTCTGGGTGCCATACAACAGTGCCAGCGCCGACCCCGTCCTGCCAAACAAAATACAATGCTGTATAAACCAATAGACAACAATCGCCACAATTAGTGTCATAAAAGTTGCCCAAGATGTTGATAGTGATGGTGGTGGTGATGATGGTGTTTGAGGCGATGAGTCACAATAACGTGGCTAAAGTATGTTGACCAGACCACACACTAGAAGGTGAAGGGACGACGACGTTTACGGTCCGTCCTGGACCATTTTCAAGTCGATTTCGGACCGAAACGTCGTCGTCCCTTCACCTTCTAGTGTGTGGTCTGGTCAGCATGATGTTTGAGGTGGCAGTGATGATAATGGCAACGAAGGTGAGCCAGTGAAGGTGACAAAGAGTGCCATATCCAGACTCACTTCTCCTGGAAGGAGTTGTTGGTGCCACGATGGTCGAGGTCATGGCACAGGCACCCCACGAACATTGCCAGGCACTCCACGTCCTCGAAAGTGGCCATCATATCGCATGTCTGCCGGAGTAGTGAGTTGCCATCAGAGTGCCAGTTATTTAATAAAGTTATTCAGCAAGAAAAAAAATCAAAGTGGTTGACATGAGTAACTGACTTCCATATGGCATCTTAATTGTCTTGAGATTTATTAGTTGCCATAATGTGTGCTAGTTATCATTGAGGGTTTGTGCCATAAGTTGTGAATTAACATAGAAGTGAAAGCTGCCATAACGTTTCGTAGTTATTACAATAAGGTTTGGTTAGTTGCCATAAAATGTGCCATTTCAATTTCAAAAGTAAAAAATAAAAAACAAGTCCTGACATATTTATTACCTAATGATGCCATTTGTGAAAATCTTATAAGGGCAATAAGTTGTTAGTTGCCATAGGAACAGCGGTAAAATACACGTGTTGCCATATGGTATTTGTGGTAATGAAGTTATTAGTTGCCATGCAAAATATAAGAGAGAAGCTGTGTTAGTTGCCAAGAGTTGCGTTTAGTTGCAATAATTGGCATATATGCAAATTGCCATATAACCTAGAGGGGAAATGAATTGCATTAATGTGTATTAGTTGCCATAAACTGTATCAGCCTGCTATGGACTGTATTAGTTGCCACAGACTGTATTAAATGCCTCAGACTGTATCAGTTCCCATAGACTGTATCAGCTACCACAGACTGTATTAAATGCTACAGACTGTATCAGCTGCCACAGGCTGCATCAGTTGCCACAGACTGAATCAGTTGCCACAGACTGAATCAGTTGCCATAGACTGTATCAGTTGCCACAGACTGTATCAGTTGCCACAGACTGTATCAGTTGCCACAGACTGCATCAGTTGCCACAGACTGAATCAGCTGCCACAGACTGAATCAGTTGCCACAGACTGAATCAGTTGCCACAGACTGAATCAGCTGCCACAGACTGTATCAGTTGCCACAGACTGTATCAGTTGCCATAAGGCAGTCAAGAAAGTGTCCAAAGGATATAAACACAATAAGCAGGTAATAGTGTAGCTTGTTTCACCCATCCCATTCCCTCCCCTCCCTTCCCCTTTCCTTCCCCTACACACCTGCCTTACCCCACCCCCTTCCAGTTCACCCCCCCTCCTTCCTTCCTTCACTACCCCCTCGTCTCCCTCTCTCACCCCCTCCTCCCCCTCTCACCTTCAGCAAGGCGAACATGTTGTGAGCGACGTTGAAGGCGTGGCGCCAGTTGTGGTAGGGGACGTTCCGGTAGTTCCTCTTCACTGTTATCAGCCATCTCAGCAGCGTCTGTCAACCCCACGGTACTCTTATATAGCTATCTATCTATCTCTATCTATATATATATATATATGGAGGGTAGCACCTTCAGTTGGAAGGAGGACCCATAGTCTCGGGGGGAAATATAAACATCGGATGGGTTTTTATTGAAAAAGGTCTTCAGGGCATGACCCATGCAACACACCGTTATTTGTTTATGGTGATTTATATTTTGGTTTTTAGTTTTTGTTATAAAAGAGTCTTACATTCTGTACAGCCACTAGCACGCATAGCGTTGGGGCAAGTCTTTAATCCTAATTTTCACAACACACAACACACACACACACACCACACACACACACACACACACACACACACACACACACACACACACACACACACACATCCCCAGGATGCGCCTGTAGCAGCTGTCTAACTCCCAGGTACCTATTTACTGCTGGGTGAACAGGGCTCAGGGTAAAAGAAACGCAGCCCATTGTCCACCTTCCGCGGAATCAAACCGACCCTAGTGACTAGAACCCGAGCGTTGTCCATCAGCCGTCAGGCCACCTAGCTTTCCCCTTGTTGACTGTTCCTTTGAAATTTTGCTTTGCGGTTTGTGCATGTTGCAAGGAACGTAATAATTCGTTAGTAAATATTTGTACACAATGAAATGACACTGTGATACATGCACGAGGAGATCTCTGGGAGCACGGGGAAACGGGATCGAACCACGTCCAGGGTCGCCTCAGACGCGCACCTTCACAACCCTGGCACCACCAATATAGCTAAGGGTTTACAGAACCGTGGAGTCCGCCCTGGAGTGTAACGCCGGGACGCCACGTTAAAATTAGACGGTACCAGTCTCGGTGTCTCCAAATCCCTTGTAAGGTCCGGCCCCGACTTCAGGATGTTTAACGTTTGCAGCATATCATGGTCCGTGGGGTTAATGTGTGCGCCTGGGGGGTGGGGAAAGGGTCACTGGGGTGGAGTTCCTACTGTATCTTAGCGTTAGATCAAATCGAACATTGCCTCCTATATGGAATTCCCTGGAAACACAAATCGAAGCTGTCTCTGTTTTTCCGCTTGTTACAACTTTAATAAAGGTGTACATCTTGGCTCAAGGTTTTATATGGACGTATTAGAACGTTGTTACACTTGCTAACATTGGTTGTTATAACGAGGTTAGCAGGTGTTAAAACTTGTTCGAACTGGGGTGTAACTCCAACGTCGAGTTTCGGTGTGTGCTTGTGGGTTGGACCTTCAACCCTCTGTGTGTTTAGGATTGTGTGGGTGACCAAGACACACATAGATGAACAAATCCACAAGGGTCGTTATCTTGAGGTTATCTTGAGAGATTTTCGGGGCTTTTTAGTGTCCCGTCGGCCCGGTCCTCGACCAGGACCTACCACCCCGTGACGAGGGTTCGAACCCTAACGACCAGAGGATCCTCCAGACGCCCTTAATCGACTGTGACAGACACACACACCACACAAGGGTCTATGCGTCTTTGTTCACAGTCAAGGGGACTCACGTTCAATCCCTGGGCAGGACAGAAACAGTTGGTGTTCATATCCTTTCATCTGATGCTCTCTTCACACTTGCAGTTAAATAGGTACACCGAGAGATGGGTTTTTTGTAGGTTTGCATTGTGGGGCAGTCAGTAGTTGGATTAGTGGGGGGGGGGGATCTGTATAAGCCTCAGTACACGATTTATATCTAAATCGATAGATATATTTATATCTTCGACAACGGAAATCACAAAAAAACATTAGAATATAAGAACGAAAGTGAAATTACAGTAGAGCCATTGGGCTTCTTACGAGGCTCTATACTTATATATATATATATAAGTATATATATATATATATATATATCTATCTTATAATCTATAGATATAATATAATAATATATATATATCTAATATATCATAATAAAACAACCTTTTTTGGTGTTATCTATACCAGATGTGTCACAGGTGTGACTAACCCTCGTTCTTTACTTGCAGGGAGGAGCGTGAGGGAGAGCGTGAGGGGAGGGAGGAGGATGGGTGGACGGGGGAGATTGGACTGGACGCCCTGACTCAAGGAGTCATCTTAGCCAGCTACCTACTACGGCTACGCCTGACGCAGGTCCAGCCTCCGGCGAACCACGGCTGCTCGTAGATCACCAGTCTTTCGTGGTCTACCTGACGTATTACCGTCAGATCTACATTGGTCGTGACCTGTCCTGAGAGCTTCATTGGTCGGACGTTCCGAGGTTTCATTGGTCAGACTTTCCTGACAACCCGTCTTGGTCAGACCTTTCTGGGATCTCATTGGTCAGACTTTCCTGAGATCATCATTGGTCGACTTTCCTGACACCTCATTGGTCCAGACCTTTCTGGGATCTCCAATGGGTTCAACTTCCTGAGATCTCATGGTCTTCTCAGATTAGACCTTTTTCTGGACAACTTTTAGAGTTTCAACAGAAAAAGTGGCATAAAAGTTCTTCAATTCAGACAAAGACTAAACTAATTTGGGTTGACATCTGTTTTTTCTACAAGTAGAATGCCATACATTTGTCAGCATAAATCATAATGTTTATTTCGTATAGTCGGTGGTGCGCCAGTAAGCCCGCCCTTGGGATTTATATATCCATACATCGATTTATTTAGGATTAAATGTCCTGCAAGTATTCAGATGCACCAGGATTGGTTCTAGGTGGCTTAATTCACACTAATAATTATTCCATTCTTACTCTGATGGAAACTACGTCCATGCATTGTGAATATGTACACTGTGCATTACATATATAGACAGAGGGATATGGTTATGATTAGTAATAGATATGTTTATACACATGAGTGACACATGTATTACAGCCAGATGTGAACAATGAGTGACACACACGTATTACAATTACAGGAAACCTCCTCACCTGGTGGATACCATAAAAGCTTTGTCCCGGACAGTTTCCACACCTTCCTTCTCTCACTCTTCTCTCTCTATCTTCCCATACTTCCTTCCTCTCAACTCTTCTCGTCTCCATTCCCCATACACTTCCTTCTCTCACTCTTCTCTCTCTCATGCCCCATACTGCCTAGACTCTCCCTTCGTATGCCTTTCCCTCCCCTACCGCTCAATCTTTCCTCTTTGCTTCCTTTCTTATATTATGAGATTAAGCCACCCGAAAGGTGGCACGGGCATGATAGCCCGTAATGGTATCCCTTTTGAGCCATTAACCAGTATCAAGAGCGGATACTGGAGATCTGTGTAGGTGCAACGGCACCCTGCGTGACGGTATAATGTTTTTTCCCGTTCTTCCTTGCTTCAGTTTTTCCCTTTTATATCACTACCCCTCGTGGCACCACCATATTATCGGTGGCCGCCTGAGGAGATCTTACGGTACAAAACGAGTCCCTCGGATACTGCATCTCCATTAAGCGCCATCTGGACTCTCGTGACGCCCATCGCTGCCCGCGCCCACTACGGAGCCCTCATCGCCATCCGGGTCGTCCTAGGTCTCTGTTACATGATTATGCGTAATGTTAGTGATCAGGATTGGTAAATCCCTGTGAGATTACGCGACTTGAGAACTGGTACACGTGACGGACCCGAGAAAACGTTCGTCTGTTCTCGTACCTTCACCTTCTAGTGTGGTGGGTCTGGTCACCTATGAGATGCTATGTGGATAAGGAATAAATTTAAAGCTTGGGTTGAGACATTGAAGCTCAACTTGTGTTGGCATGTAACTATTATTGCAACGCGATGCATGTATGCAACAAGTACCGTAGTGACCCTACACACTAGACCACAATTGGCTAACTAGAATCTTTTGGACGCTCTAGTTGGCGGGATACCAGCGGGCCACAAGACTTGCGGCTGGCCACTGACACGTCCCGCTGCAACACCACAATTTTACGGTCAGAAATACGCGAATTCCCGCACACAGTTTTATGAGCTTCAATCTTATAACAACTAAATTCTATTCCTTGCTCTATTCTCAGCCACATACATCTCAGTTGACCAGACCACACCCACACACAAGGTGGAAGGGACGACGCGAGCGTTTCGGTCCGTCCTGGACCATTCTCAGTCGGCTGTACATCTCAGTTTGACAATCCCTGTTACACTACTTACGCTACAGAGACCTAGGACGACCCGGATGGCGATGAGGGCTCCGTAGTGGGCGCGGGCAGCGATGGGCGTCACGAGAGTCCAGATGGGAACTTATGAAGATGCCGTATCCGAAGTGAACGTCGTCTTTGTTGTACCGTAAGATCTATCCGCCCGGGCGGCCACCGAATCTGGTGATGCCACATATGGTAGTGATATAAAAGGGAAAAACTGAAGCAAGGAAGAACGGGAAACATCTCCCGTCACGCGCCAATGTGCATTGCACCTCCAAAGATCTCCAGTATCAGCTCTTGATACTTGTAATGGCTCAAAAGTGGCTACAAGTACTGGCTATTTCATGCCCGTTCCCCCTTATT
>WNGS01169498.1:46686867-46705485 GCA_020271785.1 Procambarus virginalis
CCGATTGACAAGAGGCTTGAGAGAGGAACCTGAGTAAGGGGAGAGTTACTCACCAGTAGAGAGAACATGAGTAGGGAAGAATACTCACCAGGTGTGTGGTAGAATTACCCTCTCCAGCCATCACCCCACCCTGTTAAACACACAAACAAACATTAGCAACCCTACAAAAACAAAATTATCTCTCTACCCCATACCAACAGGCTTTAAATGCACCATCCTAAATGGTCTAATTATTTTGGGGGGAAATTTAGGCACTATATACAAACCTGGTTCATTGAATAAGTGTATTTAGTATGGAATCGAAAAGGAAGTGTATTTAATTATTTATTTTTATTATTTTATTTAAGGAAGTGTCATTTTCGACGGGGGTGGAAGGCATCTGGGTAAATAATGAAGTACTAAAACATGGCAGTACACGTAGAAGACCAAAGCATCTGGGACGGAAATAAAGTACCTGGGGAGAATAAGTGTCTGAGAAGGGAATAAAGTACCTGGGAGAGGCATAAAGCTCTGGAAAGAGAATAAAGTACTTAGGGAGGGAATAAAGTACCTGGGAGAGGAATAAATCTCCTGGAAAGCGAAATAAATACCTAGGGAGGGAATAAAGTACCTGGGAGAGGAATAAATCTCCTGGGAAGGGAATAAAAGTACCCGGGGGGGAAAATACAAAGTTCCTTTTCCTGTGCTGGTCCAATATATAAAAGAAAATATTTTTCACACAGCGTCTACGGTTTCTGGTCTCTTGTAAATTGATTTAACAGCCTTCTCATTCCTTGCAAATTTGTCGTACATCTCTGTGGTGCAACAAACATTTCAGTAAACAAATTGCTTAAAAAATGATCAGTATAAATCATTGCAGAGGATACATTCCAAAGCCGCGTGGTTATGTTAATCCCACAGCAATATTAAATGATATTTTATTAATAAAATTTGCCTAGTACAGCCTATATTCAGTAATATTATAGTGAACTAATGATATATAGTGTATACGGTTTTGACAGCCTAACTTGTACGAACCGTCCTGTGTACGATTTGCCCATAGCTTTCGTGTGTCGTCCAGAGTTCGGGGCGTAGGGGAAGCGGGTGGGGGTGAGTTGTTGGGGAAGTAGAAGGGTGCAGAGGGTGGGGAGGGGAAGCTGGAGGTTGCAGAGGGGTGGGGGAAGGGATGAAGAGTGGAGGAAAGGAGTATTGTGCCAGAGGTGTATGGAAGTCAAGTACCTTGAGTAAGGACGAGGCACTCAGCATTCGAGGCGTTGGTAGCGGTGTTATTTCGACGTACCATGGCAACAATGGCGACGGACAGGTTGACACGCACCATGTAAATAGTGACACTAGCCAGGAACACCAGGCCGCCCACCACAAACCTTGCCGGCACACGTCCTGTGGATGGGTCCTCTGTCAACACACACACTCTGACATTGGCGCAGACACTCTGACATTGGCGCAGACACAATGACGCGTCGGAAGGCAGTACCGACGATTAGAAAGGCGGGGTCCAAGAGCTAACGTCTCGATCCTGAAGACACACACACACACACACACACACACACACACACACACACACACACACACACACACACACACACACACGGTTGGAACAAGTTGGGGGAGAAGGTGGTGGAGGCCAAGACCGTCAGTAGTTTCAAAGCGTTATATGACAAAGAGTGCTGGGAAGACGGGACACCACGAGCGTAGCTCTCATCCTGTAACTACACTTAGGTAATTACACTTAGGTAATTACACACACACACACACACACACAAAACACACACACACACACACACACACACACACACACACACACACACACACACACACACATACACACATACACACACTACTATCTCGTAGGCCCACCACTATCTCACAGGCCCTAGGCACTGTGCCTACTATGACTAATAAATACTCAGGCACTGCCAACACCCACACACTGTGGGAAGTAACACCCTTACACACACCTGTGGAAGTGTTTCCTCAACACACACCTGTGGGAAGTGTTCCCTCAACACACACCTGTGGAAGTGTGTTTCCTCAACACACACACACCTGTGCAAGTGTTTCCTCAACACACACACACACCTGTGCAAGTGTTCCCTCAACACCCACACCTGTGCAAGTGTTTCCTCAACACACACACACCTGTGCAAGTGTTTCCTCAACACACACACACCTGTGCAAGTGTTCCCTCAACACACACACCTGTGCAAGTGTTTCCTCAACACACACACACCTGTGCAAGTGTTTCCTCAACACACACACACCTGTGCAAGTGTTCCCTCAACACACACACACCTGTGCAAGTGTTTCCTCAACACACACACACCTGTGCAAGTGTTTCCTCAACACACACACACACCTGTGCAAGTGTTCCCTCAACACACTAACACACCTGGAAAGCACGCCAGCAATCAAGCACCATAATATAAACAACACGAATGTAAACAAAAACAGCTGATCCTTACCAACGATGGACATCGCCTTCTGGTTCATTTGGCTTCTCTCCATTCCGACTGAAAGAACAAAAAACGCATCAAAGACGTCATCTGTCTTAACTACCCGAAAGGTGCCGAAATGTCCTATTACAAGTACACTTTGTATTCTACACAACGTAAAGTGTAAATACGTTACTTAATGTTCATTGGATTCTAGTTTGGGGGACGGAAACCTATAAGAATTGTGTGAACAAACCAAAGCCACTGGGATGAACAAAGCCACTGGGATGAACAAAGCCACAGGGATGAACAAAGCCACAGGGATGAACAAAGCCACTGGGATGAACAACGCCACTGTGATGAACAAAGCCACTGTGATGAACAAAGCCACTGGGATGAACAAAGCCACTGGGATGAACAACGCCACTGTGATGAACAAAGCCACTGTGATGAACAAAGCCACAGGGATGAACAAAGCCACTGGGATGAACAAAGTCACTGGGATGAACAAAGCCATTGGGACGCACTAAGCCACTGGGGACGAATCTTGTTTGTTCGTTCTGCAGGATGTAACCATTTATATAAGTTGTGAGCGCAGAGATGAGAGGCACTGGGTCTAGAGAGAGACTTCACTCCCAACCATATACCACCCAGCTCAAAGATCGAGCAGATCTAACCGACAAAACCCAACGACGTGAGGGAATAATCTCCGAGGTCAAATGGTAAACTTGGATGCAGAATACAAATACAAAATTATATACCAAATAAAGAAAAGTTAAAATATCCTGGTTAACTGTGGAGCCGAGAGCGTCGTACGTCCTCTCTCTTCACTGACCTTAGGAACACTGTCCTAATGATCACTGATTCCTCCAGTCATTGGTCCCTATATTCTGCCAGCCTGCCGCTCTCATCATGACTAAGAGACATCTGTCTTAGCAACTAATAGCTGCACTACCTGCTTCATTGTTTTTATCCAACTCCTACAATCATCATTACCTCACCTATTACAATACCACAATCAAGCATTACAATACCACAATCAATCATTACAATACCACAGTCAATCATAACATTACTCATCCTTCTTTGAGTAATGTTATGATTGAGTAATGTCTTCTTTCTAATGTCTTCTTTTCTGATTGAGTAATGTCTTCTTTGAGTAATGTTATGATTGAGTAATGTCTTCCTTAACCTTAACCAGCATGAAGGACTGCCAGGGAATAGTTTATTAATGTTTAGAATGTATAAAATTATGCAAATGAGATTTATATTAGGCTGTACCTGTATTTTGCTGCTGTTACATAACAGTAATTAATGTAAGACACTGTTGATTATCAGATTTCTGAAGTCAATATCAAATCTGCTGGAGTATGGAGGAGCAATATGAATCATTTTTTGTTTAATTGCAATGTACAGTTTTGAATTCATTCTGGAGTATAAAGGATCAACATGGATTTTTTTTTTTTGGGGGGGGGGGGTGATGTACAGTATTGAATTCGCTATGCCGGTCGAGTGGACAGCACGCTGGACTTGTGATCCTTTGGTCCTGGGTTCGATCCCGGGCACCGGCGAGAAACAATGGGCAGTTTCTTTCACTCTATGCCCCTGTTACCTAGCAGTAAAATAGGTACCTGGGTGTTAGTCAGCTGTCACGGGCTGCTTCCTAGGAGTGGAGGCCTGGTCGAGGACCGGGCCACGGGGGACACTAAAAGCCCGAAATCATCTCAAGATAACCTCAAGATAGATGCCAGTGCCATGCAAGTGCCAAGATAAGTGGTCATACTCAGTTTGGTAGGACAGGTAGCTCTACCATTTGTGATAATCAACAAATGTAATGGAGTTATACAGCAATGTTGATGTTTGACTTGAAAAGAGGAGAGAGAGAGACCCGAACGTTCACAACTCATAGTGGAGGAATCCCCTGACTGTTAAAAAGAGAGAGTGACAGCATGAGAAACTATCTTGAAATACAGTTATTTCTCCTTTAATTGGTCAGGCGACCCATATGGAAAATTTCCGCTGTTGTATATATACTGTAACTATACAACATAAGGGTTTATCATAATATATTGGGGGGTCTGGCAGCAGTGGACAGCGCTTCAGATTCGTAGTCCTGAGGTTCTGGGTTCGATCCCCGGTGGAGGCGGAAACAAATGGGCAAAGTTACTTTCACCCTGATGCCCCCGTTTGCCTAGTAGTAAATACTGTAAGTACCTAGGAGTTAGACAGCTGCTACGGGCTGCTTCCTGGGGGTGTGTAACAAAAAGGAGGCCTGGTCGAGGACCGGGCCGCGGGGACGCTAAGCCCCAAAATCATCTCAAGATAATCTCAAGAAGATTATGGTCTATGTGACTTTTGCCCAGTTGCACATTTCAAAAAATACTACATTGCAGATTTTAACTGGATTTACTTGAAAAGGTTCAGGAATTTTTTCTACTCCCCAAACCCAGCCTGGGGCCAGGTTTGTCTTGTGATAACTAAGTCCAACAGGCTGTTGCTCGGAGTGGTTCCACAGGCCCACATATCCACTACAACCCAGCTATTGTGGCACGTCTTACAGAAATCGAATATGATCACTTATGAAAAGTAGACTTATGTTGACATTTGTACAATAATTACTGTTATCTTCCTTTAAATAACTAACCATAAATGTGCATAATTTATTTATCACTCTCTAAATGCCTCGAGAATAATATTCTTCTGAAAAAGATAAGAGATATAGTAACTAGAATACATTTGTGTATAAGGTTATTAATACATCACATTTTCATATTTTGAACCATAAGGAAGCTCACAAAAACACACCAAGTTAAAATATTATCCTTCAAATACAGTTTATCAGAAAATGTGTCAATACAAATGAATTGCCAATATTGATGTTAATTACTTATTAAAAGGTTGCAAAAATGGACCTAATTATTAATATACCACACCCCCATTAGCTCAATAAAGAGCGAAATTAATTACAAAATAAAATGAACAAACTTGAGAGCACTGCCCTCATTGTGCCCCAAGCCAAACCTCCACTGGCCAAGCACAACTTGTTAAAGCAAGACATGCCATTAAGTTTTCTCGCCCGTTACCCAAGCAATGTTTAACATGGCTCAATTATCTCAAAATAACTTCCAACCAATACTGCCTTATTCATTGGACCTCAATCTCATTTACTAAGTACCAAAGGAGGAGAAATAATGTCCCTATTCAACAGGACACACCACCACCACCACCAGCTATAGCTACCGGCGGAGACTTGAGGCTTACAGATTCGCAAAACATCAGCTGCGAATCAGATAAGCTTGACCTTGTTGAATTGTGTAGGTCGCTGATATCAGTGTCTTGGTAATTTTGACATAACCTAGCTGTGATTCTCATTATGAAGTAAACAAACATTATGAGACCAGCAAATCCCTATTCCTATTACATGAATTATTGCAAGTGATGACACTGCAAAATATTGCTCGTTACAGAAATATGTACACGAAACATTGAGTATGGTGATATGCTATTTGCACTGATTAACAAAATAGACGACAATTTTTTGTGTGGCTAATTCTAGGTATGTGCAGTTAAGTCATCAACCAGAAGCAATTGCAGCCTTGGCAAAGAATGAAATAGCACAAACTACATGATAACTTTTCAAAAACAACTTGGCATTCACATGATATTTTGTCCTCTCATATTAGCTGCCATATAGAAAGAATATACATAAGGGCTCTCAATTTCTACCAAAACTGAAAGTTTCACTAACAAAAATCTAGTTGACAGGATTCACATGACAAGTCAGTTTCTAACATTTTTCCTACCCAGAAATAAAGGATGCAGGTTTTGACATAAGAGGAAGTCACCCACGACAATCTTCTTTGTAAGTTAAAATATTGTTCAACATTTTCTGAGAATGGTAAATGCTTCATGTGTGCTTCCTCACATAAATGAAGCTACTAGATGAACAATGCTTTCTCTTGTTTAAAAAGTTCTTCATAACACACAAATCATAACTTCATGTTACCAACTCCCAATAAAAAATAAGTTGTTTTATTAAGGAATAAAAATAGCAATGCATTACAATTGTTATATTGGTCACAAAAATTCCCAGATGGAATAGAAAGGGAAAGTTACAAGAATTTTGTTATCTGCCTAATCCGGTGTCGCAGGTTCCCTGGTCAGTCAACATGTTCAAGCCAACATGTCAACCTGGCTGTCAGACTGGCAGTAAATCACAATTCAGAACATGGCATAACAGCCCGGCATATTTAAAATGTTTTTTCAGGAATTTATCGATCTGTGTTGAAAATCATTCTGAGATCAGTTGGTAATGCACATTTCATTTGAAAATTATCATAGTTTTTTGCTGCTAGAGCATCATACTGGTACCTTATTATACAAGGGAAGTAATGCAATTAACATTGTTCAAAAATATTTATTAATAAATAGCGTGTCTGCTAAATACCATTACATTAAAAATTGTGCACAATTATAGGCCATTAATACTACTGGATTTCCCTTTCTTTATGCATGTAGTATACTTCTTTCTTAATTCAGTTCCATTAAATGACGTATAAAAATATATAATGCAAGTCATTTTATTATTCAGATTGCCTACACTTTTCAAACCAAAACACTTTATAATATGCTTTAATAAATACAGTAGTCTACAAAATTATGAATATTGTAAACAAATCCACAAGGGCCGTGACGAGGATTTGTTCACTTGATGCATCACGTTAGTGTGATCTCTGTGTGTGTGATGAATATTGTAATTTTAAAAAGAAATGACACCTGTCACATAAATGTCTTAGAGGTATCACATTTACCATCAAGAACCTATCTAAGATTGTAAAAAAAATATACCTCATTTTGCACCTTTAAACTAAAGCGACTGACAAGCAAATACTGCAGGTATAATAAATACCATTAGGTTCATTTGACTTGTGAAAATTGACAACCATGACATGTTTTATCTATGAAGATTAAAGATATTCATTGAATTTAGTGTACATCATATTAAATATAAAGAATACTTTTTTTTGGCCGAGGAATCATATAGTGATGCTGTGTGCATCCCCCAGTCAGTCAGATTAAGTACCACTGGCACAGGCCAGCTACTGAATTGCCAACCACATTGCTCATGCCTTGTCCTCAGCTAGCAAAACCTTAGCAAGTGAAGGGCTCAATAATTTCAATCTGCAGACTTGAATTATGATCGAGCTATTTCATGCTTTTGGACTTTTGTGTGCATGTAAATTAAATAATTCTCAAAAGAATGTACCAAACCAGGAAGACTGTGTAGCACCTTGTATCAATTTTCTTTTCTTAACTCTTCTTTCTCTACTAGCAATAGGTAAACTTGAATGCCACTTAACTGTACATATTAAATATCATCCACAAAGGCAATGTCCAATCAGATCATTATAGCATCCATAAAGGATGAAATAAACACAGCTTCCATTGCCATCTATATATTACTAGGATGAGAACAGTCAAGGTTCATACATATCAATATCAAATATAACTTGGTTGCTTGTAAACAATATCTAAAAAAAGGAGTTGCACAAAATTTGGATCAATAATGATGCACAGACCAGGTTATCCAGTGAAAGGCACCACCCCTGTGAAATCTTAGTTAAAGGCAAATGACTACATTTAATGGTATCTGTAAGTGGTGAGATTTGGTCATTTATTTCATTTACTACACTACCCCATTCTCTTACATTTTTTTTACCTTAGTTTAAGTTATAGGTATGGGCATGGTAATAAGAGTTTGGAAATCCATAATACAATGCACAATTTTCAAATGTTTTGCTCAGTTCATGTTTACTAGGTATTAATAGCATAACCAGCAATAAAATTGGTATGTTTAATCTTTGATCTTTATCACCTCGACAGTTGGGCAAGTAGTCAGACTTCTTAAATATGTAATCATAAGGCTGTTACTACTTGCAGTCTTCAGATCAATACAGGTAACAACTTGGGGCTAAATTCACTAAGAAGTTATGCAAACACTTACGAACCTGAACATCTTTTCTCAATCTTTGGCGGCTTTGTTTACAATTATTAAACAGTTAATGAGCTCCGAAACACCAGGAGGCTGTTTATAACAATAACAACAGTAGATTGGCAAGTTTTCATGCTTGTAAAGTGTTTAATAAATGTAACCAAAGCCGTCAAAGATTGAGGAAAGATGTACACGTTCGTAAGTACTTGCATAACTGCTTAGTGAATCTGGCCCCAGGCTGATAAGGCACTGTCATAAGAAAACTGTCATCTTACATTTTGAAGTTATTAATAGTGAAACAAGCAATATTTCTGATATCTGTCAATTATAAATCATAGCCAAAGGATTTAAGTCATTAGAAAATATAAATTCCACATATTTTACTCTTTTTCCCATAAGCTGCATTGTATAAACAAATGCTAGAATTAATAAATTCACAGCAGTCTGACAAAGATCTTGATTTTTCTTAAAAAGGACATGTTAATAAAAATGCACTTGTATAGTCTTTCAAAGACAAATTAGCATTAAAACTGAATTACTCAACAAAGATCTATTTGTCTACGTAAAAATACATGGTCTGATAATGATGGTAATGAAGTGCACTCCTACAGCTAATTCAGAAATTATAATCAACTATCTTTACAGTACACTGCTTGTACAACATAAACTTCTCAAAAATATAACACAGTATTTGGCTATGTGAAAACAATATAAGAGATTTTCTATTCTCGAAACATTATTGTTAAAGCTAGTACTAGGTATCACAGCCCCGGGACAGTGCTAGTGTCTCTCATTCTGAGAATGGGAAGCGGTAGAATCACGGTTTTTATCAATTAAAACTTTTTGTTGAGACTTAATATTTATTTATAACAGTTTCTCGTGTTGCTGAATGGAGCTATAATTGAACATCACACATTTAAATAGGACTCCTTTGTTAAAAGAAAAATTATTTAAATGAAAATTTCCACAGTAAAAAAATTCACCAGTATAATGTTAAGAATAAGAAACAAGATCCTCCTAATGGAGATTAATAATGAGTTCCTAATAATGAAATTAATTTCTAATAAATGCCTCCATGACATTATTATTTAGTTCATCTATTCTTTACATGTTGTAAAGGGTGAGGAGGAGGAATACATACCACTGAAAATGAACTTTCAGCTAAACATGAACACACCATCACTTGCGCAACTTCCTAGTTTGTGCTTGTCGAAGACCCTGATAATACCCAGTATGGTAACCTGTCATGTACCAGCTCATCAACATGGTGTGGAGCGCTTCAGAAGTCTGAGGATCACTCGTCAAGTCCATCGTAAGGGCTGGTGGGGGCGGAAGGTGTGGCAGGTGAGGCTGAAAGTGGTAAATATGTCATTATCAACACTGTAACTCTAAACATAAGTAAATATGTCACTATAAAAAAATAAAATGTCACTATTAATAAAGTAAATATTTCACGCTAAGCAAAATGCACTCCTCATAATAGGGAAACACACAAATGAAACGCCGGCTCAAAGTTTGCAGACAACTAATAGTGCCGAGCAATAAAAGATATAGTATTGTACTGTATTTGAAATTTATATATTTGTTATTATTTGGCAGCAATATAGCTACACAGTGTTTTGTTTGATTTATACTTACTGGTGGTGCAAACTGACTTCCACCTGTTGGAAAATTTGGTGGTGGCATCTGTGGAGAACAGAGAATTACAATTTGAATATACTGTATTGTACTTTTGAATTTCATCTCATTCTCACTCACTCAAGTTGCACTTATAATCTATGCCCTATTACATTCTGCATTTACACTTTACTTAAGCTTATTTCACATAAACCTAGCACATTAAATATTCCGTTTTCACAAATGTTTTATACCTTACAACATGAGCAAGAAAAAGAAGCTACTTTTACCTAAAATAAAAAGTAAAATGCCTCTGATATACATGAAGTAATAATGTTTGATTCCCAGCAATGAAATGTGCAATATACGAAGTACGAAGAATTGGCATTTGGAAGACTCAACATGCCATTCAGTGTTTACAGTAAATATTGCATTACTTTACCCCTTTATCCAAACATGAATTAAATTACTGGGTTAAATCAAATATATAGGCTTGATAACTCAAGCTAAGAGTGCACAAATTTGAATTATGTAACTTGAGAAGTGTACAGTACTTGTAAATGAGAAGTGTACAGTACCGATCCTGACTGGGAACGATGCGTATGGGGTGCTCTGTGTCTTTTGTGGGTGCGCTCAACATCTGTGTCAGACTGCATGTCGCTCTCGATCACAGAACTGCCCAAGTCACTTTGCTGGAAATTGAAACAGATATAATTAAGACAATTGGTTTTCCAGACCACACACACTAGAAGGTGACGGGACGACGACGTTTCGGTCCGTCCTGGACCATTCTCAAGTCGATTGCGATTTGAGAATGGTCCAGGACGGACCGAAACGTCGTCGTCCCTTCACCTTCTAGTGTGTGGTCTGGTAAACATACCTCAGCCATGTTATTGTGACATCACCTGCAATTGGTTTTCCCACTTACTACTATAGCTATAGTAGAGTACAAAATACTAGTTAAAAGACAAAAATTGTAGCCAAGATCTATATGTATATTTTTTAATAAGCATAATCAGAAAACAAGAGTGATTTGGATCCAATAGATAAATCTACATTTTGAGAACCTAAATAGACTGTACAAAATATCAACAGATTTGCCTAAATATTAGCCGTGTTTCATTTAACGGTAAACAGTGACAATGTTTCAACCAGTTTCTCTAACTAAATCTGTTAGTAGTACATTTTGAATTAAGAATTTTTGTAGTACACTTCTAGTTCTACACACTGATGTCATCCTTGAGACCCAGTGTAAAAATGGATTATAGATATATATTAAGAGAAAAAAAAATTTGTATTTCAGAACAAACACGCCCAGGCAGAGCAAGACATACGGGCGAGTCTCCTTACACTCGCTGCCTCTGTTCATCTAGCAGTGATTAGGAACCTGGATGCTAGTCAACTGTCGTGGGTCGTATCCTGGGCAATGGTGCCTGACGGCTAAGTGGACAGCACTCGGGATTCGCGGTCTTAAAGTTCTGGTTCGATCCCTGGCGGAGGCAGAAACAAATGGGCAGAGTTTCTTTCACCATGATGCCCCTGTTCACCTTGCAGGTAGACAGCTGCTACGGGCTGCTCCCTGGGGATGTGTAACGAAAAGGAGGCCTGGTCGAGGACCGGGCCATGGGGACGCTAAGCCCCAAAACCATCTCAAGAAGGAAGAAGATGGTCAAATGCTGCATATATCCCACGTATACTCGAATTTCCCACAAACACTGCAAGGCACAGCACAAGACAAAATACCTGTAAGGCTACACATGAAACATACTACACAACAAAATTAGAGCAGCAAGGCCACTGCAAAGAGTGGGTTCAAACATGGTAACTGCTAATTAATAAAAATGCAAGTACTGCATTATGTGTACAGTACAGTGAAATTTTAAGGCTTTAAAATACATTACAATAATTTACAAAATTCAATGCTTAATTGTTTAATATTAAAGTTCTTAACAATAGAGTAAGCAAGCACTGCATTCGTGCTTGTGTATGCAGACCACAGCAAGTTCCAGCATGGCAATAATTTAAATTACTGCAGTGTCTATGCAATAGTACACTCCTTGTGAACGTTATTGTGTGGACTCCTGTAATTGCATAGATGAATAATAAGGAACAATTGATTTGTGATGTATGGAAGTTTACGAGCTCCACTGTTATTTCCATTGTGGTAATGAAGGGAGCTCGTTCCTCACCAGCCTAGGATTCAAGCATACAATCATTCCTTAAGGTAAGCAAATGACACTCCACTTGAGAGAAGAGAGGGGTAAATACCACTTCAATGGTATGATGTTTACATTTGGTCGAGGCCCATGCAATGGGGAAAGGCAGACGCAAGCAGCCCCTCCATAGTGCAGTTAGCTTTGTTTTTAACTCTCAGTCGTTAATACTGGATTTGATTCCTGGGCAGGACAGAATTGGTGGAGCACATTTCCTTTTGTGTCTTAGGAAGGATCAATAGTTTCATCTTAGGGGGACCTCAATACAAGCTTAAATTTTATTTAAGGAAGAGAAAGCAAAGGCTTCCTCTCCCCGACAAAATGAATTATAAAAGTTAAATGCTGGGGAATCTCCATTCACACTTACTTTGCACTCTAAAGGTTGAGTAATCCCAAAGATCTTATACTTTTTTTTTAATATACAGTACAATTCTTACATTCTTGTAAAGCCACTAGCATGCATAGCGTTTCGGCAGGTCCTTGATCCAAATTTTTTCCCCGGAATATGACCCACCAAATTGTTTAACCAGGTACCCATTCACTGCTGGGTGAACAGAGGCTACAGTTAAGAATTGGCACCCGGCCAATCCTTCCTGGTTAGGATACGAACCCCAGGCTAAAGCACACGTAAAGCGGTGAGCAAGTGCTTTACCACTATGCCATGGGGACTGCTAGGAGACTCTCAGCATTAAACCTCTTAAGAACTTAATCGCTGACTATCACTTACGACTTTACCTTCATTGCTCTGAATCGTCTCATTTCAGTCCCTACAGTTCAACAGAAACTTCACATTGACAGCAAAATACAATATAAAAACTGCATGCAGTTTTGACTTTTTTGTTTACTTATTTTCTTATTATAGTGGGATAACTATTTTAAAAAACATACATTGTCAAATTCTGTATTACCTCCGACTGCCCATCATCAGCAATATCTCTCTGTCTATGACGAGCTGCTTCTCCTTTAGATTTTGCAAGTGTATGCAATGGTACCTCTTCTTCATTGTTATACCCTACATACCGGACAGTGCATGAACCACCCTCAGAGTTCACAGCAATGACTGTTCCCTCATACCAGATCCCATCACCACTGTACTGGCAACGACAGGCATCTCCTATATTCCACTGAAATTTAAAATATGTCAGTATTAATACAAACACATTATACATATTCAAACATATTTACATACAAACATAGGTCTTATGCAACAAAATAATATAATAATAATAATAATAATAATAATATAATAATGTGTATTCAGGTAAAAGTACATACATACTGTACATACAAAATGAGTTACAAACAGAATGGTTGATTCCTAGATAGCGCTAGTATAATATACTATACTAACAATCCATAATTTATATCAGTATTCATATAAATGCCAAAACATGCTTAGGGCTATACATCTGCGTTACCACGTAAGACAAATGGCCAGCAATAAATACCCTCTCTTATTAATTTAAGAACCCAAGAAAACCATTGCTCGAGTAATGTTTAATCAACACTGCATCAATGTTTTCAATGTTCGTTCAATGTTATATTAATGTCATTTGATCACATTTGCCCAGGAGAAAGGAACATGATAGTCTTTCATTCTTTGCTCTTAGACGTCATCTCATATTGACCACAATGTGTCACCTACATCAGGCCAAGAGCAAATTTAATCAAACAGCAAATTAACCAGAAAGGCTGGCAGAGAAGATAACACGCTATAAAATATAATGTATTAACAAAAATCGTACTTCCGTCCTTTTCTTGTTCCTCTTCTTTTTCTTCTTTTTGGCAACATTGGCACCCTGACTCTTGTTTTCAGAAAGATTTTCCGCAGTTTTCTGTAGTAATTCTGTAGACTGTTCACTTTCGGTTGTGTTTGTGCCCGATAACCTTCGATGCAGCTTTTGTCGCACCTGGGCCATAGCCTGATCGTACTGCTGGATCAATAAAGTATCATCCCATATCTCATCGTGTGTGGCATTCTCCTGAAAAAAAAAAATGTGTCAAACAGTCTGCCCTTTTGTAGTAAATTTCCTTAAAAAAAATGAGTAAATAATATTGCCTAACCTAATTTAACTTAGGCTAACGTGACTGTGGGTTTCACTTAAAATGCACTTAAATTCCTGCTTTTTCCCAAACTATGTTTAATATCTGCTTCACTTCAAGAAGCTAATAATATGCAACTGCTGAGAGAACTGTGCGTGTGTAATTATCGCGGCATTCACAATAATACCCCACAACACTATACAGCCTACACGATGTCACAATAAGGACCCAATATATAATGTTTACTGAACGAAACATTTTTTTTTACCGAAAAGCTATACAGTATATTATATATATATATATATATATATAATATATATATATATATATATATATATATATATATATACAGTATATATATATTATATACTGTATATATATTTATTATATTGTACCGGGTCCAGTAGTACAGCGATCTATGTCCTCAACTCATAGCCTGGAACCTGGATTCCTCCCAAGGCAGAATTGAAAAGGTTGGGTATGTTTCCTTTCATCTGATGCATGTATTCACCTAACAGTAAACCAGGCACCTGTTGTGGGTTGTAGTGATGTGCAGTTGGCTAGAGTCTAGAGGTTATTTTCATCCATAATGATTATATTTAATGATCGATTCATCTCGGTGAAAATCATATTCATAAAAAAACAAAATCTTGCGTGGTGGATGATGGTAAGTCAGGTTAAACTGTGTTGGGTCTGGCCAGAAATTGGATTGCTGAGCACGTGGCCAGCCTCGCCCTTAATAAGGAATAATCGCAATAGGCGTAACCGGCTTCCTGTCCCCAACACTGATGCCTCAGTTAGCAATTAATCAGCGCCAAGGGAATTATTCTGCTGGCCTCAGCAAGATAGCCGCCGCTGATTTAGACCTCGTAGGACCCGACGGGCCATAATTACCTCACGTCACACACACCGCTCTGTAAGGTTCTGTAAGAATCAGCCTTTAATCATAGAAATAATGAATTACTCACCGAATCATTGGCGTTATAAAGGAGCGGGCCGCTGCTATCCGACGCCATCTGTCCTCCTCGAGGGTAGCCACAACACTGTCCCACTACGAGCCTAAACTCTCTTACTCAACCATCTCATGTATGACTAATAAATAAATAATAAATAAATAAATAAATAATAAATAATAAATAAATAAATAAATGGTATTCAGGTAGGTACATACATGCAAGAGATTTTACATAATTGATCGATTTTATAGATACTAGTACATACAATGCCTAAAGCCACTATTATAATATAATGTTTCAATTACGCCAAGAATTGAAATATTAAATCTTGGTGATTTATGATTCAATGATTCAATGCTTAGCTCTTGTAAAAANTTTCTGTCCTGCCAGGGATTGAAACCCCTTGTCCCTTGACTGAGTCCCTTGACTGAGTCCCTTGACTGAGTCCCTTGACTGAGTCCCTTGACTGTGAACAAAGAGCATAGACCCTTGTGTGTGTGTGTGTCTTGGCACAGTCGATTAAGGGGCGTCTGGGATCCTCTCGGTCGTAGGTTCGAACCCTCGTCACGGGGTGGAGGCCTGGTCGAGGACCGGGCCGCGGGGACACTAAAAAGCCCCGAAATCGTCTCAAGATAACCTCAAGATAACGGCCCTTTGTGGATTTGTTCATCTATGTGTGGCTTGGTCACCACACAATCCTAACACACAGAGGGTTTAAGGTTCAATTCCTCATAAGGCGGCAATGTTCAAATTTGATCTTAAGCTAATATACAGAGTATACTCACCCCAGTGACCCTTCCCCCCCCCCAGGCGCACACCTTAACCCACGGACCATGATATGCTCAAACGTTAAACATCCTGGAGTCGGGGCCGGACTTACAAGGGATTTGGAGACACCGAGCTGGTACCCAGTCTAATTTTAACGTGCGTCCGGCGTACACTCCAGGGCGGACTCCCGGTTCTGTAACCTATAGCATATGGTGGTGCAGGGGTGTGAAGGTGCGCGTCTGAGGCGACCCAGGACGGGGATTCGATCCCGTCCCCGTGCTCCAGAGATCTTCTCGTGCATGTATCACAGTGTCATTTCATTGTGTACAAAATATTTACTAACGTTATTACGTTCTTGCAACATTGCAACAACGGCAAAGCCAAAATTTCAAAGGAACAGTCAACAAGGGGAAAGCTAGGTGGCCTGACGGCTGATTGGACAACGCTCGGGGTTCGTAGTCCTAAGGGTCCGGGTTTGATTTCCGGCGGAAAGTGGAAACAAATGGGCTGCGTTTCTTTTACCCCTGAGGCCCTGTTCACCCAGCAGTAAATAGGTACCTGGGAGTTAGACAGCTGCTACAGGCTGCTTCCTGGGGATGTGTGTGTGTGTGTGTGTGTGTATGTGTGTGTGTGTGTGTGTGTGTGTGTGTGTGTGTGTGTGTGTGTGTGTGTGTGTGTGGTGTGTGTGTGTGTGTGTGTGTGTGTGTGTGTGTGAAAATTAGGATTAAAGACTTGCATAAAACGCTATGCGTGCTAGTGGCTGTACAAGAATGTAAGAACTCTTTTATAAACAAAAACAAAACAAAAATATAAATAAAATAAAAATAACGTTGTTTGCTGGGATGCCCTGAACCTTTTTCATAAAAACCCAACCGATTGACAAGAGGCTTGAGAGAGGAACCTGAGTAAGGGGAGAGTTACTCACCAGTAGAGAGAACATGAGTAGGGAAGAACTACTCACCAGGTGTGTGGTAGAATTACCCTCTCCAGC
Organism: Procambarus virginalis; assembly: GCA_020271785.1. NCBI lineage: Eukaryota > Metazoa > Arthropoda > Malacostraca > Decapoda > Cambaridae > Procambarus > Procambarus virginalis. The sequence continues at coordinate 46,703,880 of WNGS01169498.1, forward strand.
CATCACCCCAACACCTGTTAAACACACAAACAAACATTAGCAACCCTACAAAAACAAACATTATCTCTATCCCCAAATACCAACAGGCTTTAAATGCACCATCCTAAATGGTCTAATTATTTTGGGGGGAAATTTAGGCACTATATACAAACCTGGTTCATTTGAATAAGTGTATTTAGTATGGAATCGAAAAGGAAGTGTATTTTATTATTTTATTTTTATTATTTTTATTTAAGGAAGTGTCATTTTCGACGGGGGTGGAAGGCATCTGGGTAAATAATGAAGTACTTAAACATGGCAGTACACGTAGAAGACCCAAGGCATCTGGGACGGAAATAAAGTACCTGGGCGAGGAATAAAGTATCTGAGAAGGGAATAAAGTACCTGGGAGAGGAATAAATCTCCTGGAAAGAGAATAAAGTACCTAGGGAGGGAATAAAGTACCTGGGAGAGGAATAAATCTCCTGGAAAGAGAATAAAGTACCTAGGGAGGGAATAAAGTACCTGGGAGAGGAATAAATCTCCTGGAAAGAGAATAAAGTACCTAGGGAGGGAATAAAGTACCTGGGAGAGGAATAAATCTCCTGGAAAGAGAATAAAGTACCTAGGGAGGGAATAAAGTACCTGGGAGAGGAATAAATCTCCTGGGAAGGGAATAAAAGTACCCGGGTGGAAAAATACAAAGTTCATTTTCCTGTGCTGGTCCAATATATATAAAAAAAATATTTTTCACACAGCGTCTACGGTTTCTGGTCTCTTGTAAATTGATTTAACAGCCTTCTCATTCCTTGCAAATTTGTCGTACATCTCTGTGGTGCAACAAACATTTCAGTAAACAAATTGCTTAAAAAAATGATCAGTATAAATCATTGCAGAGGATACATTCCAAAGCCGCGTGGTTATGTTAATCCCACAGCAATATTAAAATGATATTTTATTAATAAAATTTGCCTAGTACAGCCTATATTCAGTTAATATTATAGTGAACTAATGGTATATAGTGTATACGGTTCTGACAGCCTAACTTGTACGAACCGTCCTGTGTACGATTTGCCCATAGCTTTCGTGTGTCGTCCAGAGTTCGGGGCGTAGGGGAAGCGGGTGAGGGTGAGTTGTTGGGGAAGTAGAAGGGTGCAGAGGGTGGGGAGGGGAAGCTGGGGGGTGCAGAGGGTGGGGAGGGGAAGCTGGGGGGTGCAGAGGGGTGGGGGAAGGGATGAAGAGTGGAGGAAAGGAGTAATGTGCCAGAGGTGTATGGAAGTCAAGTACCTTGAGTAAGGACGAGGCACTCAGCATTCGAGGCGTTGGTAGCGGTGTTATTTCGACGTACCATGGCAACAATGGCGACGGACAGGTTGACACGAACCATGTAAATAGTGACACTAGCCAGGAACACCAGGCCGCCCACCACAAACCTTGCCGGCACACGTCCTGTGGATGGGTCCTCTGTCAACACACACACTCTGACATTGGCGCAGACACTCTGACATTGGCGCAGACACAATGACGCGTCGGAAGGCAGTACCGACGATTAGAAAGGCGGGGTCCAAGAGCTAACGTCTCGATCCTGAAGACACACACACACACACAACACACACACACACACACA
>WNGS01169498.1:46707096-46727865 GCA_020271785.1 Procambarus virginalis
GAGCGCATAGATGTCAAATTATATAGAAAAATACGAATATTTGTCCAGGAGCCATCAACGCCGGCTTGTAATGTTCTAACTGGAATATCTCCTTTAATTAATCTTATATGCAGTGCCGAAAAAAACCATTTTCTAAGTTTTTATTAATATACTTGGCAGTAAAGTATAATAGATATTCGTGCATTCGTTTGGCTAGAAAGTAGTTTTTGTTGAAGGTTTTGAGATGGCCGTATCTCGTTAAATAATAGTGTGAGGGCGTTGATATTGCAAAATGACAACAAAAGGCTTAACCTAAAAAAACGCAACCGGTTCCGGTAAACCTATTGGGACTATTTTCAAAGTGATTCTATGGCTGGTTTAGAAGTTGAGTTTTGTGAAAAATGACGATTTCGTCCGGCGGGTCGTTGGTGCGCGCAGCAGAATGGAAAATGTCCGTCCGCCACCTGAGTCGTCGACAACTTTACTTAATAACGGAAACCAAGTGGTAATGTAGATGTTATAACATTATAGATGTGATATATATGGTTGTTATGTGGTTTATTGATTTATTAGATGATATATTTATGAATTAGATGAAAAGTGATTGATAAGATGGTATATTGATTGATTAGACGGTATAGTGATCATTAGACAGTATGTTGATTGATTGGACAGTCTAGTGATTGATTATTTATATATATATTTATTTATTTATGACATTAGTAAGAACACGAGAGAAACACGAGTAAGAACATGAGTAAGAACATGAGTAAGAACACGAGTAAGAACACCTGTGAAAATAGTGACCAGTAAGAACACGAGTAAGAATGCTAATAAGAATACAAGTAAGAACACAAGAAAGAACAAGAGTAAGAACACGAGTAAGAACAAGAGTAAGAACAAGAGTAAGACACGAGTAAGAAACAGAGTAAGAATATGAGTAAGAACATGAGTAAGAACATGAGTAAGAACATGAGTAAGAACACGAGTAAGAACATGAGTAAGAACACGAGTAGAAAACATGAGAAAGAACAAAGAATATGAGTAAGAACAGACGTAAGAACACAAGTATGAACAGAGTAACAACAAGAAGAACACGAGTAAGACCAAAAGAACACGAGTAAGACCAAAAGAACACGAGTAAGACCAAAAGAACACGAGTAAGAACACAAGGAACAAGAGTAAAAAACGAGGAAGAACAAGAATAATGAATAAGAACACAAAAACACAGAACAGTAAATATATCCGTTAATATTAGCAGATAAAGAACGTTTAACGAGACTTTATTGACAGCAAAAATTATAGAAGAGCAACACAGAGAATTATATAAACACATAGAGCGCATAGATGTCAAATTATATAGAAAAATACGATATATTTGTCCAGGAGCCATCAACGCCGGCTTGTAATGTTCTAACTGGAATATCTCCTTTAAATTAATCTTATATGCAGTGCCGAAAAATCCATTTTCTAAGTTCGTATTAATATACTTTGCAGTAAAGTATAATAGATATTCGTGCATTCGTTTGGCTAGAAAGTAGTGTTTTTGTTGAAGGTTTTGAGATGGCCGTATCTCGTTAAATAATAGTGTGAGGGCGTTGATATTGCAAAATGACAACAAAAGGCTTAACCTAAAAAAATGCAACCGGTTCCGGTAAACCTATTGGGACTATTTTCAAAGTGATTCTATGGCTGGTTTAGAAGTTGAGTTTTGTGAAAAATGACGATTTCGTCCGGCGGGTCGTTGGTGGCGGAGCAGAATGGAAAATGTCCGTCCGCCACCTGAGTCGTCGACAACTTTACTTAATAACGGGAACCAAGTTGGTAATGTTAGATGTTATTACACATTATAGATGTGATATATATGGTTGTTATGTGGTTTATTGATTTATTAGATGATATATTTATGAATTAGATGGAAAAGTGATTGATAAGATGGTATATTGATTGATTAGACGGTATAGTGATTCATTAGACAGTATGTTGATTGATTGGACAGTCTAGTGATTGATTATTTATATATATATTTATTTATTTATGACATTAGTAAGAACACGAGTAAGAACACGAGTAAGAACATGAGTAAGAACATGAGTAAGAACACGAGTAAGAACACCTGTGAAAATAGTGACCAGTAAGAACACGAGTAAGAATGCTAATAAGAATACAAGTAAGAACACAAGAAAGAACAAGAGTAAGAACACGAGTAAGAACAAGAGTAAGAACAAGAGTAAGAACACGAGTAAGAACAAGAGTAAGAATATGAGTAAGAACATGAGTAAGAACATGAGTAAGAACATGAGTAAGAACACGAGTAAAGACATGAGTAAGAACACGAGTAAGAACATGAGAAAGAACAAAAGAATATGAGTAAGAACAGACGTAAGAACACAAGTATGAACACGAGTAACAACAAGAGTAGAAACGCGAGTAAGAACACGAGTAAGACCAAAAGAACACGAGTAAGACCAAAAGAACACGAGTAAGAACACAAGGAACAAGAGTAAAAAACGAGGAAGAACAAGAATAATGAATAAGAACACAAAAACACAGAACAGTAAATATATCCGTTAATATTAGCAGATAAAGAACGTTTAACGAGACTTTATTGACAGCAAAAATTATAGAAGAGCAACACAGGGAATTATATAAACACATAGAGCGCATAGATGTCAAATTATATAGAAAAATACGATATATTTGTCCAGGAGCCATCAACGCCGGCTTGTAATGTTCTAACTGGAATATCTCCTTTAAATTAATCTTATATGCAGTGCCGAAAAATCCATTTTCTAAGTTCGTATTAATATACTTTGCAGTAAAGTATAATAGATATTCGTGCATTCGTTTGGCTAGAAAGTAGTGTTTTTGTTGAAGGTTTTGAGATGGCCGTATCTCGTTAAATAATAGTGTGAGGGCGTTGATATTGCAAAATGACAACAAAAGGCTTAACCTAAAAAAATGCAACCGGTTCCGGTAAACCTATTGGGACTATTTTCAAAGTGATTCTATGGCTGGTTTAGAAGTTGAGTTTTGTGAAAAATGACGATTTCGTCCGGCGGGTCGTTGGTGGCGGAGCAGAATGGAAAATGTCCGTCCGCCACCTGAGTCGTCGACAACTTTACTTAATAACGGGAACCAAGTTGGTAATGTTAGATGATATTACACATTACAGATGTGATATATATGGTTGTTAGGTGGTTTATTGATTGATTAGATGATATATTATGAATTAGATGGAAAAGTGACTGATAAGATGGTATATTGATTGATTAGATGGTATAGTGATTCATTAGACAGTATGTTGATTGATTGGACAGCCTAGTGATTGATTATTTATATATATTTATTTATTTATGACATTAGTAATTATTCGAGTAAGAACACTGTGAAAATAGTGACTAGTAAGAACACGAGTAAGAACACGAGTAAGAACATAAGTAAGAACATGAGTAAGAACACGAGTAAGAACACGAGTAAGAATATGAGTAAGAACATAAGTAAGAACATGAGTAAGAACACGAGTAAGAACACGAGTAAGAACATGAGTAAGAACACGAGTAAGACATGAGTAAGAACATGAGTAAGAGCATGAGTAAGAACACGAGTAAGAGCATGAGTAAGAGCATGAGTAAGAACAGAGTAAGAACAAAAGAACTCGAGTAAGAAGAAATGAGTAAGAACACGAGTAAGAACATGAGAAAGAACAAAAGAATATGAGTAAGAACAGACGTAAGAACACAAGTACGAACACGAGTAACAACGAGTAGAACGCGAGTAAGAACACGAGTAAGACCAAAAGAACACGAGTAAGACCAAAAGAACACGAGTAAGAACACAAGGAACAAGAGTAAAAAACGAGGAAGAACAAGAGTAATGAATAAGAACACAAAAACACAGAACAGTAAAGATATCCGTTAATATTAGCAGATAAAGAACGTTTAACGAGACTTTATTGACAGCAAAAATTATAGAAGAGCAACACAGGGAATTATATAAACACATAGAGCGCATAGATGTCAAATTATATAGAAAAATACGATATATTTGTCCAGGAGCCATCAACGCCGGCTTGTAATGTTCTAACTGGAATATCTCCTTTAAATTAATCTTATATGCAGTGCCGAAAAATCCATTTTCTAAGTTCGTATTAATATACTTTGCAGTAAAGTATAATAGATATTCGTGCATTCGTTTGGCTAGAAAGTAGTGTTTTTGTTGAAGGTTTTGAGACGGCCGTATCTCGTTAAATAATAGTGTGAGGGCGTTGATATTGCAAAATGACAACAAAAGGCTTAACCTAAAAAAATGCAACCGGTTCCGGTAAACCTATTGGGACTATTTTCAAAGTGATTCTATGGCTGGTTTAGAAGTTGAGTTTTGTGAAAAATGACGATTTCGTCCGGCGGGTCGTTGGTGGCGGAGCAGAATGGAAAATGTCCGTCCGCCACCTGAGTCGTCGACAACTTTACTTAATAACGGGAACCAAGTTGGTAATGTTAGATGATATTACACATTACAGATGTGATATATATGGTTGTTAGGTGGTTTATTGATTGATTAGATGATATATTTATGAATTAGATGGAAAAGTGACTGATAAGATGGTATATTGATTGAGTAGATGGTACAGTGATTCATTAGACAGTATGTTGATTGATTGGACAGCCTAGTGATTGATTATTTATATATATTTATTTATTTATGACATTAGTAAGAACACGAGTAAGAACACGAGTAAGAACATGAGTAAGAACATTAGTAAGAACACGAGTAAGAACATGAGAAAGAACAAAAGAATATGAGTAAGAACAGACGTAATAACACAAGTATGAACACGAGTAAGAACACGAGTAAGAACATGAGTAAGAACATGAGTAAGAACACGAGTAAGAACATGAGTAAGAACATGAGTAAGAACACGAGTAAGAACATGAGTAAGAACATGAGTAAGAACACGAGTAAGAACATGAGTAAGAACATGAGTAAGAACATGAGTAAGAACACAAGTAAAAGCATGAGTAAGAACATGAGTAAGAACATGAGTAAGAACCCAAGTAAGAACATGAGTAAGAACATGAGTAAGAACATGAGTAAGAACACGAGTAAGAACATGAGCAAGAACATGAGTAAGAGCAAGAGTAAGAACACGAGTAAGAACATGAGTAAGAGCATGAGTAAGAACATGAGTAAGAACACGAGTAAGAACATGAGTAAGAGCATGAGTAAGAACATGAGTAAGAACACGAGTAAGAACATGAGTAAGAACACGTGTAAGAACAGGAGTAGGACCAAAAGAACACGAGTAAGAACATGATTAAGAACAAGAGTATGAACAGGAGTAAGACCAAAAGAACACGAGTAAGAACACAAGGAACAAGAGTAAAAAACGAGGAAGAACAAGAATAATGAATAAGAACACAAAGACACAAAACAGTAAAGATATCCGTTAATATTAGCAGATAAAGAACGTTTAACGAGACTTTATTGACAGCAAAAATTATAGAAGAGCAACACAGAGAATTATATAACACATAGAGCGCATAGATGTCAAATTATATAGAAAAATACGATATATTTGTCCAGGAGCCATCAACGCCGGCTTGTAATGTTCTAACTGGAATATCTCCTTTAAATTAATCTTATATGCAGTGCCGAAAAATCCATTTTCTAAGTTCGTATTAATATACTTTGCAGTAAAGTATAATAGATATTCGTGCATTCGTTTGGCTAGAAAGTAGTGTTTTTGTTGAAGGTTTTGAGACGGCCGTATCTCGTTAAATAATAGTGTGAGGGCGTTGATATTGCAAAATGACAACAAAAGGCTTAACCTAAAAAAATGCAACCGGTTCCGGTAAACCTATTGGGACTATTTTCAAAGTGATTCTATGGCTGGTTTAGAAGTTGAGTTTTGTGAAAAATGACGATTTCGTCCGGCGGGTCGTTGGTGGCGGAGCAGAATGGAAAATGTCCGTCCGCCACCTGAGTCGTCGACAACTTTTTAATAACGGAAACCAAGTTGGTAATGTTAGATGATATTACACATTACAGATGTGATATATATGGTTGTTAGGTGGTTTATTGATTGATTAGATGATATATTATTGAATTAGATGGAAAAGTGACTGATAAGATGGTATATTGATTGATTGGATGGTACAGTGATTCATTAGACAGTATGTTGATTGATTGGACAGTCTTGTGATTGATTATTTATATATATTTATTTATTTATGACATTAGTAATTATTCTAGTGAGAATATCTGTGAAAATAGTGACTAGTAAGAACACGAGTAAGAACACGAGTAAGAACATAAGTAAGAACATGAGTAAGAACACGAGTAAGAACACGAGTAAGAATATGAGTAAGAACATAAGTAAGAACATGAGTAAGAACACGAGTAAGAACACGAGTAAGAATATGAGTAAGAACACGAGTAAAGACATGAGTAAGAACATGAGTAAGAGCATGAGTAAGAACACGAGTAAGAGCATGAGTAAGAGCATGAGTAAGAACAAGAGTAAGAACAAAAGAACTCGAGTAAGAAGAAAAGAGTAAGAACACGAGTAAGAACATGAGAAAGAACAAAATAATATGAGTAAGAACAGACGTAAGAACACAAGTACGAACACGAATATGAACGCGAGTAAGAACAAGAGTATGAACACGAGTAAGACCAAAAGAACAGGAGTAAGACCAAAAGAACACGAATAAGAACACAAGGAACAAGAGTAAAAAACGAGGAAGAACAAGAGTAAAGAATAAGAACTCAAAGACACAGAACAGTAAAGATATCCGTTAATATTAGCAGATAAAGAACGTTTAACGAGACTTTATTGACAGCAAAAATTATAGAAGAGCAACACAGAGAATTATATAAACACATTGAGCGCATAGATGTCAAATTATATAGAAAAATACGATATATTTGTCCAGGAGCCATCAACGCCGGCTTGTAATGTTCTAACTGGAATATCTCCTTTAAATTAATCTTATATGCAGTGCCGAAAAATCCATTTTCTAAGTTCGTCTTAATATACTTTGCAGTAAAGTATAATAGATATTCGTGCATTCGTTTGGCTAGAAAGTAGTGTTTTTGTTGAAGGTTTTGAGATGGCCGTATCTCGTTAAATAATAGTGTGAGGGCGTTGATATTGCAAAATGACAACAAAAGGCTTAACCTAAAAAAATGCAACCGGTTCCGGTAAACCTATTGGGACTATTTTCAAAGTGATTCTATGGCTGGTTTAGAAGTTGAGTTTTGTGAAAAATGACGATTTCGTCCGGCGGGTCGTTGGTGGCGGTGCAGAATGGAAAATGTCCGTCCGCCACCTGAGTCGTCGACAACTTTACTTAATAACGGGAACCAAGTTGGTAATGTTAGATGATATTACACATTACAGATGTGATATATATGGTTGTTAGGTGGTTTATTGATTGATTAGATGGTATTATTGTCAAGTAGATATTATTATTATGAATTAGATTCAAAAGTGATTGATTAGATGTCATATTGATTGATTAGACGGTATAATTATTGATTAGATGGAACGGTGATTGATAAGATAATATATTGATTGATTAGATAGTATGTTGATTGATTGGATAGTGTAGTGATTGATTATATTATATATTGATCAGATGGCTGTGGAAATGATTTATTGGCAAGATGGTCTATTATTCTAATTGATAACTTATTTATTGATTGGTTCTTTAATTTATTAGAATTTTGCTTAATTTGATAGCTTATTTTTGCTTTATTTGATAACTTATTTTTGCTTTATTTGATAACTTATTTTTGCTTTATTTGATAACTTATTTTTGCTTTATTTGATAACTTATTGTTTATTGCTCTATTTAAATACATTGTTGGTTTTATTGGCAACTTATTGTTGTTGCTTTTTGATAACTTATTGATTGTTTTTGCTTTTTGATAACTTGTTGTTTATTGCATTATTTAATAACTATTGACTGTTTATTCCTTTATTTCATAACTTGTTGACTGTTTATTGATTTATTTGATAACATATTTGTTATTGTTTTGTTAGAAAACTTACTACTTAAATGGGTAATTAAATGGTTTACCGATCGTATAGATTATTTATAATGATTACATAACTTATTTATGGTTAGATGATTTATTAAATGTTTAGCATTTGTCTTGATTTATGTGAAATAGTTATTGGTTATCATTCCCATTATCATTCTTATCATTAAAATAATTCAAAATCATCCTTCACATAATTGTCATCATTTATATGAGGACCCTTAGCCTCTTTGAAGAGGATATACGGCATTCAAGGGAGCCATATTTTGAAAATTCAGGTAAATGACTCGTTCAATGAAATAAAAAGGGGAAAAATAATGCTTTTATTTTTTTTTTGCTATGAATACTGCTTCTCTTTATTGTTATTCCTGTCTCTGGAATCGATGAATTTACTTTGAAGCCTTTTATTTCGAATGTTTTCTCAATGAACTGCAGGTCATTGTTGGTAGTGCATTGGTGGTTCACGGTAGGTAGTTCCTGGTAAGTAATTCATCGTAGGTAGCTCATGTTTGGTAGTTCATGGTTGGTAGTTCCAGGTAGGTAGCTCCTAGTCTTGGTTCTGAAGTCTGATGTAAATTGATAATATTTAGTAGACTCTAGTCACAGTTCTTTACATTAAGTTAAAATAACATGCTGTATATATATATATATATATATATATATATAGAGAGAGAGAGAGAGAGAGAGAGAGAGAGAGAGAGAGACTTCATGTCCTCGATCAAACGAATTATTAATTATTTATAAGTCCGAGGTGTTCGGCTGACATTTGGCGATGGTGTCAGTGCTCCTGGATCATCACAGTCTCCTCTGGAACGTCTTTAGCTGGAGAATCAGAAGTACCTTCAGGAGGATGCTGTTCGGCGTAGTAGTTCCAGGACTGTACAGAACCAGAGGAGAACACGAGGAAGAAAAGCTCGGTCACTACGTAAATTGGTACACACATCCAGAACACCTTCTGCCATTGACCCATCGTTTGCTGAGACGAGAAACAAATGTCAGGTCAAAACACACACACAAAAGTAACAAAGTTACTATAATTTTTGCCACTTAACCGAGGTTTAACATTGTTATTGTGTCAGATCATATATATATATATATATATATATATATATATATATATATATATATATATATATATATATATATATATTGCAAGATAAACATATTCCCACACATACCTGATCATTGGTAATGGCCCCAACTGCCACAGGTGCGATAAAGGAGGTGACTGCAGCAAAGGTGTTGCTTATCCCAAAGACAGTCCCTGTGTGGTGGATATATATATATATATATATATATATATATATATATATATATATATATATATATATATATATATATATATATGATATATGATAGGAACGTTTACAAAAATTAAACTGTCAGAGTTTATTATATGTTAGAAAGTTAACGAAAATTACCGGGAAATTATTAAGTAAAAAAAAAGTAACGTCTAGATGAACAGAGGTGAAAGAAAATGTATTCAAACGTCTTGTATTGAAAAAAATACAAGATGTATTGAAAAAATAAAAAATGTATTGGATGTCTCCGTCCAGCGTTGGTATCGAGCTTGGTATCTTTCATTTGGAAACCGAATGCACTGACCACTATGCCACAGTACCATGTAGTCGGTGGGTCCTGTGTGGTTGAGAGCCCTGTGTGGTTGAGAGCCCTGTGTGGTTGAGAGCCCTGTGTGGTTGAGAGCCCTGTGTGGTTGAGAGCCCTGTGTGGTTGAGAATCCTGTGTGGTTGAGAATCCTGTGTGGTTGAGAGCCCTGTGTGGTTGAGAGCCCTGTGTGGTTGAGAGCCCTGTGTGGTTGAGAGCCCTGTGTGGTTGAGAGCCCTGTGTGGTTGAGAGCCCTGTGTGGTTGAGAGCCCTGTGTGGTTGAGAGCCCTGTGTGGTTGAGAGTCTTGTGTGGTTGAGAGCCCTGTGTGGTTGAGAGCCCTGTGTGGTTGAGAGCCCTGTGTGGTTGAAAGCCCTGTGTGGTTGAGAGCCCTGTGTGGTTGAGAGCCCTGTGTGGTTGAGAGCCCTGTGTGGTTGAAAGCCCTGTGTGGTTGAGAGCCCTGTGTGGTTGAGAGTCCTGTGTGGTTGAGAGCCCTGTGTGGTTGAGAGCCCTGTGTGGTTGAGAATCCTGTGTGGTTGAGAGCCCTGTGTGGTTGAGAATCCTGTGTGGTTGAGAGACTTGTGTGGTTGAGAGTCCTGTGTGGTTGAGAGCCCTGTGTGGTTGAGAGCCCTGTGCGGTTGAGAGTCCTGTGTGGTTGAGAGTCCTGTGTGGTTGAGAGCCCTGTGTGGTTGAGAGCCCTGTGTGGTTGAGAGCCCTGTGCGGTATCAGAAGACGCTGGTAGTCAGCCAGCGGAGAAGGCTGCTGACGCCAGCTGAAAGGCAGCATTAACCTCCACCCACCTGCGTAATTAGGAGCAATGTCATTCTGGTTGACGAGTTGACTAGTGGTGATGGCACCGTTGAGGAAGAGACTCAGACACAGCAGTGCCACTGCCACAGCCGCGTCACAGCCGGCGTGTGCCACCGCCAGCAGCCCAACAGCAGGACCCAGCATTGCTGTTGGTGTCAAGTATTCTCATCAGCACTCAGGATAAAAAAAAAGTGGCTTTATTTCAACGTTCTGAAACACGGAGTTTTCTAAATTTATTACAAACCATTTTCTATAGAACGATGTTTTATCAATAAATAAAAAATCAGTTATCTTAAGATCAAATTTTATCCCTAATCCCGCATTAACGTCTTAAGTCTAAATCCGTTTCAGATTCAAGAAAACATAAAATTTAACAGAAGTGTTGCAAAGGTATTAGTCACTGTTATGACATCAAGACTAATATTGGTGTTAAAAATCAGTAAATCTAATGTTTTAACTAGTTTAATGGCTCGATGCTTTTTAAAAGTAAAATACTGAAATCAAACATTTGCAGGAAATAAACCATTAGAAGATATCTTAGGAAACTATGACTTCTTTCACCATCTTCCCCACAGCTTGACGGAACTACCTGACTAGCCACACGAGTTACTTTGTAGTGTGAGACAGCTCCTTCCACGCCACAGTCTGAGGTAATAACTCCAGACTCTACAGCTAAGCTGATGTGTCTAACTTTCCTCTGGCTGGTGGCATCATTCGAGAAAATAAGTATCAAAAGAAGATACCAAACCGGGAAGGTTATGTAGCACCATAGGCATCATTAACAAAAAAATATGTATCTTGTATACAACGAATTATAATAATGATGATACCTGGAGTACAAGCCACAGATGTATGAATACCGACACTCTTAAGTTGTATATTTTCTTAACTAAGAACAGAAGAAGAGAGGCAAGAATTTGGGGGTTAGGATTACCTATGGCACTGTATATCCTGCGGGCATTAATAATGGTGAGGTACCCTCGTCCCACCAGCCAGTCACCGCTGGTGCTGGAGATAACAGCACCCACGTAACGCGACAGGAATGGCAGGCCTGACAATAACCCATTCTGGGGGAAAAAAAAGTATATATAAACACATTAAGCAAAGCGAAGAGTCACAATAACGTGGCTGAAGTATGTTGACCAGACCACACACTAGAAGTTGAAGGGACGACGACGTTTCGGTCCGTCCTGCACCATTCTCAAGTCGCTTGTGACTTGAGAATGCGACTTCACAAGCGACTTGAGAATGGTCCAGGACGGACCGAAACGTCGTCGTCGTCCCTTCAACTTCTAGTGTGTGGTCTGGTCAACACATTAAGCAAAGTTAAGATATTTGAAATTATTATTCATTATTATCTAAGCCACGATTTACTTTGCAACAACAAGCGGTGGTGTCAGGAGTTTACTGTTACTGAGCGTGAACAATCGAACAGGAGTTTACTGTTGTAATTATTGAATGTAAACAATCAGATATGAGTTTACTGTCGTACATATTGAATATGAACAATTAGGCAATATAAAGTTCAGATTTCCTTATTAATATGAAAGCTGAGTATAGTCTTCAGAGAAAAAGACCAGAACCAACTTTTTGTTTTCAACCAACCCCAAACCCAGAAGTTTGAAAACCTACAAGGAATACATCCGAATACAAGCTGAATACCCGCAAGACATACTGTCAGTACAGCTCTACCTTTCTTATAGAGAACCGAGGACATTCTTCATATAGGTGGGTAGCTGGGTCACGTAGACAGCAAGGCCGAAGCAGTTTCCTATGTCGCAGATGATGATGGCTAACACAGGCAAACTAGTGGTCATCTGCCGCCAGGGAACACGTCTTGATGGGCTCCTCGTCACCCCACTCGCCGTTACAGTCGTCTCTATGTATTCCAACTCCTCCATGCTTATTCTGAAATGTAAACATATTTTCTATCGAGCTCCATCGAATGCCTCCGTTGTTTTTATACCCTACTTTCACGGGTCGTTCTTACCTTGGGTGTTGCAGAGGGAAGTCGTACATGAGGGGAAACCACAAGACACACCACACTAGCGCCAGTGTTCCCGTCACGTAGAAGGTGGCGTCCCAGCCGAGGGTGTCGATGATGAGGGCGCAGAGAGGCAGGGTGAACGTCACGCTCAAAGAACTGGCTGTTCGCGAGGGCGTGGCGAGGAGTGCCAAGCCGAGCCATCGAAGAGACAGAGAGGGGGAAATATGGCATGAGTCGTCAGTGACTGGTAGAGGCGAGGATACAAGGATGTGAATATGCAAGCACGCATGCACGCATGCATGCATGCAGGCACACCTTGACTAGGCGAGTATACACCCACCCACATACACAACAAACACGCGGACTACAGGCCGGACTAATACTAAAAGAAGGACCCAGTAACTGTGGCAGTGATATACACATTCCCCACCAAACACCAGGTGGTGGTCTAGACGACAGTATCACACAATTCATTTCGGGATTTTATTGACTGCATTGAATCCAAATATAAATTAAGAGCAAACAGAAACCAAGAGGAGAAACCCTTGCAGAAAGCAGCATTGGGAAACTGCTTAAGCACTTACATAAATGAACTCATTACAATGAGTTATCGAAGGAGAATGATGAACATATCCGACTAAACTTGATTATCACCCTCTGTCTTTTCATAACTACTTGCTTGATTGTCAACATGTTGTTGTTGTTATAGATTCAGCTACTCGGAACAAGTTCCAAGTAGCACGGGCTATGGTGAGCCCGTAAACTTACCTGGCACAGGAGCTGGGCAAGAAGCACGGGCTATGGTTAGCCTCCTGGAACAGGAGATGTCTCCCGTGATTGTCAACAAGAGAAAGCCACATATATAGCACAACAAAGCTCCCTAGCACTCTTACGGGCTATTCACGCCCGTACCACCTCTTGGGGTAGGGGGGTAGAAATACCTTAAGCTACTCTATCCCTTTGAGATGTATTTTTTTTTCTTGTCTCAATAAACATACTTAAACTTGAATCTCTTGGGATGGCTTAATCTTTCTCAATCAATCCAAAACACCCAATTGAAGTCGCTAATCACTGACATCTGAATACTTAACGAGGTAAGAACATTAAAGAAAAGAGGAGACTGACAATCAGAAGAGAGAACTATGAAAGACTGAGATAATTAGCATGATCGAATTGCACTTCTCTATCCCCCAACGTTCTCGTGAACACAAATAATTACCACAGGAACACTAAGCCTAACCTAAGCCTAACTTATACACAAAACTTCAATAAATATTAATAGAGATTTTTTAGTTTAACTATATACAATAAGAAAAAAAATGACGAATACACCTTTTGAACGTGCGCAGCTTGGACGAACACAGCCTGAAGGGGGAGTTGCATGTAGACTATTATTGCAAAGCGATGCATGTATGCAACAAGTACCGTGAACACTCAC
This sequence comes from Procambarus virginalis, assembly GCA_020271785.1. Taxonomy (NCBI): domain Eukaryota; kingdom Metazoa; phylum Arthropoda; class Malacostraca; order Decapoda; family Cambaridae; genus Procambarus; species Procambarus virginalis. Next base: position 46,720,963 of record WNGS01169498.1, read on the forward strand.
ACAAGACCACAGCATGGCGACGAATCTTGGACGCTCTAGTGGCGGGATCCAGCGGGCCACAAGACATTGCATGGCTGGCCACGACACGCCCTGCAACACCACAAGTTATGACGGGTCAAGAAATACGCGAACTCCTGCAACACAAGGTTATGAGCTTCAATGTCTAACAAGCTTAAATTCTATTCCTTATTCCACATACATCTCAGTTGACCAGACCACACACTAGAAAGTGAAGGGACGACGACGACGTTCGGTCCGTCCTGGACATTCTCAAGTCGAGTACATCTCCGTTTACAATCCCTTGACACTACTTACGCTACAGGACCTAGGACGACCCGGATGGCGATGAGGGCTCCGTAGTGGGCGCGGGCAGCGATGGGCGTCACGAGAGTCCCGATGGCGCTTATGAAGATGCAGTATCCGAGGACTCGTTTTGTAGCGTAGATCTCCGCCAGGCGGCCACCGATAATCTGGTGGTGCCAGAGGTGGTAGGCTATAAAAGGGAAAAACTGAAGCAAGGAAGAACGGGAAACATCTCCCGTCACGCAGGTGCAGTTGCACCTCCACAGATCTTCCGTATCAGTCTTGATACTGGTAATGGCCCCAAAGGGCCCTACCACTTACGGGCTATTCATGCCCGTGCCACCTTTTGGGTGGCTTAATCTTTCAATCCATCATCAGCAAGGAAGAGGAATATATTGAGGAGGTTAGGGAGGGAAGGAAATACAAAAGGGAGGGTCTAGGACAAGTCATGGGGAATGAGAGACGAGAAGAGTGAGAGAAGGAAGTATGGGGAATGAGATCGAGTGAGAAGAGTGAGAGAAGGAAGTATTGGGGAATGATGAGAGAGAAGAGTGAGAGCAGGGAAGGGTGGGCAAACTGCTGGGAAAAAGGCTTGTTTATTTATGTTATCCACAGTGAGGAGGTTTCCTGTAATTGTTAATACGTGATGTGTCACTAATTGTTCACAGCTCTGCTGTAATAATAGTTTCACGCATGTAGTATAAACCACTATCTATTACTAATCATAAACATATCCCTCTGTCTATATTGTAATGCACAGTGTACTATAAAGGTCACATGGCTCGTACTAAGGTTTCCATCAGAGTAAAGAATGGAATAAATTATTAGTGTGAATTCAATCCACCTAGAACACCATCCCTGAGTCATCCCCTGAATACTTTGCAGACATTAAATCCTAAATAATCCCGGTAATGGATATATAAATCCCCCAGGGAGGCATGTACGGGCCACTCACCGACGACCGATACGAATAAACATTATGATCTTATATGCTGACACATGTATGGGCATTCCTACTTGTAGAAAAACAGATGTCACCCAAATTAGTTATTCTTTCGTCTGAATTGAAGCAACTATTTATGCCCTTTTTCTGTGTTGAAAAACTCTCAAAAAGTTGTCACAGGAAAAGGTCTAATCTATGAAGAAGACACATGAGATTCAGGAAAGTCTGACCACTGAGATCCCCAGAAAGGCTCCCCACTGACAATGAGGTGTCAGCAGGGAAAGTCCTGACCAATGATGATCTCAGGAAGTTCCTGACCAATGAAATCCCCAGAAGAGAAGGTCTGACCAATGAAGGTGTCACGGAAAGTCTGACCAATGAAACCTGCAGGACCGTCCGACCCAATGAGACTGACCGGTATACGTCAGGTAGACCAGAAGATGTGATCTACGAGACGCGCGTGTATCGAGGCTGGACCTGCGTGCAGGCGTAGCCGTAGTAGTAGCTGGCTAAGATGACCTCCTTGCGTCAGGGCGTTTTCCCAGTCCATCTCCCCGTCCACCTCCTCCTCACGCTTCTCCTGCAAGTAAAACGAGGGTTAGTCACAACTGTAACACCTGTGTGGTGCCACCCCTTAGTGACACCCAGGTGTTATCTATATATATATATATAGATTATTATATATATATATATATATAGCCTCGGTAAGAGCCACTAGGCTCTCGTGTAATTTCCTTCGGTTCTTACTCATCGTATATGTTTTTTTTTGGATTCCGGTTGTCGAACGAATAAATATATCTATCGATTTAGATATAAATCGTGTACTGAGGCTTATACAGATCCCCCCCCCACCCACGAATCCAACTACCTGACTGCCCCCACAATGCAACAGACAAAAATCACCTCCTGCTCCGGGTACCTATTTAACTGCAAGGTGAAGAGAAAGTCTCTTCAGATGAAAAGGGAATGCACCCACTGTTTCGTGTCCTTCCCAGGAGATGAAACCCCTTGTCCCTTTGTGACTGAGTCCCTTGACTGAAGTCCTGGACCTGAGGCCCTTGACTGAGTCCCTGACTGTGAACAAGAGCATAGACCTTCGTGGTGTGTGTGTGTCTTGCACAGTCGATTAAGGGGCGTCTTGGGGATCCCTCTGGTGTCCAGGATGTTCGAACCCTCGTCACGGGTTGAGGCCTGGTGCAGGTACCGGGCCGCGGGGACACTAAAAGAGCCCCGAAAGTCGTCTCAAGATAACCTCAAGATAAAGCGGCCCTTGTGGAGTTTGTTCAATCTATTGTTGGCTTGGTCACACACAGCAATCTAAACACAGGAGGGTTTTAAGGTTTCAATTCCCTCATAAGGCGGACATGTTCCAATGTTGATCTTTATAGCCTAATATACAGAGTACTCACCCCAGTGCGACCTTACCCCACCCCCCCAGTGCCGCACACCTCTACCCACGGACCATGATATTGCTACAAACGTTAAACATGCCTGGAGTCGGGGCCGGACCATTACAAAGGGAGTTTGGAGACACCGAGCTGGTACCCAGTCTAATTTTAACGTGCGTCCGGCGTACACTCCAGGGCGGACTCCCGGTTCTGTAACCTTAAGCATATGGTGGGGCAGGGTGTGAAGGTGCGCGTCCTGAGTCCGACCACACGGCACCCGGGGATCTCGATCCCCGTCCCCGTGCTCCAGAGATCTTCTCGTGCATGTATCACAGTGTGTCATTTCCTTTGTGTACAAAATTTTACTAACGTTATTACGTTTCTTGCACATTGCAACAACGTGCAAAGCCAAAAATTTTCGAAAGGAACAGTCAACAAGGGGAAAGCTAGGTGGCCTGACGGCTGATTGGACAATCCGCGGGGGTTCGCCTATCGTCCTAAGGACCCTGGTTCGATTCCCTGTGGAGGTGGAAACAAATGGGCTGCGTTTCTTTTACCCCTGAGGCCCTGTTCACCCCAGCAGTAAATAGGTACCTGGGAGTTAGACAGCTGCTACCAGGGCTGCTTCCTGGGGATGTTTGTGTGTGTGGGTGTGTTGTAGTGTGTGGGTGTGTGTGTGTGGTTGTGTGGTGTGGTGTGTGTGTGTGTGGTGTGTGTGTGTGTGTGTGTGTGGTGGTGTGTGTGTGTGTGTGTGGTGTGTTGTGAAAATTAGGATTAAAGACTTGCATAAAAACCTATGCGTGCTAGTGGCGGTACAAGAATGTTAAAACTCTTTTATAACACAAAACAAATCAAAATATAAATAATGAAAATAAAATGTTGTTTGCTGGGATGCCCCTGAACCTGTTTCATAAAACCCAACCGATTGACAAGAGGCTTGAGAGAGGAACCTGAGTAAGGGGAGAGTTACTCACCAGTAGAGAGAACATGAGTAGGTGAAGAACTACTCACCAGGTGTGTGGTAGAATTACCCTCTCCAGCCATACCCCCAACACCTGTTAAACACACAAACAAACATTAGCAACCCTACAAAAACAAACATTATCTCTATCCCCAAATACCAACAGGCTTTAAATGCACCATCCTAAATGGTCTAATTATTTTGGGGGTGAAAATTTAGGCACTATATACAAACCTGGTTCATTTGAATAAGTGTATTTAGTATGGAATCGAAAAGGAAGTGTATTTTATTATTTTATTTTTATTATTTTTCTTTACGGAAGTGTCATTTTCGACGGGGGTGGAAGGCATCTGGGTAAATAATGAAGTACTTAAACATGGCAGTACACGTAGAAGACCCAAGGCATCTGGGACGGAAATAAAGTACCTGGGCGAGGAATAAAGTATCTTGAGGGAATATACAGTACCTGGGAGAGGAATAAATCTCCTGGAAAGAGAATAAGTACCTAGGGAGGGAATAAAGTACCGGGAGAGAGGAATAAATCTCCTGGAAAGAGAATAAAGTACCTAGGGAGGGAATAAAGTACCTGGGAGAGGAATAAATCTCCGGTAAAGAGGAATATAAGTACCGTAAGGGAGGGAAAAAAGTACCTGGGAGAGGAATAAATCTCCTGGAAAGAGAATAAGTACCTAGGGAGGGAATAAGGTACCTGGGAGAGGAATAAATCTCCTGGGAAGGGAATAAAAGTACCCGGGTGGAAAAATACAAAGTTCATTTTCCTGTGCTGGTCCAATATATATAAAAAAAAATTATTTTCACACCGCGTCTACGGTTTCTGGTCTCTTGTAAATTGATTTAACCGTCCTTCTCATTCCTTGCAAATTTGTCGTACATCTCTGTGGTGCTGCAACAAACATTTCAGTAAACAAATTGCTTAAAAAAATGATCAGTATAAATCATTGCAGAGGATACATTCCAAAGCCGCGTGGTTATGTTAATCCCACAGCAATATTAAAATGATATTTTATTAATAAAATTTGCCTAGTACAGGCCTATATTCAGTTAATATATAGTGAACTAATGGTATTATAGTGTATACTGGTTCTGACAGAACTCAACTTGCTACGAACCGTCCCTGACCTGTACGATTTGCCCATAGCTTTCGTGTGTCGTCCAGAGTTCGGGGGTAGGGGTGTGAAGGGGGTGAGGGTGGAGTTGTTGGGGAAAGTAGAAGGGGTGCAGAGGGTGGGGAGGGGGAAGCTGGGGGGGTGCAGAGGGTGGGGAGGGGAAGCTGGGGGGGTTCAGTATGGGGTGGGGGAAGGGGATGAAGAGTGAGAGGAAAAGGATTAATGTGCAGAGGTGTATGGAAGTCAAGTACCTGGAGTAAGGACGAGGGCCTACTCAGCATTCGACGCCGTGGGTAGCGGTGTTATTTCGACAAGTACCATGGCAACAATGGCGACGGACAGGTTGACACGAACCATGTAAATAGTGACACTAGCCAGGAACACCAGGCCGCCCACCACAAACCTTGCCGGCACACGTCCAGTTGGATTGGGTCCTCTGCTCAACAACACACACTCGACATTGGCGCAGACACTTGACATGGCGCAGACACAATGACGCGTCGGAAGGCAGTACCGGACGATTAGACAAGGCGGTGGTCCAAGAGCAAGCTCTCGATCCTGAAAGACACCACACACACACACACACAAAAAAAACCACACACACACACACACACACACACAACACAACCACACACACACACACTACACACCACCTACTATCTCGTAGGCCCACCACTATCTCACAGGCCCTAGGCACTGTGCCTACTATGACTAATAAATACTCAGGCACTGCCAAAACCCACACACTGTGGGAAGTAACACCCTGACCACACACCTGTGGAAGTGTTTCCTCAACACACACCTGTGGGAAGTGTTCCCTCAACACGACCACCTGTGGAAGTGGGTTTCCTCAACACACACACACCTGTGCAAGTGGGTTTCATCAACACACACACACCTGTGCAAAGTGTGTCCCCTCAACACACAACTACCTGTGCAAGTGTTTCCTCAACACACACACCACCTGTGCAAGTGTTTCCTCATGACACCAACACACAACCTGTTGCAAGTGTTTCCGCAACACACACACACCTGTGCAAGTCGGTCCCTCAACACACTAACACACTGGAAAGCACGCCAGCATCAAGGCACCATAATATAAACAACACGAATGTAAACAAAAACCAGCTGAATTCCTTACCAACGATGGGACATGGCCTGCTCGGTTCATTTGGCTTCCTCTCCATTCCGACTGAAAGAACAAAAAACGAAGCAGCAAGAGCGGGTCATGCTATGCTGTGAACTAAAATACCCGAAAGGTGCCGAAATGTCCAATTACAAGTACACTTTATATTCTACCACAACGTAAAGTGGTAAATAAGTTACCTTTAAATGTTCATTGGATTCTAGTTTGGGGGACAGGAAACCTATAAGAATTGTGTGAACAAACCAAAGCCACTGGGATGAACAAAGTCACTGGGATGAACAAAGCCACAGGGATGAACAAAGCCACTGGGATGAACAACGCCACTGTGATGAACAAAGCCACAGGGATGAACAAAGCCACTGGGATGAACAACGCCACTGTGATGAACAAAGCCACAGGGATGAACAAAGCCACTGGGATGAACAACGCCACTGTGATGAACAAAGCCACAGGGATGAACAAAGCCACAGGGATGAACAAAGCCACTGGGATGAACAAAGCCACTGGGATGAACAAAGCCATTGGGACGCACTAAGCCACTGGGGACGCGAATCTTGTTTGTTCCGTCTGCAGGATGTAACCATTTATATAAGTTGTGATCGCCAGAGAGATGAGAGGCCACTGGTTCTAGAGAGAGACTTCACTCCCAACCATATACCACCCAGCTTCAAAGGACGCAGATCTAACCGACAAAACCCAATGACGTGAGGGAATAATCTCCGAGGTCAAATGATAAACTTGGATGCAGAATACAAATACAAAATTATATCCACAATACAGAAAAGTTAAATTGAATCCTGGTTAACTGTGGAGCCGAGAGCGTCGTACGTCCTCTCTCTTCACTGACCTTAGGAACACTGTCCTAATGATCACTGATTCCTCCAGTCATTGGTCCCTATATTCTGCCAGCCTGCCGCGCTCCATCACTGGACTAAGAGACATCTGTCTAGCAAACTATAGCTCCACTACCTGCTATCCCCCCCCCCCCCCCCCCCCCCCCCCCCCCCCCCCCCCCCCCCCCCATTGTTTTATCC
>WNGS01169498.1:46728865-46742991 GCA_020271785.1 Procambarus virginalis
CCTTCACCACCCAGCTGCCCTTAGACCCTCCCCTTCACCACCCAGCTGCCCTTAGACCCCTCCCCTTCACCACCCTATGAGTTTATTAATTTTTCATCCCTTGTCCTCTTACGATGCGTTACAACTTCACGATAGCCATCCCTCACTACGTGATAGCAACTTCTCACACCACGATAGCAACTCCCGTGGGCCTCCTGCGCGTCCCTCAATACAGTTCTCGACATCACAGAATCAGCATTTCTGTATCTGGCCACTTGGGTCACTTCCCCCTCGCTATCCGGCCCCTGCAAGCGTCACATCTGGCCCCGGGGCGGCAGTAAGGCCGTCAGTCGCCCTTGTTAGCAGCGACACCCTCGATTTATGAGGATAGCGATGAAAATAGAGACCAATTATGGCTATTATGTAGCTGACAGTGGTGTGTGCGTAGCTTACCCGCCATCATCTGACCCACTGTAATCTGCCTGTCGGCCGGGGTGGTAACACTATCTGCTGAGGGGCGGGGCTTATCCTCCTCTCTCAGTCGATTGGCTGGCCCGGCTAGGCGACTCCGCCCACTTTGGCGGGGGGTTTGGCGATTGGTTTAAAGTCGCGCGGCGGCCGGCCAGCAGGGCGGGGCCTAAGCTGCGCAGTGACGTCATCAGTGATTGGTGGGTGGGGACGGTAATTTGTAGTGTGATCGCAGGCGTTCAGGATGTGTTAGTGGCGGTGATAACAACTCCCAGGGGACGATGGCACGGCGTAGTTGGCTCCGCTAGTGACACTATCCCTCCCGTGCACCTCGCTACACACACCTTCCGACCGCAATCATGTATTCCGCGCGCAAGTGTTGCTAATTACAAGGTCCGTACTCGACTCCGGAATAATTCGGAAGTGCGCGTTCGTTCCGACAATCGGCGTCGAGCGAGCCCTTGGACCCCGACCGGCCTCATGGCCAACCCACGCGGCGGCGACTTGTAAAAACCCCCCCCCCCAAAAAAAAAATAAAACTCGTGGTTAACCTCGAGTTGTTTTAACGAGAGGGTAATTACAGCACAACAGTGTCATTAGCGGGCAATTACCCGAGCAGTGCGGTTAACGAGGGCGCCATGTGCGACACCTCAGAGACTATGGACACCCGCTCCGAGCCCTCACAGGGCACCGACGCCGACGGAGACGATGACATTTCCGTCGGCAGCCACTCTCCGCCGCCTCGGAACGACACAGACGACTCCATGATCGACGTGGACGACACGGTCGACGACGACAGCAGAGAGAAGGTGACAGCCAGCCCCAAAGTCGAGCCCCCGGACCCTGCCATGAGCCCGGGGCCCCCACGCACCCCACCAGTGGCCCATCAGGCTAACAACGTCGTAATTCACCGTTCTCTGAAGTTCTCAATCGACAATATCCTCAAGCCGGATTTCGGCCGCCGGCTGGGCGACGCCGTAGAGACTAGCGATCAACCCGTCGATCTGTCGCGAGTTACCAACAGAGGGGATCCCAAGAAGGTCTTCGGAGATCCCGCCAGGAGCCTCGGAGAGGTCGGCCAGGCCCCTAACAGCGTGCTGCTGAAGGATCGAGACGGAGGAGGTGGCACTCTATGGCCCGCTTGGGTCTACTGCACGCGTTACTCCGACCGACCCTCTGCAGGTAAGCCCTTCATTCCCCTATTTAGAGTGCCACTTTGTACCCATTTCTTGGGTTTACGGGCTCACCATAGCCCGTGCTACTTGGACATTTCGCTCCCAGTAGCTAAATCTAAACAACAACCATTTGTCACTGTAACGACTGTAAAGGCCACTCTGGCATCGCATGACGAGCCCAAGAAGCACGTGGCACTGTTCGACAGGTTCCAGTGCCGCTCTAACAAGCTCGTTAGAGATCCATTAAAAAAATGTCTCGATTGGTGATTGTGAATGACATTCCCAACTGCCCCGTTTGGCTCCCAAGTCAGATTTAAGTGGGATATGACCCCCGCGACGCTTTGCGGCACTGTGACAGTGGCGAAACATGGCACTACTCAGCGAAACATGACATTGGTGACATGACTCTGAGTGCCACGCGGCCCTCAAGTGTTGCGTCACTCGCTCCGGTGACAAGAGGCACTCCATGTTGATGCTAAGTTATCTAACGGCGAAGTGAAACGATCTTCAGTGACGTGTGGCACTTTTCAGTGACGTGTGGCACTCTCCTGTCACGTGTGGCACTTTCCTGTCACGTGTGGCACTTTAATAACGCGAGGAAACCATTGGGATCCCTTGGTAAAAATTTAAATTGATACAAAATAGTATATATATAATATAAATATAAATATTATATATATATATATATATATATATATATATATATATATATATATTATATATATATATATATATATATATATAAATTATACAAATTTGACAAATCACGAATTTTCTCTGAATGCTCATTACACAAGGGGACGCCCTGTGTATTAGGCAGTATACAAGGGGCGTCCTGTGTATTAGGCAGTATACAAGGGGCGTCCTGTGTATTAGGCAGTATACAAGGGGAAGCCCTGTGTATTAGGCAGTATACAAGGGGCGTCCTGTGTATTAGGCAGTATACAAGAGGACGCCCTGTGTATAAGGCAGTATATCTTAGAAAATCCTTATACTCTGCTCACGGCAGGTGAGCAGAGTATAAGGATCTGCGGAGTCCTTTCCTCGCACTATGGAAAAGTAGTGCCACACTGCCTCTAAAAGGTATATATATATACTACCCTTAGAAGGTATTTACACTTTCCATAAAATATATATACACTAACCATATAAGTATATACACTAATTTTGCCGCAAAGGCTAACGTAGGTTCTTGATTAAGTTATTATAACATCTTTGTGACGAGCCACAGATCTTGTCCTTCTTAGATCTTTCATTCCCTTCACCTGGACTCTATTCCCTGGAAACACAAACCGAAACTGTCTCTATTTTCCGCTTGTTACAACTTGTAAAGTTTGTTACATCTTGGCTTAACGTGTTTATGACGTATTAGAACGTTGTTACAACTTGCTATATTGGTTGTTATAACTGGTTAGGAGGTGTTAAAACTTGTGCGAACGTTGTACCAACGTCGTAGTTTCATGTGGTGTTTGGCGGGTATGGAGGCTCGAACTTACGACCCCAAGTGTGTGAGGCAGAAGCTCCGCAGATCTTGACTTCCTCAGAAACAATAATTTGCCTTTTTTGGGGGGTTCTTCTTGAGATGATTTCAGGCTTAGTGTCCCTGCGGCCCGGTCCTCGACCAGGCCTCCATCCCCAGGAAGCAGCCCGTGACAGCTGACTAACACCCAGGTACTATTTACTACTAGGTACAGGGGCATCAGGGTGAAAGAAACCTGTCCATTGTTTCTCGCCGGCGCCGGGATCGAACCCGGGACCACAGATCACGCGTCCAGTGTTATGTCCGCTCAACCACCGGCTCCACCGGGGGGGGGTGGGCACTGGATCATAGGAATGTGTGTGTTCCTATTGGCACACTGTGACACTATGGCAGCGTGGCACTCTCGTCATCCCCACTATGACAGCGTGGCACTCACGTCATTCCCACTATGACAGCGTGGCATTCGTCATTCCCACTATGCAGCGGGCACTCACGTCAATTCCCACTATGGCAGCGTGGCACTCTCGTCATTCCCCACTATGACAGCGTGGCACTCTCGTCATTCCCACTATGGCAGCGTGGCACTCTCGTCATTCCCACTATGGCAGCGTGGCACTCTCGTCATTCCCACTATGACAGCGTGGCACTCTCGTCATTCCCACTATGGCAGCGTGGCACTCTCGTCATTCCCACTATGGCAGCGTGGCACTCTCGTCATTCCCTATGGCAGCGTGGCACTCTCGTCATTCCCACTATGGCAGCGTGGCACTCTCGTCATTCCCACTATGGCAGCGTGGCACTCTCGTCATTCCCACTATGGCAGCGTGGCACTCTCGTCATTCCCACTATGGCAGCGAGGCACTCACGTCATTCCCACTATGGCACTGTGGCACTCTCGTCATCCCACTATGGCAGCGTGCACTCTTTCCCTAAACCTTTACAAACGGACAAATAGAACCAAATATTAGTTTTATCTCTATAAACCACACAATAAAACTACATTAATAATAATAATAATAATAATATTAATAATAATAATAATAATAATATTAATTAATTAATTAATTTAAGAAGTGCCAGTGTCTTCACCGTTGTATAGCATTGTATTAGTCCCAGCATGGCACTCCCGTGTGGCACCTTCAACAACCGGGGGGTGATCTTGCTGACTGTGGTGGCAAGTCTTTTGCATGTGTTTGTTACACTAAATGCTGCAAATAAAATAAATAATAATTTCGTGTCTGTTAACGATTTTATTTTATAAGTAGTAAAGATAAAAATAATAGATCAGAGAAGCATAGAAGAAAGGAAAGAAGGAACTATCAGGGGGGGAAAGCGCCAAGCCATTACGACTATATAGCACTGGGAAGGGGTCAGGATATGGATTTGGGATGGGACGGGGGGAAAAGGAATTGTGCCCAATCACTTGTGACGGTCGGGGATTGAACGCCGACCTGCATGAAGCGAGACCGTCGCTCTACCGTCCAGCCCAAGTGGTTGGGTTTAGAAAAAACGAAAGGTAATTAAAATTTAAAATAATATAAAGCAATATTAAAATATGGGTATTAATTATCTATTAAATATTATCAATATAGTTAATAATCGTAATAATATTAAGAATAATTTAACAGCATAAATAATAATGTAAATATTAAACATTCTGAAATATTATACAAATACCGATAATTTTAACTGTAATACTAACACTATTTCTATACTTAGAATTATTAATAACAATATAAATTAATTACATAATAATAATGGAAACATGCAAGGGAGCAATCGGTCAAAGCGAATTATCAGTTTAAAGAATTGTTAAACAAATCATTACAAGTGAAGATCTGCAAGAATCCGGATGCTTGGCCGGCATCCGGATACTCCCGATGTCTTGCCCGAACGTACACAAATCTTCTCCATTCACACACACACATTGCATAAACACACATATACTTCTCGAACGCACACACGGCATACACACAAACAAATTTCAGGAATACACGCGAACGCACATATAACATACACACAAGTACGCACACACACACACAACATACGCACATTCAACCACACTCAAACCAGCCTTGCAAAGCAAGTATGCACCTTGTCATCGCAAGAATCTAATATCGCTGGAGACAATATTAGAATATCGCAAGAACAAGAAGTAACACAATCACATAAAACCATTAATTGCTCATGAATATCGCAACAAATGGAACAAAACCATTCAAATAACCATAGATGTCGCCGAGGAGTAAGCTTGCGTCAGCTCCCATGTGGCAAATATATACTCCAAATTTGAAATATAGAAAATATAATTAGCAAAAAAATTGAATGATAAATCAACAGTAACATTATAAGCGATTTTTTGTACAACTAATCCAAGTACCGCTAAGATATCGCAAAGACCCCGAACAACATTGCTAACAACGCCACGGACAAAGCAAATTTATATATCGCAAAAACACACACACACACACACACACACACACACACACACACACACACACCCACACACACACACACACACACACACACACACACATTCTGGACCTACAGCGGATGTTGTGAGATTCTCAATTCGGAGTGATGGACAGAATGTGTGGCTGACCATTAACCTGTCTGTTCCTGACTGTGGGATGGAATCGTGGAAAAGAGCCGTGGGAGGAAGGAACGGAGGCGATGCGAAATGAAGGAACGGAGATGAACGGAGGAATGAAGAAAGAAAGAGAGGGACAACAGAATGGAGAAGTGGAGAGAAACTGAGAAACAGGAGGATTAGAAATGAGAGAGAGAGAGAGAGGAGAGAGACAGAGAGAGAGAGAGAGAGAGAGAGAGAGAGAGAGAGAGAGAGAGAGAGAGAGAGAGAGTTAAATAATATATCGTATATCTCAAATGCTTAACACTCATATATATATTGAAATGCAAGTTGTCTCAATTTCAGTATGCATCGCACCCTTTAAATATTCAGGTTAAACCAAACACCTGTATCTTAACGCAATATCTGCAACCCCAAAAGTCTTTCAACCACACAGAACTCTCGCCAGAGTTCTCACGAACTTGAAACAGTTTCTTTCATAGCCACAAGACGGCTATTATAACTCAAGACGGTCAGCCACTATCTATAACTCAAGCAATCAACCACTATCTCCAGTTTTGTCTTCCTCGAATACCTCACTATCAAATAATTATTAATTATCAAAATAAGGTGCCAGGCCGGGAAGTAAATGCAACAAATAAGGAATAAGGAATCTCGGATTTCTCATCTAACTCACATTTGAAACAGGATTTCATAATTTACTTTCATGATATCTTGATGTGAACTTAGCATAATATTTAAGTATACACGTATTAATCTTCAGCATAATAAAGTTTACACTTAGCCACACTACAATAAAGCAATTAATAATGAAACTTTACAACTTATAAAAGTTTAAAAGCTTCTAAAATATTTAGAACATTCTCCTCTCTCCTCCTATTTCTCTCTCCTCCTATTTCTCTCCTCCTCCTATTTCTATTGATTTCCATGCATTAAGTATATAAAAAATGGAGATTAAAAGATATGGGAGAAGGAAGAATATATAGTGACAATCAGAAGATATATTTATAATAAAATAATTTCTACATTATCAGAAGATAATATAAAAAATATAGTGACAATCAAAAGATACAATTATAATCAAAAGAGAGTAACACAGATATGTACAGATATTGACAGACAGAGACGAAGACTAAATGCCATTGACAAGTAGATCAACAGAGATAGTGACAGAGGCAAAGAAATTGATACAAAGACAGGTAGTTACTGAGAAGCAGAGGTAAAGACAAAAGCACACACACACACTGAACGTGTGTGTGTGTGTGTGTGTGTGTGTGTGTGTGTGTACTCACCTAGTTGTACTCACCTAGTTGTGCTTGCGGGGGTTGAGCTCTGGCTCTTTGGTCCCGCCTCTCAACCGTCAATCAACAGTGTACAGTTTCCTGAGTGTGTGTGTGTGTATGTGTGTGTGTGTGTGTGTGTGTGTGTGTTGTGTGTGTGTGTGTGTGTGTGTGTGTGTGTGTGTGTGTGTGTGTGTGTGTGTGTCAGGGACTCGAGATGGATTACTGGATCAATGGATTAGTAGACGGATCAGTTTGCGTCACGACGAATGAGCATTTTGACTGAATGGATCAGCCAACAGCAGGATTGTGCTGTGGATGTCTAGGTGACAGATGAATGAATGATTAGATGATTCGCAGAGCAGCTATAAGCCGCTGAGTAGATGCACAAATGGCTGACTTATTGGTTAGCTGACTAATTGACTAACCACACTAACAAAGCTAACCACACAGCCACATATAACCGTTGGCTTGCCTACGTCTCCAAAGATTGGTTACATGTTCAGTAGGTCACATATCGCGACATTATGACTAAATTCAGAAAAACATACAGTCGAATAATTCACCTTACAATGGCAGAAAATTATCCAAATATCCGTGTCGACTTTGGCTATGTGACTTTTGGTCTGGTTTTATGGTTAAATGCGACAGTAACGGGGGATTAGTTCAGAGGATTACACCAATGGAACGCATCAGTGGAATTAATGGATAAGGAATATGTTTTGTTTGAACGGTAAATATACGACTTCAGCCGCCTTAGGTTCAAATCGTTCTCATTCTTGGGTAATGGATTCCTGGCCAGCAGGATTTACGACACAGGAACTGAAAATGAAGATTTTTTGGACCCCCATGAACGTTCTGGTCATTCTGTTGTTCTGAAAATATTTTACTGAACTGTGTTTGGTGTGTGTGTGTGTGTGTGTGTGTGTGTGTGTGTGTGTGTGTGTGTGTGTGTGTGTGTGTGTGTGTGTTAATTGCTTCACTACCTCGTTGAAAAATACTTCTTGCAGCAATACTCTAGTGCTTACATAGCAGTGACCACAGGGGAATGAGATCTAGCTCTACATACCCTGCCTTGACTGGTCTTCTTAAACCTGTTCACGTATTATCAAACTTACAGGCGTTCGAGTTCTGTGTCGTATATCTAGCCTTGACAATGTTGATGGAGGTGACTTCTTCAACTTCTCTACTGCATTCTGTTTGTTGACTACCCACACACAGGCCACGAACGTTTCCTCATCTTTATTTGGCTCATCTGCGTTTCTACTTATGTCCTCTTGTAGATTCCCATCGATATTTTGTATGTATTGATCATGTTCCCTCTATACCTTCTCTAGGGTTTGTGAGATTGTGTTCCCATAACCCAAGTTTCCACCATATTTATATAGCACCATTACCACCACAACCACCTAATCCACCACCATCACTACCACCGTGAGGAGGAGCCGGTCGGCCGAGCGGACAACACGCTGGACTTGTGATCCTGTGGTTCGATCCCAGGCGCCGGCGAGAAACAATGGGCAGAGTTTCTTTCACCCTATGCCCCTGTTACCAAGCAGTAAAATAGGTACCTGGGTGTTAGTCAGCTGTCACGGGCTGCTTCCTGGGGGGTGGAGGCCTGGTCGAGGACCGAGCCGCGGGGACACTAAAGCCCCGAAATCATCTCAAGATAACCACTATCACCACCACCATTACCACCATCACTACACCCCACAATCCCCTACCCCAGCTAATCAGCTCATCGAAGAACACACCTGCCAGCGTTTCTCCCATGAATATCACTGAGCAAAAATCAATTGAAAAATCATGATAATTATTACAAACATCGTGTTTAACCCTCACTCTCAGCGTTTACGAACCAGGGAATTTTTTCTTGGGTATTAAAGACATGTTTGGAGCCACCGAATAGGCGTTACCTGAGCTGGTCCCTTGTGATATATATATATATATAATTGTATGTATATGATCTCTGTATAATTGAATATTTATAAATGTGGAGTCTGGCTGATGAAGGGAGGGAGAGAGGAATAGAAGAAAGGGAAAGAGTAAGTAGGAATGACGGTATGTGGGAGAGAAGGAGGGATAGGGAATGTGGGAGAGAAGGTTAACGACCACAGTAAAAGACTACAAATCCCTCGATAACTTTGATAGAGAGTAATCATCGATGTTATTTTGTTCTTCGCAGAACAGCGCCGGCCGGGGCTGAACTTGGCAACCGCTCGCCTCTATATCTCTCATAATGACTCTTATATGTCTCATAATGACTCTTATATGTCTCATAATGACTCCTATATCTCTTATAATGACTCTTATATCTCTCATAATTACTTATATCTCTCATAATGACTCCTATATCTCTCATAATGACCCCTATATATATATATATATATATATATATATATATATATATATATATATATATACACATATATATATAGGGGTCATAGTGATCACCTCTATATAGTGATAAAATCAAATGGAACCATGCAGAGGAGTCGAACCTGTCCCATGGGTTCACTATACCAAACACACGCCTTCAACCACTGAACCTTGATATGCTATAAGTATTATAACCTGGGATTCCACTGAATCCACTAGGAGTCCTGAAGCCTCGACCAAGTCAAGGCTTCCCTATAACATATATATATATACGCTAGATGGTCTAGTTAGTATAGTGCTGGACACGCTAAGGTGCATGGAGACCTGGCTGTCTGGGTTCGAATCCTTCACATATAGTCTGGTGTGGTATAGGACGACACCCCCCCCCACACACACAAAACGCTCACTTCACATACACAAAGAAATTACTTTAACGTATCAATTCGAAAAACAATTGAGAGCCAGTGGTACAAGGCGGCTGCTTGGGAGTATAGTCATGTTGTGGGTTCGAATCCCATTCCGTCATGGCTCCAGTTCATTTTCGTATTGATACGTCACGATAATGGGATTTCTTTGTGCATTTGAAGGAAGCTTAGTGATAATATTGATAACAGTATTCATAAATACGTTGGTCAACAGAGTGGTGAAGATAATTTTGTTATCAGGCGTTTCTTAGCAGTCCAAGCTACTGTCTCTCACCTCTCCCGGCTACTATCCCTCACCTCTCCCGGCTACTATCCCTCACCTCTCCCGGCTACTATCCCTCACCTCTCCCGGCTACTATCCCTCACCTCTCCCGGCTACTCTCCCTCACCTCTCCCTCCCTCACCACCCCAAGTTCAGCCTCCCAGAACTAGCGTACATTTGGCGATCTGACTTTACCAGTGCTTATTGAATTTCGCGATTGAATGTGCTTAACGAGCTTCTCTGAATGACTTTTGAGATTTAATGCACGAAGCTGGCAAGGTGGCGAGAGCCGAACGTGATTGGCCAGTCACTGGTACGATGTTCAGTTGGCCTAGTTTCTCTGATTGGTATTGTCTTTATCGCTGATTGGGGCTATTCTGTCTATCGTGGCTAGTTCTATTGGCTACTTCCGTGTCTATAGTGGTTAGTTCTGTTAGCTATTTCTATGTCTATCGTGGCTAGTTCTATTGGCTACTTCCGTGTCTATAGTGGCTAGTTCTATTGGCTATTTCTGTCTATCGTAGCTAGTTCTATTGATTAAACCCGCCCAACTGTTTATGAATGAAGAACGTTTTGCACATCACCCACAACTGAACATGTTCGATTTTTTACAGAAGAGTGTTGACCAGACCACACACTAGAAAATGAAGGGACGACGACGTTTCGGTCCGTCCTGGACCATTCTAACGATCGACTTGAGAATGGTCCAGGACGGACCGAAACGTCGTCGTCCCTTCACCTTCTAGTGTGTGGTTTGGTCAACATATTTCAGAAACGTTATTGTGACTCCTCGCCTGCTAATATGGTAGTATTTAACTCATTATAATCCGGTCAAGGGGGTTGTCCTTCCCTGCATCCTGCAGGATGAAGGGAAAGGATTTATCACGAACAAGCGCCAAGCCATTACGACTCTATATCACTGGGAAGGGATCAGGATAATGATTCGGAATGGGATTCGGGATAAAGGAATGATACCCAACCACATGGACGGTAGAAGGGTAGAAATAACCTAAGCTACTCTATCCTTTTGAGATGTATTTTATCATCTCAATAAACGTATTTGAACGTGGACGGTCGGGGGATTGAACGCCGACCTGCATGAAGGGTGACCATCGTTGTACCGTCCAGCCCAAGTGGTTGGGCCTTGCAGGATGACAGTCTTGAGGACGGGGTACAGGATGTGGTACAGGATGGGGTACAGAACGGACAGTTGAACAAAAGCACACCCAATATTTTGAGCAAATTTTCTGAACCCATTACCCCAAACCCGAAGAAGTTCAGGTCGGCTTCCATCCATTGTTCACAAGAGCGAAAATTATGTTCAACAGCCCAAAAGGTTTATTCGGAACATGAAGCTCTTGAACAACACCGAATTCAATTAAAGGCTTCAATAGCTAATAGGCTTATATATGGCTCTATAATTCTTCCTATAATTGCCTTCTCCTACGTGTAATTCCGGTCTTAATGAGGGGGATTAATCACGGCTATCAACCACTTTCAAGGATTAATCCTGGAGGGTTAGAATTACAGGATTAAACTCCTATCCTACTAAAGTCCTACTGAACTATAAAATCCTTAAATACCTGGTGTTCAAATTGGTTGATCACGAGGATTAGTTCCTGATAGAAGGATTATCAGGCAATATATCCTAACGTTGCCAGATACAGATTTTAAGCCTACTAATTAAAGTTGGATATATATTTAAGGGGGTTAAATCCTCATTAGACATTCGCGAGAACACAAATTCATGTATTAATCCCGAATATGAGGATTAATTTCTGAAACGACGATTAACCCAGGGTTTATGGTTTAATCTCAGGAACAAGGATTAATCTAAGGGTGGATGAGGATTAACCAAGGGTTTATGATTAATCTAAGCGACGAGGATTAACCCAGGAATTAAGGATTAATTCAAGGCATGAGGGCTTCAGGAGACGAGGATATCAAAGGAAAATATCTGAACCTCAGCTCTGCAGCCCCGACTCTAGCATGAAGAAGAAATTATTAAAGGGGGGGGAGGGGCGTAGGAAGGATGAAATTATCAGGATAAAGCGCCAAGCCATTACGACTATATTGCACTGGGAAGGGGTCAGGATAACGACATGGAATGGGACGGGCAGGGGGTAGAAATGGTGCCCAACCTCTTGAACTGTTGGGGATTGAACGCCGACCTGCATGACGCGAGACCGTCGCTCTACCGTCCAGCCCAAGCGGTTGGGCTAAGTAGCGTCCGTCGATTGAGTACTACTATGTGTATCCAGCAGCGCCTGGCAATATTGCAAAGGATTGATATCAAAGGCTTTATAACTAGCCATGTTACTACCGATGTAAGAGTCAATGATCTGATATTTGGTAATGAATTACTTTGATACGAGATTAAATCTTTATTACACACCGGTAATTTGAGTAATGAGTAGAGGTATATTGATAATGATTCTTCAGCAATGCTCTATTTGGATAATTACTAATTATCTGTATTAATAATCATAAGAAAAGTAGTGATAATAATGATAATAATTAAAATTATAATAATAAAAATTAAAAAAAATAGTAATAATAATAATACCAATAAAATAATAATAATGATAAACGATCGACACTACAATGCCAACAAAGATAACATTTCAACATTAATGATAACACTATTCAGCTATATAAACCGGCTGATACATTTGTTATCGAGCTCATTCACTCACGGCTCACTTATCACCGCCTCTCTGCCATATACATCACCGTCACTATGATAATTAACTTATCCAACACGTAATGCCTATTTGTATATCCAAATGGTTATCTAACCATCTCCCTAATCGCCCAATTAGTGATAAATATTATCTATTCACTCATCTCTTCAATCATTTAATTAATCACGTAGGTAAATTTAACTTTCTCTCCGTAAATAAATTATATATGAACGCTTATTTACGTGTGGAGATTTAGGAAACGAGCGATACCTTACCTTACCTTGAGGTGCTTCCGGGGCTTAGCGTCCCCGCGGCCCGGTCATCGACCAGGCCTGGCGATAGCTATGGCGTGGAACCACTGACCACAAAGCCAGAAGTTTCACGTGAATTCAAAAGTGGGCACAATCGCTACCGTCAAGAGCTGTGACCCGCTCGTGAATTTCGTGCCATTGTAAACATCAACATTAGCATGAATGATGGAATAGTATGAGTTCGGGATGAATTTTCATACCTGTGTTGCATCTCAAGTGTTATTCTTTTTGGACATAGGGGGATCGAACACCGACCTGCACGAAGTAAGTATATAACTATATGACACTTTGAAGAGATCTTGAGGTTATCTTGAGATGATTTCGGGGCTTTTTAGTGTCCCCGCGGCCCGGTCCTCGACCAGGCCTCCACCCCCAGGAAGCAGCCCGTGACAGCTGACTAACACCCAGGTACCTATTTTACTGCTAGGTAACAGGGGCATAGGGTGAAAGAAACTCTGCCCATTGTTTCTCTCCGGCGCCCAGGATCGAACCCAGGACCACAGGATCACAAGTCCAGCGTGCTGTCCGCTCGGCCGACCGGCTCCAAGACCGGGGATACAACGACAAGTATCTGGGGATGGGACTAGAGGAATTAATGGTGCCCGACCCCCATTGGACCATTGGGAATTGAACGTCAATCTCCAATTTCATGGTCTCAAGTTCGGAGCCCGACGTGGTTCCTTGCTTTCGAAATATGTTCGATAATCTTCATAAGCATCAATAAATTCGAAGGATTTCCCGTGAATACATACTCACGCATTCATCCATATGAAGAATTTAAATTCATCAACCGAACTCTCACCTATTCACCCCCCTAATTCATCTCCCATCCATCCATTTATTAACCAATCCATCCATCAACCCACTAACAAACCAATCTATCCATCCAATCATCCAATCACCAGCCATTCATCCACCAATCCATCATCAATAAAATTCGAACACTCCCTCAATCTCACTCTGACGTTCCGGAGACCGACAGGTCTCAGCGAATCAATTAGTGATGCACACAGCTGGCAATACACGACCAAGCGTGGAGACGAGCGAGATGTTAGCGAGGCCCTGGGGCCAGATTCACCAAGCAGCTACGCAA
>WNGS01169498.1:46820806-46833050 GCA_020271785.1 Procambarus virginalis
CGTTCTAATACGTCATAAACACGTTAAGCCAAGATGTAACAACTTTATTGCAATTTGTAACAAGCGGAAATAGAGACAGTTTCGGTTTGTGTTTCCGGGGCTGTTGGTTCGCTAACCCTCGTTAGTTTCGCTTGGAACTTTATATAGATTCGCTAACAAGAACTAACATCAGTGAGGCGAAAATAGATTTTTTTTCCCGTTTTAAGCGTTTTCACGATGGCGATAGAAATTTCAGAGTCCAGTTTAGGTGAAAGTTCAGATTTTGACGAAAATTCCAGTTAGCGTGACAAGTTGCGTGCCCCAGGGGGAATGTATTCCTCATTATTGCGGGCTATTAACGTCGTCCTTTTTTAAAAGAAAAAAAATGTAGATGAAAAATTGTAAATGAAAGTTGCAAATGAAAAATGTGAATTTTCAGCGTTTAAGCGAATTTGCACAAGAGACATTACCCTCGGCCCCGTTACACTCTGTGAGGAGCCCTGATGTCATCTATGAGGAGCCCTGAGGTCATCTATGAGGTGCCCTGAGGTCATCTATGAGGTGCCCTGAGGTCATTTATGAATGGCTGGTTCGTGAGGAGCGAAAATGCTTCTTGCAAGATAATTTTCTTGCTGTGTGTGTGTGTGTGTGTGTGTGGTGTGTGTGTTGTGTGTGGTGTGTGTGTGTGTGGTGTGTGTGTGTGTGTGTGTGTGTGTGTGTGTGTGTGATAACAACAAAACATCAACACCAACAACAACAAACCACAAATAAAGGACATAGTAATGAAACGAAATACATGCTCCAAGTCACTGCCCCTCCCCCCCCCCTCCTAACCCCACACCTCGAACCCCGTCTCGAAAATGGTGCTCTAGTGTTACCTCTCCTCTGACACCCCCTACCCATCCCTGGGGTCCCTGAAAGCTTGGGTAACACCCCTGAGGGTCTGTAGAAATCTGTAAATATAGCCTTCACAGGAGTAACTCTGAGGGTTCTGCCTCTGCATTAAAATCATTTATCTCGCAGACAGACAGACAGGCAGACCAGCAGACAGATAAGCAGACAGGCCCACCAGTAGACATGCAGAAAAAAAATGTAATAACTTAATGGAATAGTCACGTTTGTAATGATTCTTATCTAAGGAGATTAACTGTGGCACTAATCTAAATCCCTCGATTTTCTGCCTTTGAGGTAATGACGTAGGTGATATGTGAGGTGTGAGGGCGATGTCCCAGTATATATATATATATATATATATATATATATATATATATATATATATATATATATATATATATATATATATACACAGAGAAACAGGGATATACACACATCTCTCAATGTAAACATTCAAGTTATAGATGTCTTATATTAAACATTCTTGAATCTTTATATTTTTTGGCTCAAGATCCTTGTCAATGATGACTCTCAGGGACCTCATTTGCATTCAGATGTTGCAATTTCAACATTGACCACCTGAAATAGCCTTTCACATGTGCGCATCTAGACGTATTCTTGTCCTGACAATGTCTCTCAACCTGACATTGTTGCCAGCCTCAGCAATCAAGCCGTAACAAAAGGGGTTGCATCTACTTTTTGTTCCATCTCAAACGTAATCGGGACAATTTCACTAGGTAGAAGCTGTTTAAAGCGGTGCGTCCAATTCTATAGTTAGATTTCATATAATAGCTCCGGGAATTGTGGTCTATAATTTCTGATTAGAATTGTATAATTCAGTAATTGTATCCGTGTTTTGCTGCGTCAGGTCTGTGTCTCTGTATAGTGTTTTGTACCCATGGACATGTCCTCTCTCTCTCTCTCACACACACACACACACACACACACACACACACACACACACACACACACACACACACACACACACACACACACACACTCAAATACCACTCAAATAGAGTGGTAGACGGTTGGAACAAGTTAGGTGAGAAGGTGGTGGAGGCCAAGACCGTCAGTAGTTTCAAAGCGTTATATGACAAAGAGTGCTGGGGAGACGGGACACCACGAGCGTAGCTCTCATCCTGTAACTACACTTAGGTAATTACACACTGCTTATATTACTGGTGCTTCAGGCAAGGTTTAAAAGCTCACTTGGGGTAGTAGTAGTTCGGTTGTCTCAACCAGAATAGCTCCTCTTTCTTGTGGCGCAGTGGAGAGCTCTGCGACCTGTCACTCACACGGCGGGTTCGCTTCCCAAAGTACAGTTTATTATTATTATTAACATCTTTATTGACAAAATTAATTACAATTTTGCCTAATCTGAGGATTTCGATTAAGTCTTATTAAAGTGAGGATAATGTTCGTATTTCTCGGATCGTTATCCGAGAGAGAGAGAGAGAGAGAGAGAGAGAGAGAGAGAGAGAGAGAGAGAGAGAGAGAGAGAGAGAGAGAGAGAGAGAGAGAGAGAGAGATTGTTACGGCTATTTATGGTTTAATGTAAAGAATTACGTTCTTTGGTTTATAAACCAGTGGTACACTACGTTCAGATTCATATCCTTACACCTGACACCGCTGTTCACCTAGCAGTAAATATAGGTACCTGGGAGCTTGGAAACATTGGCGGATTGCATCCTGGAGAGCATCAGAAAGTTAAACTAGGGGAGGAGGAGAACTTAATCAGCCGAGCAGTTACTAAATGCGAACTAAAAAAAATATTAATAACCCAACCACTTGGACTGGTCGGTAGAGTGGTCGCTTCGCTTCTTGCAGAGTCGGAGGTTCGATCCCCGATGGTCCAAGTGGTTGAGTACCGTTCCTTTCCTCTGCCTTAATGTTTAGTTGAGAATTTACCTTGTACAGGGGGTTCCTCCCTCAGCGAGGTGCACCCGTAGACACTTCCTGGAATAGAGAAATCCTTTTTGTTATATTATTGCTTGTAAAGATGAAGCAATGCATGTGTTTGTCACTCAGAATATGTCGATTATGTGTGGATGTGTATGAACGCGCTGTATTAAACGATTGTTGATGTGTGTGTATGTAAGTGTATATGAACAGGTAGTGAACAGGGTGAGAACCAGCTTGAACTGTCTGATCCTGTTACGTGTATTTGTCTCAAATTTATTTAATTTTCAATATTCAAAAGTACACACACCAGTACTCAAAGGTACACACACCAGTACTCAAAGGTACACACACCAGTACTCAAAACATACTCAATGGTACTGAAGGGAATCCATATGCATTTCCGAATTTTATAGTGTCAGGAAATACCTTCCAGAAACCATTGCAAAGAAGTAACTACTTTATATATATATATATATATATATATATATATATATATATATATATATATATATATATAACAATTTCCTGTCATGGATTATTTTCTGTGTTACCTTTACATGTCATGAAGTAATTAAGTGTTCATGACCGTCAACCTGAAGCCTGCATCATACTTCTTCATTTTAATTACGTCTTGTGCAAATTACTAGGCAGCCCCCCGTACGGGTCTCTGATGACATTCTACTGTCGTTTTCTTTAGGCTAATCGGCCATTTGTATTCCTCATCTCTGGCACCGAGACACAGCAGGGGAAAATATTAATATAATTGCCGTGTGGCAGGGGGAGTGGAGTAGGACGTTGACAGCGAGAATTAACACATGATATTTGTCGGTATCAAGGTTTCATTATGAACCCGGGACTCAATCAGCGGTACAGCTCTATTACCTGGTTCCCGAAGCGGCGCCCCCGAGATGCATCGTCTGCTGCAGCCAATCAGAAGGGAGGAAGCGGGCGCGGCCTCGGGAGGTTGAATTCCGCTGATAGGTTGGTTGAGTTGCGGGCGGGACTCAGGCGGGGCTTCTGTCAGTCATATGGCGGCTTTGGTGGCGGTGGGCGGGGTTTGAGCGGGTGGAGGGAGGCGGGGCTTGTGAGCTGGGGTGAGGGCGAGGGGCGGGAGTCAGTATATAAGCCAAGAGGAGGTAGTAAGATTCCGAGTGACAGCGGGCTGTCAGAACCGAGAGTAAGGACGTGTTGCGTGTTTGACACGCCAGTCTCCTGACGCAGGACGACGCCCAGGAGTGTGGAGGCCCTTCAGGAGATCACCGACGCAGAGTGTAGTGCCCGAGTGCGTAATGGCCCTGGAGCTCGAGCGCCAGCAACAAGTAGCTATAGCCACGTCGAGCCCACTGATATCTCCAGCCTTAGTCATGGGCGCCCCTGCCCCCGTCAGCCCGGCGTTGCCGCCCACGCCGCCCTTACACGACACCCGTAGCCCACCCCCTTCCACCCACGATGCCCGTAGTCCGCCCCCGCCCTCACCAAGACCTCCGCACGAGTCTAAAATGCCACATTCCCCGCCGCCCACAGCCCCGGGGCACAGACCGCTGCCGTTCACCATCGAAAATATCCTTCGGCCGGATTTCGGCGTCACGCGCCTTCCGGAACGGCCGACCATCCGCACGCCGGAACTCATGTTGCGGAGCCGCCCAAGACCCCCGAAGCCCCCGTTGATCTGAGCCAGAAGCCCCCGGGGTCACGGCCGCACCATTACAAAGCTGGCGGTAACAAGTACCCTGATAATCCAGAGGCTTTAGCCAATCCAAAGGTGCCCGCCGAAGACTCCAATAACTGGCCGGCGTGGGTCTACTGCACCAGATACTCCGACCGGCCTTCTTCAGGTGAGTCTTATCTTCACAACTTGAAAAAAAATCTACTGTACCCCCGCCCATCCATGTAGATACAACCACGTGTTCAAAATTGTCACACAATAGCCTAGACGTTACTCATAATTTCCTATCCTTATCCAAACCATATCCGGAAGCCTATACAACTGCTTCTCTGTCGGCCAGCAATTCCGATCTTCCATCGCTGCTCGTACACTACCCTCATCCCATCCCTCGACAGTACACAAACTACCCATACAAGCCTTTATTTAAAACAAGCCAGTAACCCTATAGCTCTGACTCTCTCCCCCCCCCTTGAAACACCTTACAGGTATTGCAACTGCTACCTACCACACTTATATAAACACCTGCAGGTATTCTTAACACAAGCTATTCCAAACCTGCTGCTACAGGTATTGAAGAACCCCCACCCTCTCCCCCTTCCCCCCATATAGCGGGGGTCTACACAGAGTGAAAAGTAATCCTGAAAGAAGCCAGTTAACACACTCCACTAATACCACTCTATCAAAAAAAATACACATGTGTATTACATAAAATTTCATACATACATATGAATATTTAATATAACTGATAATTATATATTAAAGAGGCAAGACCAAATATAATATCATGACATATAAGTAATCCAAAATATTTAAATATTTATATATATAAAAAATATAGGGTAAGAACACCCTATACCCCTATATATATATATATATATATATATATATATATATATATATATATATATATATATATATATATAATATATATATATATATATATATATATATATATATATATATTATATATATATATATATATATATATATATATATATATATATAAGTAAGCATGTGTATTTATATATGTGTTATGCGTGTGTGTGTGTAAATATCCGTCTTGAAAGTCTCCGTTAATTGCAGGTAGAGGTGAGGTAGCCGCGTTAACCAGCAAGTATTTGTGAACGTTATTTTACTCGTTTCGTTTTAAGGCTGCGTTGGCTCTCCATTATCCAGGGCTTTTTCCTCAGCTGCCCATTATCCAAGACCTTACCCTCAGCTGGCTATTATCCAGGGCCTTACCCTCAGCTGGCTATTATCCAGGGCCTTACCCTAAGCTGGCTATTATCCAGGGCCTTACCCTCAGCTGCCCATTATCCAGGGCCTTACCCTCAGCTGGCTATTATCCAGGGCCTTACCCTAAGCTGCCCATTATCAGGGCCTTACCCTCAGCTGGCTATTATCCAGGGCCTTACCCTCAGCTGCCCATTATCTAGGGCTTTACCCTCAGCTGCCCATTATCCAGCCTTACCCTCAGCTGCCCCATTATCTAGGACCTTACCCTCAGCTGCCCCATTATCTAGGGCCTTACCCTCAGCTGCCCATTATGCAGGGCCTTACCCTCAGCTGCCCCATTATCTAGGGCCTTACCCTCAGCTGCCCATTATCTAGGGCCTTACCCCTCAGTTTATTATTAATAATTATGACATGTAATTATTTTATTGCTGTCAATAATATCGTAATTAATATCTGATTGATGATTATTAGTGCTTATTTTCTCTCCTTTATTATTGTATATTTATGACTATAATCATATTATTGTGTTATCATAATTATAAATAATATTATTAAGACAATTAATATTATTATTATAATTGAATAATATTTTATTATTATAGTATAATTATACTAATGATTTCAATATATGATAATATTAGTTTTATTAATATTATTATATTTTTTTATAATTAGTAATAATTGTAATTGTAGTAATTTCTTCTTACCTTTGTTTTTATATTCGTTTTGTTTTCCTGCTATCATTTAATTATTATTATTATTATTAATTATTTTTATAATTTTATTATTATTATTATTATTATTATTTCAAAGAGATTATCTAGAATTCATTTTTTATTGATCAAATTTTAATTTATTTATTCGGGTCAGTTTTATTTTCAAGGATGTTACCATTTGCGCCGATCTAAGAAACAAAGACTTTTAAATTGGGTCAAATTCGCCACTGTTCTGTCAGGTCAAAGGTCACGTTTCTGGGAGCACGCGACAAGGTCACTACCGTTGGGTCAGGTCAAAGGTCATAATACCTTTGCTTCTGTTGCTTCTCTCGCCAAGTATACCTTTGCGAAAATACTAATTAAAGTCTTAATATTTGACTCCATATCCGCTCGCTAACGACAGTTCAGGTAGATGTAAACTAACAACTACGCTTGTAAACTGTAATTAACGAAGGACACTGCAAACTCTGGTAAACAAAAATGGCTTAATTTAGGTGATTTCGTGAGGTTTATTGTTTAGGGACCCGAGGTTGCGCCTTCCCCTTGAAGCTGGGGTCCTGACCCTTCCCACAGTAGCTGGGGTTCGCACCCCCCCTCCCACCGCCACAAAGAACCTGAACCCCCTCCCACTAACGCCCCTTCTCTAACACACTTCCCAGAATTAATTCCTTGGTATAGTTGGAGTGGAAAGTCAATTTTCCTCTTGATTTAACCCGGCGTTTTGGTTGGGGTAGTGGGGGTGGGGGGGGGGGGGAAGGGGATGGGGGGAGGTGGAACCCTATCCATCTGGTCTTTCCACACCACTCCAGCTCACCTCCACGCCGTCCCTTCCTTCCGTCAAGTCTGCGGTGAATTTTGGCGCTGAATCTGCAGCTTAAACGTAATTCCACAGTGGTCCTCCACCAAGCCTGTTATACACACACACGTCTCCCTCAAGCCCGCTTCACACACACACACAACGCCCCTCCCCCAAGCCTGCTGTACACACACGTCCTCTCCCAAGCACTGCTATATATGCTATATACACACATAACCACCCCCAAGCCTGTTATACACACACGTCCTCCCTCAAGCCCGCTTCACCACACCACACACGCCCTCCCCAAGCCTGCTGTACAACACACGTCCTCTCCCAAGCCTGCTATATATGCTATATACACACATAACCACCCCCAAGCCTGTTATACACACACATCCTCTCCAAGTCTGCTATATACACACATAACCACCCCCAAACCTGCTTATACACACACACAAGGAACCATATCCACACATATTTAATTAATCCTGCAAAGGATCATCTCCTCTATCCACCTAAATATCCCATTATCCAGCCAAGCTCTCGCTCATCCACCGAGATATCCCGCCCCCATCCACCCAGCATGATTATAACAATGATTACAATAATTGTTAAATTATTTATGAACAAAGGTGAACAAATGCGAACACAAAGCTTTTCTCAACACCTCTGGAAAGGCAGCTTGAAATTAGATATGAACTGTTTTAAGTTGTTGTAAAGACTTGTTCCAACTTACTAACTAGCAGTAGCGGCATGGAGAAACTTAATTGTTTCAGTAATTTATCGATGTATAATATAATTTCTGTTGTATATAATTTTTCATGCATTTTACAATCTTGAGAGAGAGAGAGAGAGAGAGAGAGAGAGAGAGAGGAGAGAGAGAGAGAGAGAGGAGAGAGAGAGAGAGAGAGAGAGGAGAGCAGAGAGAGAGACAGAGAGAGAGGAGAGAGAGAGGAGAGAAGAGAGAGAGAGAAGAGAGAGAGAGAGAGAGAGAGAGAGGAGAGAGAGAGAGAGAGAGAGAAAGAAGAGAGAGAGTCGCAGCATTCTTCCAAAATAACACAGGAATCCTGATTTCATTGAAATTCTTTGAGGCGGTCCAAGTCAATTACATTTTCTTTTCGAGTGGGTGACCCGTGGGTGGATGCCGACCCGAAACTGAGATGGGGGAGAGGGTTAGAGAAAGACGGAAGGGGAGGAAAGGGGGTGGGGGGTGGGAAGAGAGAGACAATAAGAAGGGAGAGGAAAGATAGACAGAACAAAAAAAGGTGTGGAAAGGAACATCTTGGAAAAAAAGAAAGAGGAAGGTTTCCCGTCGTGGGAGCTGGGTTGGTTTAGGAGGTCAGAGGATGGCCGAGAGGATGGGGAGCCTCGAGACCTTCTCCTGCTCTTGGTCAACCTGCAAGGCATCGAATTCCACTCCAGTGATTCTGGCCCCGATCACAGAGTGGCACAGAATCTCCTTTGGAAATGTTACCGTTGATGTGTCGTGTGTGTCTCTGTGTTGTGTGTTTATGTGTGTTTGTGTGCTTATGTGTGTGTGTGTGTGTGTGTGTGTGTGTGTGTGTGGTGTGTGTGTGTGTGTGTGTGTGGGTGTGTGGTGTGTGTGTGTGTGTGTGTTTATGTGTGTGTGTCTGCACCTCTCTCCTTTCTCTCCAAATCTCTCTTCTCTTCCCTCCTCGCTATCTTTTTTTCCTCCCTCTCTTTCCCTCTATCTCCTCTCTCTCTGCTCTTTCCCCTCTATCTCCTTCTCTTCTCTCCTCTTTCCCTCTCTCCTTTTCCCCTTCTCTGTCTCTCTCTCCCGTTTCCCCCCCTCTCTTTCTCTCTCTCCTCTCCCAGCTTGTGTAAATCTCAACAAATACAGCCTCTAGGCAATGGAATGCCGTAACAGGCTAACTACTTCGACAACAATGAACGAGCGATTGGTCACTTGTTTCCCCCAGGGGCGTCAGGGTTCCCCTCTCTCCTTTTCCCCCTCTTTCCCCTCTTGATTTATCAGTCGGGCAGTCAATCGGGCTTCACCGAGGCAACCTTCGGAAGCTGTTATGGGTAAAATACGTACGTTAACCCATCGAGAATTCCGACTTTAATTAACCAAGTGGCTTCGCCTCTTCTTGCGTTCTCCTTCTGTAGCGGTGTGGTTTGGTGAGGTCAATATGGTTGGTGTTTGTAGGAGGGAGGTGAGGGTAGGAGAGGCATATGCTGGGGTGAGGGGTGAGAGTGAGGGGTGAGGAGTGAGGGGTGAGGGGTTAGAGGTCTGAGGGGGAGGCGCAGATTGGGATATTTGTCAGGCATGTTGTTGTTTTTTTTTTTCCTCCGTGGCGGTGGTGAAAAATTCATTGTATTAAGAGCATGAGGAAGTCATTTGACTGTTGGAGGACGCTGAAGGATGGTGCTGGTCGCAATGGGGACAACACCGATTCAAAGGGGGGCAATGGGTTGCTTTAGAGAGCTGAAGCACGACCACATTATTGCTGGAATACCTTTAGTAAGGTTTAATTACTCGGGTCAAATGATGATGTCGTATCACAGCAGGAGTCAGTCACAACACACACACACACACACACACACACACCACACACACACACACACACACACACACACCACACACACACAGGCTGCGGAAATGCACCTCACGACACTGGAAGACAGAAGAGTGAGGGGAGACATGATCACACCTACAAAATCTCAGAGGTTGACAGGCTTATAAGGATAAACTTTAACACTGTGACGCGAACAAGGGGACACAGGTGGAGACTGAGTACCCAAATGAGCCACAGGACGTTAGAAAGAACTTTTCAGTGTCAGAGTAGTTAACAAGTGGAATGATAGGAGTATGTGTGGAGGCTGATCATACACAGTTTAAATGTAGATATGACAGAGCCCATAGGCTCAGGAATCTGTACACCAGTTGAAGAGGGGCGGGACCAAGAGTCAAAGCTCAACCCCCCAAGCACAAACTAGGTGAGTATACACACATCCCACACCACCACACACACACACACACCACCACCACACACACACAACGCACATTTATGAATTTATTTTATTTATATAATTCAATTTATAATTATACGCATAATATGCCCAGCATTATATTTTTGTCAATAATATAATTACTGAATCATTTTCCGTAGTGTATCATGACAAATGAAACAACTCTAATGACGATATCATTATTATAATATCGTCGCATCAGCATTACTACAATGACAATAATAATAATAATAAAATAATAATTTTTTATAACTGTGACAACTAAATTAATTAATTCGCCCATAAATCTACAAAACAGTCCAAACCATTATTATTATTTCGTGAATTTGATGGCGATTCCGGTTGACTTAAGCCATTGGGAGCAGACACCGGACCTGGGGTCAGATTCACGAAGCAGTTACGCAAGCACTTACGAACCTGTACATCTTTCTCCTTCTTTGGTGGCTTTGTTACAATTATTAAACAGTTAATGAGCTCCGAGCCACCAGGAGGCTGTTTATACAATAACAACAGTTGATTGGCAAGTTTTCATGCTTGTAAACTGTTTAATAATGTAACCAATGCTGTCAAAGATTCAGGAAAGATATACACGTTCGTAAGTGCTTGCGTAACTGCTTCGTGAATCTGGCCCCAATAGTCTAGTTGGTATAGCGTGTCCCGTAGTCTTAGGGAGGAACTGATAGTAATTACGGGACCGATAGTCAAGCGTCTAACGGGACTATAGTAGTCTAGTGACCGAATAGTCTGTTGGTCCGACTAATCATGCGCCATTCCCGACTCGATCGGAAAAAAAAAATCAGAACTGACCAATAAAACCCTTCACTTTACACAATAAAATATTGAATATAAACAATCGCCCGTGAACAATCTCACACACACACACACCATTCCCTTAATTGTTTCAGTGATTGTTTCTTTTTTTCCCCCTCCACGCTCAGGTTAATTCCCTGACTCTTATTGCAAGACTATACAGTTTACCTGTGTCTGTTTGACGGGTTGAGTTTAGCTTCACGCGCACATAACAACACAACTTGATTTGTTTGACAACGGAAATTGGGAGAATAACGAAAGGGGAAGTTAAGCTTTTACTGTTGCTGTAGTCTGTCTGTCTCACTATTACTCCGAGCCAATTTCCACATAAAAAATACTAATATTAATACAATTATGGACCAGACCACACACTAGAAGGTGAAGGGACGACGACGTTTCGGTCCGTCCTGGACCATTTTGGACCACAATCGACTTGAGAATGGCCAGGACGGACCGTTAAAGCGTCATCGTCTCTTCACTTTCTAGTGTGTGGTCTGGTCAACATACTTCAGCCACGTTATTGTGACTCATCGCCTGCTTAATACAATTAATAATAATAAAATTAAAATAATATATTATTATTAATAATATACAATTAGTACTAATGTTTTCATACAAATATAAATTAATTTTCGGAATTTATATTAACCGTATTTGATTATTAATGCTTATAATAGTTTAGAATAATAATTAACAATAAAATGATAATAAAAACTATTTTAATATCAATAATGAATATTTATATAATAATTATAATATGATAAAAATAATAATATAATAAGAAATAAGATAAATATCAATAGTAATAACACTAAATATAATAATTATATAATAAAATTGTAATTAATAAAATATATTAACAGGAATAAATAAATAATAATAAATATATTAAATAATTCTAAAAATATTAATCAATAAAAATAAAACATTAATAATATAAATAAATATTAATAAACAGAAAACAATGACATTAGCAAAACTATTTATAACTATTCAATACAAATAACAATATTAAACAATAATTATAGATCAAATAAATAATAACTAATCACAAAATAATTATAATTTGAAATATCAACAAAAACCTTTCCTGGAAAACAGAATTTGTCTTTTATTAATGGTATGTGATCAATAAAACTGTTTGCGCACTAATTTTGCCACTGTGTTCACGTGGGTTAATTCTTTGAGCAGCAATCTTAGCACCGTGAATGAATGCGTAATTATTTTTGAGTTGATCTTGCAAGT
>WNGS01169498.1:46862344-46873466 GCA_020271785.1 Procambarus virginalis
TAGGTTATCGGAAAGTCACGGAAGAGTGAAAGCGATCTATCCCCTTCCATCCCGCGGGGACGTGTGGAGGGGGCGTCGCTATTCGTGGAAGAGAGGCGCTGGAGGTCGCTATTCTTCGAGAGAGGGGCGCTGGAGGTCGCTATTCTTCCAGAGAGGCGCTGGAGGTCGCTATTCTGTGCAGCACTATATATATCACAGCTCGGTGGCTCGAAGACATGTCACAACAACTATTAAACCAAATGAAGTACTCAGGATAGCTGCTGTACAAAGACAATATCGTATGGATGCTGTTAAGGTGACTGGCCAATTCCCCCAACACCTCTTAACACCAGTACAAGGCGAGCGACAGAAGAAATGCGATTACGGGCTCACCAGAGCCCGGTGCTACATGACACTGCTTCTGAGAGCTAATCTAAAACATACACAAACGCGAATACCTCCTCCCCCCCTGTAAGCATTGACACTAAATTATCGCTTCCAAGAGAGAAGTAAGGTGATAATGAAGTAACATTGTGGCGGCGTATACGGAGAGAGAGAGAGAGAGAGAGAGAGAGGAGAGGAGATAAGAAGAAGAGAGAGATAGAGGAAGAGAGGAAAGAGAGAGGAGAGAGAGAGAGAGGAGAGAGAGAGAGAGAGAGAAGTAGAGAGAAGAGAAGAAATTAGGTGAACAACCATGCAAACGTCCCCTTACAACTTATCTTGCAAGGTGCTTAGAAGACAA
This sequence comes from Procambarus virginalis, assembly GCA_020271785.1. Classification (NCBI taxonomy): domain Eukaryota; kingdom Metazoa; phylum Arthropoda; class Malacostraca; order Decapoda; family Cambaridae; genus Procambarus; species Procambarus virginalis. The sequence continues at coordinate 46,863,066 of WNGS01169498.1, forward strand.
ACATCTCACAGAACATCTTCGATAAACATAAAACGACAGAGCCAAGGGCCATCCAAAAGAAGGAAAAAAGGAGTCATATGCGAGCGGGCGACTTAAACATGTGCAGAAAGGTCTCTCTGTCCTACCCTTACCTACACATATTTCTCTATCTCTCTCTCCTTCCTCTTGATCTATCTATCAATCTTTCTGGTATCAGCTCGCTAGCCAACTATCGATCTCTATCTGAGCAGTTGTGACCAGCACCACGTGAATTATTGACCATAATAGTCAGTCATGTGCACCAGATAACAGCTTATTTCCTGTCATTCAATTATGCGTTTACGTACAAAGCGATTACGATTGCTTATAATAGGTTATTCATCTTTACGACTCGCGCCGTGCCCAACCTGCCTTGTCATAGCTTGAAATGCAGAGGGACTTTTGATTCACTGTCTTGAAGGGGGGGGGGGGACTTTGGAATAGCCACAAGAGTACTGGCTGAGTGAGAGAAGATGCCTTCTGCTCAGGCAGAGGTCGAAAGTGCATGCTAGTATTTTGAAAGTCTGTTTTGTTTATTTGTTTTATGTGTAGGAGTGTTTTTTTTTTTGAGGGTTCTTAGCTGCTGGAATGGTTTTTTGTTGGGGGGAGGAGGAGGGTAAGGAAGAAGGGAGATGGGTGTTCGGTTAAAATATCTAATCATTTGAAGTGAAATAATGATGTAATTTTTCCCAGTGAAGGTGTGTGGTGTGTCCGTTTCTTGTGTTAGACTTGAAAAGTTCTGGGCTTTATTGTCCCCGCGACCCGGCGCTCGACCAGGCCTCTACCCTCAGGAAGCAGCCCGGGCGCTTACTAACTCCCTGGTACCTATTTACTACTAGGTAACAGAGGGCATCAGGGTGAAGGAAACGCGTGCCCAATGTTTCTCGCCAGCTCCCGGTATCGAACCCTGTACCACAGGCTCACCGTCCAGTGTTCCTGTCTGATCTAACAGCGCCGTGCTCTAACGGACTAACTTTCTAATAAGACAATACCTAGAAACGTATATCATTCTCTATTGACGAGGACGAGTTGTTAAAAAAAAAAAATGATTAAAAAAAAATGATAGCAGAAAACAGATGTTGAATTAGCAGCGGCTAGTCCTCGAACTGCTCTGGAAGAAACTGATTTAGGATACAGATGCTTGAGGAAAGCGAAGATAAAGATTAGATAGCAGGTGTATGTTTGTTTAGGCGATGTGCGGGAAGCAAAGAATGAGGATTTCCTGAGCAGGAAGAAGAATTTGCGAATGAGTCCGTCACAGAATCGGGGCAGAAGATGATAGATGTTCCTGACGAAAGAGGTAAATGATTTCTTGTTACTTGAGCTAAGATCTCCAGCACGTTTACGGTATGCTAAATGCAGAATACTAGTCAAGTAGTGTCACAATGCGATGAACGGACGAGGAAGAGTTAAAAGACCGGAAGAAAAAAGAAAGATTAGCCAATTTGAGAAAGACTGATAGCATGCTTAAGATCAAGACTTAAGGGGCAAAGTACATCGAAAGTCGAAGTCCACTACGATGCACGAGAAAGACATCTTAAGATCTCTCTCATTAAAATATATTTTCACGGCGGCAAGGGCACTAAGATTATTAATCTCCCAGCATAGCATGCCGTGGTTCCGTTAGCTGTGACTAAACAAAGATTTAGTCGGAAGGAAAAATTTTAATTACTATTTAAGAATATGCAGGCGATTGAGTCACAATAACGTGGCTGATGAAGTATGTTGACCAGACCACACACTATGAAGGTGAAGGGGACGACGACGGTTCGGTCCGTCCTGGACCCATTTCTCAATTGTGCCAGACGCGACGTCCGTCGTCCTTCCCTTCTAGTGTGTGGTCTCGGTCAACACGGATATAAGATTATTTTCGCTTTCAGAGCGTGAAGAAAAGGGAAAGAGTGGACTAAGTGTAGGGGAAACTACAGTGGGGGTATCCGGATGCCGCTTCTACCCGGATTCCGTGTTTGGCAATAGAGAGTAACTGTATGGTGGAAGCCAGATGACGTAGAATGGGCAAGTACTGTGCAGTCTCGTCGCTGTTATCAGGCGGACGGCGGGCCTAAAGAGCCAGAGTTCAACCACCGCAAACACAACTAGATGAAGACTATATTATTTTATTGAAGTGATTTTCAGTTCTTCTGGGTTGAATATATCATATCATGAGATATAGAGAAAGAGAGGAGATAGATAGATCGAGAGATATAGGATATATAGAGAGGGATAGAGCTAGCAAGAATAATTTAGAAACATAAAGCTTCTATTTAGAAACATAAAGCTTACATATAGAAACATAAAGCTGACATTTAGAAACATAAAGCTTGCATTTAGAACATAAAGCTTGCATTTAGAGCTGTGAAATTGATGCTGGCAGGACATATAATATAGAATTAGAATGACGAGAAGACAAACTGACGGATAGGGTTCGTTATCCGTCGGGGTTGTGAGTCCGTTGTTAGCTTCAGATCCGGAAATACTCGACAAGTTATCACAGTAATGGCCGGAGTTAAACAGATGGAAAATTAAAATTATTATTTTGTTTTTAAATTTTGCCTCGAAGGGCGAGTTTTTTTTATGTCAACTAAGCTTGCTAGGAAGTTATATATAAGCTTTTTACACCTTAGCATTCTACCTTACCTTACCTTCCCTACACCTTTGCCAAATAAGGGAACATTATTGCAACCTAAAAGTCTGATTGATCCGGCTTTAGAAAACACACACACACACACACACACACAAACGCTAAACTTTACAAAAGACATATGATGTTCAGTCTTTTTTTTTTTTTGAGGGTGACCCCGGTTTATGGAGCCAACCGCGGTTGTTATGTTGGTGGTGTGTTGGTGGATATCTTGGTTAACCACCACTTCTTCTCCCCTCCCCCCCTTCCCACACCACCTTCCCTCCTCCCTTCCTCCCTTCCCTTCTTTCTCTTGTGTCTGACGTCTCCATCCACCAGCAACACCACCATCCCTCGCTGACTCAACCACCATCCTTCGCTGACTCAACCACCACCACTCATGAGGGCCTTAGGATCATTTGTCAAGCAGGAGTTGGCAAAATTTGCAATTGCATGAAGGAGAGGCATACAAGTCAAGAGACAAGCAGACCAACAGACAGCCAACCAGCCAGACAGACAGACAGACAGACAGACAGACAGACAGACAGACAGACAGACAGACAGGCCAGCAACCACAGGACTCCAAGATGTAGAGAAACAATGCCTCCTTAAATATCTGGTCAAAAGGAAGTCCAAAAGGATTTTCCAGTTTCCTATTTATCCAGGAATGCTGCGGCTACGTCCGTGGGCGCGCGTTCGTGAGCGTACTAACCTAAAAAAAAATACTTCTAGGTCGAACGCTAGCTCCTCATCCCCGCCTTACCAGCTGGCGCTTGTCTAGTCCAGCACTCTTGCCATCCTGGTCGATGAGGCCTGGTCGATGACCGGGCCGCGGGGACGATAAGCCCGGAAGCACCTCAAGGAAGCACCTCAAGGTATCCTGTTTCTTGTGGATTCATTATTGCACTCTCAACCATCCACTAATATATTCCATGTGTTAATTTTCCAACACTAAAAATGTTGTTTATAATACAAATCATAAATGCAATCACACAAATTTTCATCAAAACATGCGAGCAAGGAGCTCACATTTAGTGACGGCAAACTAGAAAGCGCAGGGCAGCCTTCAGACGCTTGGAGAAAGGAGTCTATTGGGCCTATCTACACACACATTCTGTGGGAGTCACACTATGTGAGAGTCACACTATGTGAGAGTCACACTATGGGAGATCCACACTATGGGAGAGCCACACTATGGGAGAGCCACACTATGGGAGAGCCACACTATGCCAGAGCCACACTATGCCAGAGCCACACTATGGGAGAGCCACACTATGCCAGAGCCACACTATGCCAGAGCCACACTATGCCAGAACCACACTATGCCAGGGCCACACTATGCCAGAACCACACTATGCCAGAACCACACTATGCCAGAACCACACTATGCCAGAACCACACTATGCCAGAACCACACTATGCCAGAACCACACTATGCCAGAACCACACTATGCCAGAACCACACTATGCCAGAGCCACACTATGCCAGAGCCACACTATGCCAGAACCACACTATGCCAGGCCACACTATGCCAGAACCACACTATGCCAGAACCACACTATGCCAGAACCACACTATGCCAGAACCACACTATGCCAGAACCACACTATGCCAGAGCCACACTATGCCAGAACCACACTATGCCAGGCACATACACACACCACACACACACACACACACACACACACACCACACACCACACACACACACACACACACACACACACACACACACACACGTAACTTTACCCTGGGAAGGACTCGAAGTTGAGGAGTCAATTTTTTTTAACCAACATTTATGAAGGTAATGTTTATATTCCCGCTGTGACAAGACGTCATAAAACGTCACTGGTGTGATTAGTTAACGAGGCATGCTTGTTAGAGGTGGTTGAAGACGTTGTGGTTGTGGGTACCCTAATCTGTAGACGGTGTGGGTTGTGGGTACCCTTAGCCTGGAGATGATGTGGGTTGTGGGTACCCTAATCTGTAGACGGTGTGCGGTTGTGGGCACCCTTAGCCTGGAGACGGTGTGGGTTGTGGGTACCCTTAGCCTGGAGACGGTGTGGGTTGTGGGTACCCTAATCTGGAGATGGTGTGGGTTGTGGGTACCCTTAGCCTGGAGACGGTGTGGGTTGTGGGTACCCTTAGCCTGGAGACGGTGTGGGTTGTGGGTACCCTTAGCCTGGAGACGGTGTGGTTGTGGGTACCTTAGCCTGGAGACTCTGTGGGCTGTGGGTACCCTAGCCTGGAGACGTTGTGGGTTGTGGGTACCCTAACCTGGAGACGTTGCTGGGTTGTACCCTACACCCTAAGGGTTGCCCAGGAACTAGGGGAATAGAAGAATAAGGAAGTGATCGGAATTATGAGGCGGAAGAACATAAAAATATGCGTGAACGAATGAGGAGGAGAGAGAGAGAGAGAGAGAGAGAGAGACAGGAAACACGAGGGGACGAATGTTCATTCGAGATGAACACGGGAGCTATAGAAAACTCACCAAAACTATTCCATATAGAAGTCTCCAAAGGTTTAAAAAAAAACGCGTGTTCTCCACCAACCACGTCAAGAACATTCCGTGACTTCCAGCGACATGAAGAACTTACCTAAAAATGTTCTACCATAAATATGTTACGTTTAAGGTAGCCTAAATGTCGTGAATCGAGAACCATTGGTTGATAAGAGCTCTTTAAAGGAACTCTTGTGAGCTATAGAACCTTTGAGAACCCTCTACTCTAAGATAACCTTCCGAGGTTCCATCTTGAGACCCCTAACAGAGGAACCATCCTAAATGAATCCTCTACAGGAATCTCACTAAAGAAAACGCCAAGAGGAACGCCACTAAACGAACCACTTTGAGAACCATCAATGGAACCTCCCCAAATGGATCACATAAAAGCATCCATCTTGAGAAATCAAGAGTGCGTAGGCCTTTTATATATCCGAAACTTGCAGTCCTCTTAGATATCTTAAGGTTACCATAAGCAGGCGATGAGTCACAATAACGTGGCTAAAGTATGTTGACCAGACCACACACTAGAAGGTGAAGGGACGACGACGTTTCGGTCCGTCCTGGACCATTCTCAAGTCGATTGTGGTCCAGACGGGCCGAAACGTCGTCGTCTCTTCACCTTCTAGTGTGTGGTCCGGTCAATATCTCAAGTTTACTATTCATCTTAAAAAGCCAAAATTTGTTGCTATCTTATAAAGCGCAAAAACTTGCAGTTATTTTAAAAATACAAATTATGCAGTTATCTTAGGAATACATAGCATGAAGTTATCTTAGAAGAAATACAAACCGTATACACTTTATCTTAGAAATACATAACATGAAGTTATATTAGAAATACATGGCATGAAGTTATCTTAGAAAAACATAGTCTGCAGTTACCATTGAAATACAGAGCATGAAGTTATCTTAGAAATTTCAAGCTTACAATTATCTCAGAAATCACCAATCTTGTCGTTATCTAAGAAATCCTAAATGGTCAATTTCCACCATTCATCGCCTCCTTCACCTCGAGAAAACTATATACACTTAGTTGTAGTATTCACCTAATTGTGCTTGCAGGGGTTGAGCTCTGGCTCTTTAGTCCCGCCTCTCAACTGTCTATCAATCAACTGTTACTAACTACTATTTTTTTTGTATGTAAGCCACGAAACTATCTGTATTTTTCCATTTTTCAGGCATGTTTGTTCTCTTGTTATAAAACCCGTAAATCCTGCTTGAAAACAAGTTGGATTTGTTTTAGAAACGAAGAAATCCTTGTTTCTAGTGTTTATTAATCTGTTTTTTTTATCAAGAAAAATATTTACGGGAGGATTGATTATCGTCTGTTTTTTTTCCTTGTGTAAAAATGTGTAAGTAACGTGAATTCGTACTAACGACCCTTCATACTAAATGGCCATACTAATGACCTATTGCCTTTTACTAACAACGAATTTTCCTTCTCCAGTTCGTGAAAGTTGTACATGGACAAAACACACACACACAAAACCAGCGAATTCTGTTTAAAGAAAACAATTTTTTCCTTTCCCAACAATTTTCTTATCCAAAAAAGACAAGAGAAGCGTCAAGGGAGTCGAGGCCATGTATATAGACTCCCTCTGTAAATATTTTTTTTGTCTTATTCCAGTTTAAAATTGGCTTTCCAGGAAGCGTGTAGCGAAGGGCTGGTGCTTGAAGACAGCTTAAGCCCACGACCTCGGTGTTCCCAGAAGCAGTCGTGAGATTTTGACTTCGGTTCCTGGTTCACCAGCTGAGGTGTGGACACCTGGTTCACCAGCTGAGACGTGAACACATGGTTCAACAGTGAAACACACTGAAAGCTGTATTCTCTGCCCGGAAATAATTATGTTGGACAATGGAACAAAAATAGCTGTTTTTGAGCCCAAAACAGTTCAAGTATGTTTATTGAGACAAGACAAAAATACATCTCAAAGGGATAGAGTAGCTTAGACTATTTCTACCCCCCTTATAAGTCTATGTAACAAGCTTTTGTTGACAGTATCCTCTATTATCTTAATCACTGTTTATTGTTTATGTTAGAAGACATTATGAGTGTTTGTGTGTAAGGGAGAATTATGAGTGGTAGTTGGGGAGAATTCTGAGTGTTAGGGGAGAATTATGAGTGGTAGTTGGGGAGAATTTTGAGTGTTAGGGGAGAATTATGAGTGGTAGTTGGGGAGAATTTTGAGTGTTAGGGGAGAATTATGAGTGGTAGTTGGGGAGAATTTTGAGTGTTAGGGGAGAATTATGAGTGGTAGTTGGGGGAGAATTTTGAGTGTTAGGGGAACATTTTGAGTGGTAGTTGGGGGAGAATTTTGAGTATTAGGGGAACATTTTGAGTGGTAGCGCTAAAAATCATTCCTATCAAACAGAGAAATATTACTGGTTTGGTAACAGGGTTGTCGATTTGCGGAACCGATTACCGCGTAACATAATAGACGTAGGATCCCTTGATTGTTTCAAGCGTAGGTTAGACATATATGTGAACGAGTTTGGGTGGATATAAATAGGAGCTGCTACGTATGGGTCAATAGGCCTTCTGCAGTTTCCTTGATTCTTATGTTCTCCCTGAAGAACAAAATACCATCCCTGGAGAACAAACACCATCCCTGAAGAACAAACACCCTCCCTGAAGAACAAACACCCTCCCTGAAGAACAAACACCCTCCCTGAAGAACAAAATACCATCACTGGAGAACAAACACCATCCCTGAAGAACAAACACCCTCCCTGAAGAACAAACACTCCCTGAAGAACAAACACCCTCCCTGAAGAACAAACACCCTCCCTGAAGAACAAACACCCTCCCTGAAGAACAAACACCCTCCCTGAAGAACAAACACCATCCCTGAAGAACAAACACCCTCCCTGGAGAACAAACACCATCCCTGAAGAACAAACACCCTCCCTGGAGAACAAACACCCTCCCTGAAGAACAAACACCCTCCCTGAAGACTTCGTGACCAGCTTGTCGCTGCTGACAGCCTGGTTCCTCCCTGATTGGTCGAGATTAGTAATCGCTAATTGGCGGTGATGTAGTCGTGACGAGCGATCAGCCAATCAACAGGCCGGAACGTATTATCAGCTGGTCGTGATAAGGGGCGCAGTGATTGGCTGTGGCAGGAGAGGGGGGGGTGAGGGGGGTAGAAGGGATGGAATAGGTAACTGTTGTGGCTTGCATGGTGTCTTGACACCGTTATTTTCAAGTGTATATGTTCCTTTGACATGCTATATGACAAGTGAGGTACCCCCTTGTGGTGGGTCTCTCTCTCTCTCTCTCTCTCTCTCTCTCTCTCTCTCTCTCTCTCTCTCTCTCTCTCTTTTCTCTCTCTCTCTCTCTCTCACTCCTTACCCTTTGACACCTGTACTCGGAGATGAAAGCATAGGATAAGCATTAAATTGATAAGCCCGATGGTTTGTATTCAAATATCTGGATCTGTTATCTTCACCATCTCTCTCCCTCTCTCACACTTTTTCTCTTTCGCTCGTATGGGGTGCATAATAAAGAAAGAAATTGAATTGCTCATCTCTCTTTTCATCCCCTCTCTCTCTCTCTCTCTTCCCTCCAAGGACTTGAGGGATCACGAGAAATGTGACTTATAGATCCAATGAATCCTGGTATTCAAATCTCTGTGGCTGCTATCTGGCTGTTATCGGAAAGGTGGAGGAGGAGCCCAAGAGCCCAGAGGTCGTGGGTGTAAACAGAGATTTAGGCGAGATCAGGGCATGATGGGCAGGGCAGCGTGACTCATTGAGCTCAGAACTCATGATATTTTCAAGCATTTTCTTGCATTCAGATTCCCCCCCTTTTTTTTATCAGTTTAGCGCGTCTTGTATTTTTATTCCCGCCACTTTAGCGCGCCTTTTTCTGCGCGCCCTTTTTCTGCGCGCCTTTTTCTGCGCGCCTTTTTCTTCCCGTCACTTTAACGCGCCTTTTTGTTTAAAAGAACCATTGAGTTGCCTCATCTAGAAATCCAGCTCTTTTCTTATTTTTAATATTTTCGTGTATTCCTAAACATCTGTACATTTCCTTCTTCGCTTATCTTTGAAGAACAGATGTTCACTCTTGTCTTTATCGCGAAAACAATCCCAACTTCGCGTCGTGACCTTTGCCGATCGACGGCGATTGCAGATCGCAACGAAATATCCCGCGAAAAAAAATCGTTATTCAAACTTTCTAAGATTATCGATCGTGGTCGACAAATAACACTTCGATACCCGGGGTGAGTGATGGCGTCTCCCCGGGCTGCAGATCACATCGACACACACCGGCAATTATTCATAAATCATAAGCCAATCAATTAGCATGAGATGCACTGTAATTGGGAATGGTTGTTTGCGAGGAGGAATGAGAGAGTAGAGATGAATAAATCTCTGGGGGGGGGGGAATGGGGAATGGGGGAAGGGACGAGTGGATAAAGGATGTTGTGGAAGGGGGGGAGGGAAGGAGGAGAATGGGTGGACGGTGGAGAAGGGGATGTGGGTGGAGAAGATATATTGTTGGAGAAGATGGTGTAGGTTAATGGGGTGGAGGAGAGAATTGACTGAATAGGCGGAGGAGAAATGGACACAGGGTGGAGGAGTGGAAGTGGTGGAGGGTAGAGAAGGATGAGGGGAGGGGGGGGGGGATGGGCGTAGGGTGGAGGATAGGAAGAGGATGAAGGGGGATGGGCTGGAGATAGGAGATGACAAGGGCGCGAAAAATCATTATCATCCAGGGCAACTTTGTCCCCATCTCTATCAGCAGACGGAAGAGAGTGTTCAATACTGAAATAAAAAAAAACATTATATTCCTATTTCTGTCTGTATGTGCGTGTGTGTGCGTATGATGGCACACACACACTCACACATACATACATACACAGTTTCAGTTTCAGTTTCAAATGTATATATGACAGAGCCCAGTAGGCTCAGGAATCTGTACATCAGTTGATTGACGGTTGAGAGGCGGGACCAAAGAGCCAGAGCTCATCCCCCGCAAGCACAACTAGGTGAGTACACACACACACACACACACACACACACACACACACACACACACACACAACCACACACACACACACACACACACACACACACACAGTACCCCCATAAAAGGCTGTTACAAAAGTTGGAGCAACAGGCAGGAGCAAAAGGTAAGGTGCTCCAGTGGATAAGGGAGCATCTTTGCAACAAGAAACAGCGAGTAAAATGTGGGGGGGTACGACATCAGGGTGGCGAGATATCATCAGCGGAGTCCCACAGGGCTCTGTATTTGAAC
>WNGS01169498.1:46891243-46903316 GCA_020271785.1 Procambarus virginalis
GGGATCAGCTAAAGGAGACAGACACAAAGCAGTGAAAACGAGATACAGAAGTTAGTCATGGAAAAGTCAGAGAAACCACGACATTCTGTTGAAGAATAGACAAAGTAAAGAGCTGAAGGCAAGAAAAAATAAAAAAAATAATGGAGAAAAACTAAGGCAAAGGACACAGGAGACTAGAGGAGAACCAGGAATAGGTGCCAGTGAAGTCAGGGTGGGGGGCGGGCAGAGGAAAATCAAGCAAAGACAAAGAGTTGGGAAAGAAGGAGCAGAGGGGAACTGATAGGGGTTCATCTCTGGGTACCCCATCACGTTGGGAGGGAGGAAGCTCCCCAAGGGAGGTTGGGTGAATAACGACAAACAGCAGTGAGGATTTCATCAGGGACAGTATCAGAGGCAGAATCAAGCGCTATGGTACCTTCCATAGCTACATCAGCTGATTCCACTACAGGTAACAGGTGCTACAGATAACAAAACTTTTTCTCAAATCAGTAACTGAATCCTGACTAATGAAATAGCCTACCCATAAAGGGAATTCTTTGATGAGAAGGAAATCAAACTCATTTGCTCGAGAACCATTTTTCTTCTATTGAATTTTGTAATGAGAACCTTAAACACATACAGCAAGCTGCATGAATGGGTATAGTCCAGATTATTTGTGCCCAGACACCAATGTGTCTTTCTTTTCTGAAGACTTACAGATGATCCTAGTGTTTGAGGATGGTATGTAATAAACTTGGAGTATGTTACTGCCAGATGATGGTGATTTACACAATAACAGCTAGGGCAACCCATGTACTTCGAGGTCAGCAAAGTGAATATGCTCATGGTAATGATATATAAATATATTTGCTGAGGGCATTAACTTCACTTGTGTACTTGCAAGCAGCTCATTTCTTTTCACATTATTGTACATACTGTACTTTGTATTAGTTTAACATGTCTCTTTGTACATTTATATTGGCTAAAATATACTAAATAGCCATTCCAACCCACAAAATTGTGAGCCATCGTTCTAATATAGAATTTTTGTTCAAAATTCAACAATTCTACTTACCCTGCATGTGGAAGCCCTGAATATTTATCCAATGCTTTGGTAGCCATGTCATAGCCTGCTAAATATTCCCATCACTGGTTGTCGATGCCGGCACTGTGTCAGTATTACCCTTGGGAGTGCAAGAGCTCCAGAGTGGCGAGAGGCATCATTAATATAGGTGTCCTCAGCTTGGCTTCATCTTCTACAAAGACCTCGCCTCTTGAGAATTTTAGAAGCTTGGTGAAGATTTAGCAACAGAACCTAAACAAAAAATGCATTACATAATTAAAAATGTAAATAATTTAAACTGAGGAACCTTTTCAAATATACTTTTATGCTTGAGAGCAAGGAAACCCCAAAGGAAAGACATTATATGATTAATATTAGACAGGTATGTCTAGGCCACAAATTTAATAGGTACAGTTATTGGTTACATTTTGGAATACATAGTATAAGTAAATATTGGCCAGCCTTCAGTAGGTAGAGATGTAAGCATAAGAAATTGCAATGCAATTTCATATATGTGTTGAACAATATTTATCTATATTTATTTATTATTTATTTATTTATATATATATATATATCAAGAAGGTACATTGGGTTTGTGAGGGTACAGTTGTTTAGTTCATTTATTGCACCTCACTCATCCTGTGGCGGTAGTGGAAGGTTACAGAGGCACATAATGGGCTCAGGACTGAACCCCCACAATTCATTTAGGTAGCAAATTACAATCTTGATGAGCTAGTTACAAAATTCATATAAGCCGTCACATCAACAATGGGTTCGAGAAAGCCATTAGTACGTGCAGCGTTTCGGGCAGGTCCTTAATCTAACAGATAATTTTAAGTAGGTAAATAATAGCATAATTTATAAAATGATAACAGGTACATTGCAAGAAAAAAATGAGAGAGATTAGTAGATATATTAAAGCACATCGGTAGCTCTGGTTGATAGCACTGACAGCTTGATAGGTAATTTAACAAAGATTAATAGGCACAATACAGCATATTGATAGCACATATAAGAAGACAGCAATGATCACAATGGTAAAGTTGTTTGGCTTAGGTACATAAAGATTGGGTGATTGGGTAGCACTAGATACAGTGCAAGTTTAAAGCACAAGGTAGGAAATTATGAAGATGAAATTAGGTACCTTTTGGTTTTGTTTTTGAATGAGGCAAAAGTTGGACAGCTTTTCAATTCATTAGGGAAACATGCATAGAAACATACAGTTAATCTTAGTACAGTTACTATATTTTTTGTTAAATTTTGTATGTACTGTAATTTAAAATTTACTGCAAAATTTTGTATTTGCTGAAATGCTATGCATGTTAGTGGCTTTGAAAGACTGTACCACACAGTCACCAAGAAATGCGTTTTCACAACAACTTCCCTAAATGGTCAAATGTAAAGAAAAAAATATTAATGGTGGTAACAGAGTCCATTTTACGTGGATTCTCATGTTGGCCTCCAAATTCATGACAGAATTGATGAGTTAGCCAAAGAATTATAAGGGTCCGGTTGAAACGAACATTACTGTTTCGAATACCGTTGGTACAGTACACTAATAATAATAATAATAATAATAATAATAATAATAATAATAATAATAATAATAATTCATTGTGTCGGGGGCAGGAAGCCAGAATGTATTCATACACATTAGGCTTATATCGAGGAATTGATCTAATATTTGAATTGATCTTATATTTTATTAATCTAATAAACCGGCCTTAATATAACATTCGTATTCCGGAGATCATAGAACTAATTGGACTTGCCCGAAACGCTTTGCGTGCTAGTGGCTGTACAAGAATGTAAGAACTCTTGTATATACAGTATTATAAATAAATAAGTAAAATAAAAAATAATAAACCGGTTATAATATTGAATAATTTGTATAAGGAACGAATTCATTTTGTATCAAATGGTAAACACACACAAGAGTGCGAGCCGTCTTCTCGTCTACCTAGAAGACTTTACTGTAGTTCTTGGTGGATCTTGAGGTTGACAGGCCTCAACCCCCAACACCAGAACCAGAAGAACCCTAAGAGAGAGGAGCTTCAGCTCCCGGGCTCCAGTAACAAGGTATAGTAAACATAGTGTGACATATACCAGGCCAGATAAAACCTATTATTTCAATTTCAGATAAACCAACCCTCCCCCCCCCTAGTGACAAGATGGTTATGGGGAGGAGGAGATTGTATGGGGAGATAGTGGCAATGGGGAAGGGGGGGGAATGGGGTGATGGTTATGGGGAAACAGCAGTGGACGAGGAGGAGAGGGAGTTCAGTGAGGTGATGGGAAAGGGTGCACGAGAACCCCCGCAATGTTAGGTATAAGTGGTAAAGATGGGTCAGCCATCCCCCTTCAACCTCTATGCGGGCACAGTGTGGGGGTATTACTATGGGAGAGTGGACTGTGTGGGCTTGTTTGTCCCTATTCTACATCCTATTCTGCAATCTGTCCTAATAGCACGCCGCATTTGACGTATACTTTACCAAAAGGCCAAAATACTTTATCAACAGGCCAAAATACTTTACCAACAGGCCAAAATACTTTACCAACAGGCCAAATACTTTACTAGAAGCCAAAAACTTTAGTTTCTATTTATTTTTATTAACAAGCTTAGGTATACACAGCAATGTGTTTCTACCCCATTCTATATGAAAGTTTACACAGTGTTGATCAACAAATAACTTTAAGTTCGTCTAAGATTCCCATCTCCCAGGATGGTTGATCATACATGTGGAAAAAAAACTAGTACAAGAAAATGGCAGAGGCTCGCGAAATTGACACACTGCCCTGTTTTCTGTTTGTGGTTTCCCTGGTAGGTTAGGATAGGGCACTTTAGTACGACAGTTTCTTGACGTTGGGAATGCTGGCGAAACGAGCTGCCTATTCGCAAAGGACATTCCTGGCCCCATCAAACTGGAATTAAAACAAATATCAATCCTGGGGCTAGATTCACGAAGCAGTTACGCAAGCATTTACGAACCTGCACATCTTTTCTAAATCTTTGGCGGCTTTGTTTACAATTATTAAACCGTTAATGAGCTCCGAAGCACCAGGAGGCTGTTTATAACAATAACAACAGTTGATTGGCAAGTTTTCACGCTTGTAAACTGTTTAATAAATGTAACCAAAGCCGTCAAAGATTGAGGAAAGATGTACACGTTCGTAAGTACTTGCATAACTGCTTCGTGAATCTGGCCCCCTGGTTCTTTGCCATTGAGATCCGTTTTTTCTCTATATATTTATATACGCACCTGCAGCGGAAAAAAAAACATGACCCCCCCCTATATAACGAGCACTATCTGCCCTGAGTCATGGCCACTCGTGGTGGCTTATCCTGCAAGATGGGTCAAACGTAACAATCTCTTCTTGCCTCATCCACCTCTTAAAAAAATTTTAATCATCTTCTATACCCGCGCCACATCCCACACCAGCGGGGTCTTCTTTACAATGTGTTCATTCATTCAGCGGCTTGCTAGCTCCTCCGTCTCCCTCTACCCAGTAATCTTTTTCTTTTTTTCTTTTTTTTTTTTTGCCCCGAGGGGCGAGACCTAAAGTCTTTACTGACAGGAACATTATGGTGATCCACCCCTCCTCCACACCATATATAAAACACAATGGTATCTCTTATTTTCGCACAGCTCAGCACCGCGCCTGTGCCAGGTAAGTCCACTACGGGCTCACCATAGCCCGTGCTTCTTGCCCCGCTCCTGTGCCAGGTAAGTTACGGGCTCACCATAGCCCGTGCTGCTTGGAACTTGTTCCGAGTAGCTGAATCTATAAGAACAACAACAACTCTTATTTTCCGGGAGACATCTCCCGTCACGCAGGGTGCAGTCGCACCTCCACAGATCTCCAGTATCATCTATTGATACTGGTAATGGCTCAAAAGGGCCACCACTTACGGGCTATTCATGCCCGTGCCACCTTTTGGGTGGCTTAATCTTCATCAATCAATCAATCTCTTATTTTCGTGAGGTTAGTTTAGATTGGTTTAGGTTGCAAGATGTTAGGTTAGATTGGGTTAGGTTAGGTTGCAAGAGGTTAGCTTGGGTTTGTTCATAGAGTATCCATGACATAGAGCGGGACATATGCTTTTCAGGTCTTAAACCCTACTCCTTCAGTCCCTACCACACCAACGACTACTGCATGTAGACGTAATAAGAGTATTTACGTCTTGTGTGAACCCTTTGAACTTCAGTGGTTTGGCGGACCAATGACAGACTTTTTAGATCTCTTATTTCTCGAAAGCCACGTAGCATGCTCCTTTTAAAGCTGGCACTAACAGCTCAACCAAGGCGGGCTTAAGGGGAGGCATCGGAGAAACCATTAAGGCTGTTTCCTTTTGAGTTCTGAGTTTCATAAAACCCAATATAACACACTATAATTGGGCTGAGTTGATGAATTTCTATGTTATACTGACCTTTTTGCAACTTTGGAGCTAATCTTGCTACAACTGTATAGTGTATAATAAATATTGCCGGAACAACCGTGGATATTTTCAAGAAAAAACTATCTAGTTTTCTTAAAGAAGTGCTGGACCAACGTCCTATGTGGTGGATATGTAGGCCTGCGGGCCGCTCCAAGCAACAGCCTGTTGAACCAAGCTCTCACAAGCCTGGCCTCGGGCCGGGCTTGGGGAATCCGGAACTCCCAGAACCCCATCAAGCAGGTAACTGCACGGCTGAATTTTCTTTAATTGTAAGACTAAGTTTGCTATGACTGTGGGACTGAACTTACCGTGAATGTTGAGCTGACCTTATTTAGAATGTGGAGCTGACTTTACTGTGAATATGCAGTAGACCTTACTGTGAATGCGGGGCTGACCGTGTTTAGAATGTGTGACTGGCTTTACTGGTATTTATTGGGCGCAGGCCAACCCTGCTGTGCACTGTACTCGAGTACACCATCTAGGGGGTTATTGACGCAGACGATACGTCACAATAACGCCGCTGAAGACATGTTGACCATACAACACATCACGAGATGGAGAAACGGCGACGTTTCGATCCGTCCTGGACCATTGTCAAGTGGTGTCATTAACCACTCCTAATCTAGCCGATTTGATTCTGAAGTACAGGTGAAGGCAACTTGCAGACCGGAGATAACAGTGCCAGGGAAGGAGACGGGCTGTGCCTCTAATGTTCCCTAGCTGTCGGCCGAGCGGACAGCACACTGGACTTGTGATCCTGTGGTCTTAGTCAGCTGTCACGGGCTGCTTCCTGGGGTGGAGGCCTGGTCGAGGACCGAGCCGCGGGGACACTAAAGCCCCGAAATCATCTCAAGATAACCTCAAGATAGCTAATTCAAGTTCAAGTCCGTTTAGTGAGACAATAAAATACATCTCAAAGGGATAGAGTAGCTTAGGCTATTTGCTACCCTCCTTTCCTAGCTAATATCCATTGATAGTGGGGTCGAGACTGGGGGAGGGGCTGGGACGGATATAGGTAATGGGGAGAGTGAGAGAGCCTAGTGAGGGGTGGGTGGGTAATTGCAGGAGGTAGGAGGAAGGGAGGGAGGGAAGAGCAAGGGGGTGGGGGAGGTTGGGACGGGGTGGGGGGGGATATGAGTGGCGCCACCAACAGCCGAGTGTGACGTGATCACAAGCACTGCAGGCAGACCACATTGATGGCTCAGAGGGAATGTTATCTTGAGATAATTTCGGGGCTTAGCTTCCCTGCGGCCCGGTCCTCGACAAGGCCTCGTTTTTGTTACACACCCCCAGGAAGCAGCCCGTAGCATCTAACTCCCAGGTACCTATTTACTGCTAAGTGAACAGGAGGTGGGAGCACGCTCGCCTGAGGAGAAGATTGGGAAGGAAAGGTGAGGATAGTGTGAGGGGGGAGACCTTGCCTATAGTGTGAGGGGGAGATCTTGCCTATAGTGTGAGGGGGAGACCTTGCCTATAGTGTGAGGGGGAGACCTTGCCTATAGGGGGGAAGAGTACCCCCGTGTCTCACGTTGTGACAAGCGTCCAATTTGCATGTTTTTACCATGAGAAATAGCTCTTAGGTCTAAGTGTTGCATGCTTTTAATATATAATCTGCGAGACTCATAAGAGGACCATCCTGGACTGTCCTCTGCGTCCCAGACTGTCCTCAGACTGCGTCCTAGACTGTCCTCAGACTGCGTCCTAGACTGTCCCAGACTGCGTCCTAGACTGTCCACTGACTGCGTCCCAGACTGTCCTCAGGCTGCGTCCTAGACTGTCCTCAGGCTGCGTCCTAGACTGTCCTCAGGCTGCGTCCTAGACTGTCCTCAGGCTGCGTCCTAGACTGTCCTCTGACTGCGTCCTAGACTGTCCACTGACTGCGTCCTAGACTGCCACTGATTGCGTCCCAGACTGTCCTCAGGCTGCGTCCTAGACTGTCCTCGGTCTGCGTCCTAGACTGTCCTCGTCTGCGTCCTAGACCTCAGGCTGCGTCCCAGACTGTCCTCAGGCTGCGTCCTAGACTGTCCTGCTGCGTCCTAGACTGTCCACTCTGCGTCCTAGACTGTCCTGCTGCGTCCCAGACTGTCCTCAGGCTGCGTCCCTAGACTGTCCTCAGGCTGCGTCCTAGACTGTCCACTGACTGCGTCCCAGACTGTCCAGGCTCCTAGACTGTCCACTAACTGCGTCCCAGACTGTCCTTGGTCTGCGTCCTGAATGTCGTTGGCGGAACTAAAAATCGAAACTCATTTGCTACCAACAAGCTACCTTCATTCTGGTGACCTCGTGCTTGCTGCACACCTGAATTAATTCGCTATTCTGTTTGTTTATACTCACCTGTGTGTTCGTTCTCACATGATGTGCTCACTCCTGGCCTAGACGTCTCCTGGTGTGCTCACACCTGGCCTAGACGTCTCCTGGTGCGCTCACAAGGCCACCTGGCCTAGACGTCTCCTGGTGTGCTCACACCTGGCTTCCGCGTCTCCTAGTGTATTCACACACCTGGCTCCTGCTACTGCATTAGTTGCTTGCATTATTATTGCTCTAACTACTGCTACAACAGGTGGCGCTCTCGTGGTACTCACAACAGGTGTGGCTACACCTCCACACGGTGTTGTAGAGCAATGTACTGAGGCGGAAGTATGTGGCCTCAGAGAGGAGCATCAGTACGCCTTGCCTTCACCTCCCACAAGTTTGTCTTGTGTGCTTGTCTCGTGTGTGTGTGTGTGTGTGTGTGTGTGTGTGTGTGTGTGTGTGTGTGTGTGTGTGTGTGTGTGTGTGTGTGTGTGTGTGTGCTTGTCTCATATATACATGTTTCCATATGTTTTGGATCGTCCATTGCTGACCTGAGCCTGCTGACAAGGTCTTTATTTTTATGCTGACAAGGTCAGTGAGGTGTCTTTTTACTGTTCCATCCTGTTATTCTGACTTACTGTTCCAGTCGGCAAGCCTGTATATAAGCTGTTCATTATATCTATATTTATATGCTAGTAGCTGTTTCTTGTCGTCCGGAGATTGTAGTCCCTCGTCCTGGACTGACAAGAGCCCAAGCCGGCTGTTGCTATTGGACCGAATCGATTAATTATGCCCACCTGTCACAGGCTTCCGTCTCCCGCGGGCCAATTTGGCTCTTGCATATCGATTGGCTTTTTATGGCTGCATCACCATGCATGACGCTGTGGCCCCGCCAACTATAGCATTACCCTGACGCCAGTGACCGGCTGTCAACGAGGAGGAACCTGTTTGGCCTTTGAGGGCCGACCACGTCACTGCTGTTGGCTGGGACCTCACCAGTCCTCTGCCAGGTTATATGAGGTCTTACTTATGACTTTTTTAGCGTGTTTGTGCTATATTTGACTCTCATTGTCCCCATATATGTATATATAATTATATATACATGCAGTGTGTATATCTGCATATGTAAATGCGAACGAATGTGTGTTTGTTTATGTTTTCGGATGCCGTTGAATGGAGTTTGACTAAATTTAGCGTGATTGCATATGGCTTCCAGGAAAAAGATGTAGGGTATAACCGGTCTCACTGCGGGACCCTTATGGCCTTGAAACAACAACAAAAAATCTGTAACTAACAGGAACCCGGGGACCTGAGTCCTTGAGGGGGGACCCTCATTGAGTCTTACATCACAGCTGTGTCTGAAAATCACAGCATCTCTTTTATAATGGGATATTGTTAACCTGTTATACAGTGGCGTTTGTTGTTTTGATCCGCTCAGAAAGAAATCATTTGGAGTAAGCGCGGGTAGCCTAAAAAAAAAAGCCTATTGAACGTGTATCAGCACTGACTGTGTGTTTATTATCGTTATTTATCAGATCTTTGTTATTATTATTATTAATGTTCAATTAGTAAATATTTGGAAGGTGTTAATACCTGGTTATTTTCGCAGTAGGTTCATTATGTAAATTATATGAATGATCCAAAAAAATCGTTGGTGCCAGCTTTGACTTGTCACCTGGGAAGTCATTGTAGAAGAGACGGTTACTCTACGTCACACTGGTGTTGGTTTATTAAGTATGTACATTAATAATATAGGCAACCTGGGCTTAAAACTGATGTAAAGGTTATAGGGACCAACACGCTCACTAATCTTTAAATATAATGAAAATATATTATGTCAGCTTGAGACTTGGAATGTCGTCACGAGAAAAAGATTTTGGTAGCAGTCTTTCTTGTAAACATATATTATTAAATATGACCGAAAAAGTAAGATTTGTCGTTATTTTTTCTAGTCAGACGCGACACTTGAACGCGTTTCGTAATAACTTATTACATTTTCAAAGACTTTAGTTTACACACATACAACTATAACCTGCAAACACTAAACATCTTACTTTTTTGGTCATATTTAATATATATCTATATATATATATATATATATATATATATATATATATATATATATATATATATATATATATATATATATATATATATATATATATATATAATGTGAGAGAGAGAGACTTGAGTTAATCAAGAAGTGCTATTCCAGCAAGGCAAAGTATAAAAGTCTCAAAGTCCTTGACGATAATGTAATATCTCTCCAATATCTCCCTCAGGAGAGCATCGTCCGACACTCTTATCGCCTCGGCGATGGACTTCAAACTAAGCAAATTCCTTTCTGTTTTTCATTGTGCCCAGAACAAGACGGAATGTTATATTGCTAAACGTTCGCTATACGTTAGTTATACCTTCTCTATACTTGTTAAATGTTTGCTAAACGTTAGTTTGTGCTGTAATGACATAAGACCAGACACGCAGTTTCTCCCAACCGTTTTGCCGACGTAGTGCTCGGACGTCAAGGTCAAGGACCTACACTACGGTGAAGGGGCAGGGAAGGGTTTGTGATGGCTAGAGGCCAGCGAGGGGGTGACAGGGGGAGGGGCGGCGGGTAACGAAGGGGAGTGACTGTGGGGTAACGAGGGGGACTGTGAGGTAACGAGGGGGAGTGGCGGTGGGTAACGAGGGGGGAGGGACTGTGGGGTAACGAGGGGGAGTGGCGGTGGGTAACGAGGGGGAGGGACTGTGGGGTAACGAGGGGGAGGGTCTGTGGGGTAACGAGGGGGAGGGACTGTGGGGTAACGAGGGAGAGGGACTGTAGGGTAACGAGGGGAGGGACTGTGGGGTAACGAGGGGGAGTGGCGGTGGGTAACGAGGGGGAGGGACTGTGGGGTAACGAGGGGGAGGGACTGTGGGGTAATGAGGGGGAGGGACTGTGGGGTAACGAGGGGAGGGACTGTGGGGTAATGAGGGGGAGGGACTGTGGGGTAATGAGGGGAGGGACTGTGGGGGTAACGAGGGGGAGGGACTGTGGGTAACGAGGGGGAGGGACTGTGGGGTAACGAGGGGAGGGACTGTGGGGTAATGAGGGGGAGGGACTGTGGGGGTAACGAGGGGGAGGGACTGTGGGGTAACGAGGGGGAGTGGCGGTGGGTAACGAGGGGAGGGACTGTGGGTAACGAGGGGGAGGGACTGTGGGGTAACGAGGGAGAGGGACTGTGGGGTAACGAGGGGGAGGGACTGTGGGGTAACGAGGGAGAAGGGACTGTGGGGTAACGAGGGGGAGGGACTGTGGGGTAACGAGGGAAGGGACTGTGGGGTAACGAGGGAGAGGGACTGTGGGGTAAACGAGGGGGAGGGACTGTGGGGTAACGAGGGAGAGGGACTGTGGGTAACGAGGGGGAGGGACTGTGGGGTAACGAGGGGGAGGGACTGTGGGTAACGAGGGAGAGGGACTGTGGGGTAACGAGGGGGAGGGACTGTGGGGTAACGAGGGAGAGGGACTGTGGGGTAACGAGGGGAGGGACTGTGGGTAACGATGGGGAGGACTGTGGGTAACGAGGGGGAGGGACTGTGGGTAACGAGGGGGAGGGACTGTGGGTAACGAGGGGGAGGGACTGTGGGGTAACGAGGGGGAGGGACTGTGGGGTAACGAGGGGGAGTGGCGGTGGGTAACGAGGGGAGGGACTGTGGGGTAACGAGGGGGAGGGACTGTGGGGTAACGAGGGGGAGGGACTGTGGGGTAACGAGGGGGGGATGGCACCATACAAACTTCATTAATATTTGTATAAAGCGTCAAGTAATGCTGAATTGTTGTAGCTCAGATTATACATACAGCTGATATCGAGATGAAAAATAATATCAAGTTAATTCTTGCTATTACAACCTGGGCGGCAGACAAGGGCATTGATATCAGTCCCAATTGATATACGCTGCCCAATCAAAGTCATAAAGTTTATGATAAATGCCAATAAAATGAATTATTAATTCATTTAATAATTCCCGACAAAATGAATTATTAATTATTTATACTCATTGTAATCTGTAATTGCTCACTTTATTAATTTGTGTTGCTCATTGCTTCGTTGTATTCTTACACACGTTACTACCACTAGGCTTAGGCTAGGCTACAGTACCTCTGAGAGTTTACAACACCCAATGAAGATGATCTGATCGGGTGTAAAGTCTATCAGTAGACTATTCACCTACCTTAAGTTACTATGAATGATAAATAATAATTTAGTATTATGAATAATAACTAATCATGAATAAGCAATAATTTAGAAATAATTCTATCG
>WNGS01169498.1:46914835-46919835 GCA_020271785.1 Procambarus virginalis
TATTCATATTATTAAATCAAACATCATGACAGGAAATGTCGGGGACAACTGAGGTGTGCTCCCCCGACGCAATTTTTGAACGCGCCCCTGGAATAGGTTTTTAAGCCCTTCTATACTGCCAGGTAATTCCATAATCCAAATAAATAAGGGCTCTTGACTTGCGGCCCCCACTAACTCCTGGAGCTGAAACAATGTGTTGGCGGGAAAGACATTTTCACGATCACCAGTAGTTTTGAAGAAAGGCTGCTGTTGCTGAGTAGGACTGGAGCCAGGAGTCCCCTGACGTAGGATGGACCTGGCAGCAGGAGTTCTGAGTAGGACGGAGCATGAGAGCAGGAGAGTCTGATTAGGACTCGAGCAGGAGTAGAGTAGAGTAGGACTGGAGCCAGGTCTGAGTCGGACTCGAGCCACGGAGTCTGAGTAGGGACTGAAAGCGAGCCAGGATTCTGAGTAGGGACTGCGAAGCCGGAGTATGAGAGGAATGGAGCACAGGGGTCTGAGTAGGACCTGGAGCCAGGAGTCGGAGTAGGCTGGGGTTTACACGTCCCTCAACAGAGTAAAACTCTGCCATACGATTCTCTCTTTGTAATCTGGAAAACATGAATCGAAGTGAGGTAGGCCCTGAATAGATCTCCATAATTCCAGGCGACCCCCACCCCGCGACAGCATTGGAGGGGTCTGGGGTGGTGAGAGGGGACAAGGGTGAGATCGGCGGCCAAGGTGTTGAAGAATACCCCGGGGCCAATGTGTTGAGAGGGGGTGGTCTTGTGGGAAATGTCGGACCCATATTATCTGACCTTTGAGTTTTAACACATGACAGCAGGCAGATGCCGCTATGTAAAAGGCACACATGGAAAAATGATGGTAGGGAATACGTAAATCTGTGTATCTATGTAGTTACGTATGTAGCTTAGCCTAGCATTACAAAGCATACAATTCACCGGGTTGATTGTTCAAATTAAATCCCTGAACATATGTTTACAACACATTCTAAACCTGTCCATGGAGGACGAAGAAAATGTATATATATGCCTGGTTAGCATTGTTAATGCTGTGGCCACGTCTGTGGTAGAAAATAATAATATAAAAAAAACAAAAAGAGGCGCCTCCCCCTACCTTTAATTACAAATGGAGATATCCATCAATGCACATAGAGGAGTACCTCCAATACTCTTCACTAAGACCACGAGACTAAAGCACACACACCACTGTAATGAACCCTCTCTCGAGTAGTCTCTCCGCACAACGGCTAACAATCGCACATTACCAAACAGGATTCCGACTTCGACGTGTAATTCAGTTTAAATGAAAACAAAAAAGGGCGGCGGCCCCGGGATTGACCGCTGATTCTCCCCGAACACACGGAAAAAGTATGTGGCTGATTTATTTAATTTTATTCCACGCTCGTGCCATCATTGCGCGCTCGCAAGATGGAGATATAATGACCTGTTGATAGGTTTCTTCATATCACAAAGCGTGCTATAATTGTTCTGGACACGTAAAATATACCGTGACATGCGGGTTCATTGGAATATATCTTTGTTTGAAATTTATTGTTCATGACTTTATTATTTTCGTAGTGTTAGATCCTTGGTTTAGCAGTGAGGAATATTTGATTGATTGTTTATGTTAGTTCTTGTCACTTAAATTTTTTTTATCTGTTTGCTTATAATAGGGAGCGTTGCTAAGAGGTGGCCCTGTTAACACGTTGAAAGCAGTGAAGACCCCCCCGCGGTGTGACACCAATGACATAACTGGTGTCAAACCAGATTCACTACTCATTACAAAACCCATATAACGACAAAAAACATTTTAACACCCTAACGCTAAAAATGCTATTACACACAAAAGACAATTATTAACAGGGACATAACATACAGCCTAACCATATTCAAGAACCGAACCCCATTAGTTTAACCCTTTACCCCCTTACCCTCATGTCGCAACACCACCTCTAACCCCCCACCGATTAAATTTGAAGATTCCCCCTCAGACCCCAGTACATAGCGTCTTTCGAACGCACCAACTTCACTAGCCCTCATTGGTAGCTTAAGGAACCTTCGTTCCGCACCTACTTTTTACCGCCTTGGCGGTTTCCACCGCAAACCCTTTTCTCAGTGCACCAGATAGATAAACACCCCCCATTGCCAAGGAACCCTTTTTGCGCTAGCCCTCTACAAGCTAACTATTGACTCCCTCAAGACATTTAACAGATCCACTATCTTCCCGCCTGACTAGAAACGGGCTGGTAGCGGGTTTATCCCGTTTTTTAGTCTTTTCTTTTTCGATGATAGGAGCCTTTGTGGTCCTTGACGTCCTCCCGGGTGTCCGTAGTTTCGCGACACCGTATTACTTCCTACCAACCCGTCCTACCATCCAAACGTATCTAGTAGTCACCGGTCAGAGTCCGACCGAAACGGTCGCGGTTTGCTACGACACTCCTTTTCGGCCGGAAGACACGATTATGTTTTACGTTTAAAATGGATGCAGGGCGCATGGTTTATTCCAATAACCCGTGGCCCTTCCTTTATGACTATCTTCTACCGTACTGGTACCCAGTACCACACTATCTAGGAAAGGTGACGGGACAGACCGACGTGTTTCGGTCCCGTCCTGGCCATTCCTCACAGTCGATTTGTGGTGTTCTTAAAAATTTTGACTCATTCAAAATCTAGACATAAAATATGTGAGTTATATCCGTACCCCGCTGCATTCCATTTGATTGTCACTCAAACACGTTACCTGCCCTCTAGTATGCAATGTAATGGGTTAACTTAACCCCACCCTCACCCCCCCACCCCCCGCCCCATTTAGATGATCCTTTTTTGAAAGTATACCTTGACGGTACCTGATACTTGATCCTTTTGGCGACGGGAACTGATGTCAGAGAGAGAGACTCTTTCATTCTTTTTCTAGCTGTCTTAGGACACGACGAACCCATTCTATCTGCCCGCACGACCGCGTCCCTAGACTCAAACACAAGCGACCCTCCACCACCCCACGGCAAAAAAACAGCACACAGTGACACAAGAGCATCAAATTAAAGTTAGTCCAGAGCGAGTAAGGATTGGCCAAATAAGTTAGAACAGTTGATTCTGGTCCCAACATCCTCGGCTTGCCCCTATGGCGGGGTGGGGGGGGGGGATGTAACCTAGATAAAGAAGGCTTATCGACATAAATTCTAATGGGTCACTTATACCATATTATGAAGCAAATCCACCAGGGCCGTAACGAGGGTTCGAAATTACGTTCTAGAGGATCCCCACAGGACGATGCGCATTACCCAAATCGACCTGAGCGAAACCGAACATGCCCCCCCCCCCCCAGTTTTTTTTTTCCCCCCCCTTCACCCCCGTACCCCCCCCCAAACCCCACCCCCCGCGAGCACAAAAATCGCAATCCGGGAAAATCATCCTGATTCCCTACCACGAAATCCTGCAGCCTCCTCAGACGAACACAAAACAGTTTTTTTTTTTACACAATTCACTCATCATGCCACCACCCGTAGCTCTTTCAATTATTCAAGTACTGTTATACCTCTCTACAGTTCATTCTCACAGTGCAACAGAATCCGAATAACTTTCATAATAATAACTGCACAATAATAATTAATTAGCATACACGTTGTGAGGTATAGTGTGACGGAGATCTTTCACCTCAAACACACTAATACCAACAACAATAAGGTAATTAAAACAGACAAGTCATATTAATGTGATACATCAATTAACAAATCCATAGGAGCCGTGATGAGGGATCGAACTTATGTGCTGGGCGTGCCTGGGGGGGGATTTGTTCAGTAAGGTCATGTATACTGACAGTCACACTAACTTTCCCACACGATAAGTATGAGGTTCATAATAATGAAGTTAACAAAAACACTAGCAACACCAAGGACTAAGCATCACAAGCAACAGAGCTAACTTACCAACACAAGCAGGCCCTACACGGATGCTTGATACCTGCTTGATGGGGTTCTGGGAGTTCTTCTACTGCCCAAGCCCGGCCCGAGGCCAGGCTTGACTTGTGAGAGTTTGCTCCAAAAGGCTGTTGCTTGGAGCGGCCCGCAGGCCCACATATACCTGCTTGATGGGGTTCTGGGAGTTCTTCTACTCCCCAAGCCCGGCCCGAGGCCAGGCTTGACTTGTGAGAGTTTGGCCCAACAGGCTGTTGCTTGGAGCGGCCGGCGCAAGGCCCCCACATACCCACCACAGCTGTTCTCTAACCAAACGGAATCAAACTCCTCAGTATAGAGTTGAGAGAGTGTGAGAGATCACGTCTGGGCCAAGCCTCATCAGAATCCCAGGCAGCGCTCTAGTACTGTTACTCCACTGCACTTTAACCGTCTCCATCACCGGAATACTAAAAGATTCTCAATGTAAATCGCCACCATTGGTTTAACTGGCTTAGAGAACTCTTGCGAAAGTTGACCAGACCACACACTAGAAAGTGAAGGGACGACGACGTTCGGTCCGTACTGGACCATTCTCAAGTCGATTGCGAGAATTATATCACAATCGACTTGAGAATGTTCCAGGACGGACCGAAACGTCGTCGTCCTTTCACCTTCTAGTGTGTGGTCTGGTCAACATTCTTCAGCCACGTTATTGTGACTCCTCGCCTGCGAAAGTGTCTCGTAATTTAAAATGATAATAAATAGTCTCTAAAAGAGCCTCAGTTCAATCCAGCATCTCAGTTTCAAATCCTGGGTTTGATTTGTGTAGGGCTTAAGGCCTATAAACTCTGGAGGGATATTGAAGCCACCAAAATGATTACTGACCAACCAACAAATTATAATCCTGAACAATGTCCAGGACTAAACTCTCAGAGTATATTCACCGAGAGTCTGGCCACACGGGTATGTCAAGAATATGGCCACAAAGATTGCACGAAGGTGACGTACCCATATCAGCATACAAGGGTGATATACCCGTGTATATCATATACTGAGTATGCTTAGCAAGGACGGGCGTCACAGCCGGGTGTCATGCTAATGGAGA
>WNGS01169498.1:46922335-46925008 GCA_020271785.1 Procambarus virginalis
GATGAATCTACTCATCAAACAAGCTGCTAGAGCCAGGAACATCTTCTAGACAGGTTTAAGCCCGGCTAATTACATGACAAATCAATGCCTTCGCTGCAAGCAGTATTCAAGACGTATATTGCCTAGCATGATAAGTCGCTCCTCGCAATTGAGAGATTGAATAGAAATCCCCTTGACCCGGCACGCGCCCAATACAAGGAGTTTTGCAACCACGACTTGTTGTTCCAACTGTGCAGTAGCCAACTTGGGTTCATACTGCCACTCTCGGCGTGCAATCCCGACCGTCTGTAAGTGGTTGGGGCCATTCCTTTCCCCCCCCCCCCCCCTCCCGTCCCATCCCACATACTTAACCTGGCCCCTTTCTAAGTGCTATATAGTCGTAATGGCTTGGCCACCGATAGTTACCTCTCTCCTAATCATCCAGTACGGGCTCACCATAGCCCGTGCTACTTGGAACTTCTTGTTCCAGGTAGCGAATCTTTAACAACAAACAACAACAACCTCTCTCCTACTGCTACAGTCATAAGGTTGATTGACCAGGCTGTGAGTACTGTGAGTACCTTCCCTGGTGAAGTGAGAATATGAGATATTCCACGGATATATTATATGGCTATATGTGCCATGAATAGCGGCTGAGGTAGAGTATATATCACGCATAAGAAACATCAGAAATTAAGTTAAGTACAGAGGCGCCTATTGATCCATATGAGGCAAGCTCCTATTAATATCCCCCCCCCAAAAAAAAAAACTCACTCACACATATATCTAAACCTGCGCTTGAAACACGCAAGGAGACCCCCCCCCTTCCCCCAACATCTGTACGTTATCCGATAACTTGTTCTACAAATCAATACACACACACACACACAACACAAACACCACACACACACACACCACACACACACACACACACACAACACACACACACACACACAACACACACACCACACACCTGTTACCAAACCCGTAGTTACCCCGCTCTTTATTAAATCTATTGTAATAGCACTTTGTAATTTGTACGTTGGGGGAACCATATACCGTGACGAACTAAGGTGACAGGTGCCCACCAGTGAATACACTCTGTATGACTGCAGAGTGTATCCAACACACACACGCATACACACACACAGTCGACTTGGGAATGGTCCAGGACGGACCGAAGCATCGTCGTCCCTTCAATTTCTAGTGTGTGATTTGGTCAACACGAATATTTAAGCTGTTTCCAAGTCATTAGAGCGGTCATTACGGGCTATTCGTGCCCGTGCCACCTCTTGGGTGACTTAATCTTTATCAATCAATCATTAGAGTGTCCGGCTGGTGAAGATAGGAAGGAGGAGGCCTCCTAGAACATAGATATTACTATCTAATCTCTCGTTCTTATCTGGGTGGAACTTGCGACCCCTACGGCTCTTCACCTCTTATGTAACTCTTATATACCTGCTGCTGCTACTGCTGCCTCGCTCACTTATTCTTATGCCAGCTACACAACTGGCTACGGGCCCACGCATCTGCTATAAGGGCTATACAAACTGGCTATGGGCCAGCACAACTGGCTAGGGCCCCCGCAAACTGGCTAGGGCCCCGCAAAACTGGCTAGGGCCCCCGCAAAACTGGCTAGGGCCCCCACAAGACTGGCTAGGGTCCCACAAGACTGGCTAGGGCCTCACAAGACTGGCTAAGGCCCTACAAGACTGGCTAGGGTCCCACAAGACTGGCTAGGGCCCTACAAGACTGGCTAGGGCCTCACAAGACTGGCTAAGGCCCACAAGGATAGCTAGGGCCCCACAAGACTGGCTAAGGCCCCACAAGACTGGCTAGGGCCCCACAAGACTGGCTAAGGCCCCACAAGACTGGCTAGGGCCCTACAAGACTGGCTAGGGCCCACAAGACTGGCTAAGGCCCTACAAGACTGGCTAAGGCCCTACAAGACTGGCTAGGGCCTCACAAGACTGGCTAGGGCCCCACAAGACTGGCTAAGGCCCTACAAGACTGGCTAAGGCCCTACAAGACTGGCTAGGGCCCTACAAGACTGGCTAAGGCCCTACAAGACTGGCTAGGGCCCACAAGACTGGCTAGGGCCCCACAAGGATAGCTAGGGCCCACAAGACTGGCTAAGGCCCCACAAGACTGGCTAGGGCCCTACAAGACTGGCTAGGGCCCTACAAGACTGGCTAGGGCCCTACAAGACTGGCTAAGGCCCACAAGACTGGCTAAGGCCCTACAAGATAGCTAGGGCCCCACAAGGATGGCTAGGGCCCACAAGACTGGCTAAGGCCCTACAAGACTGGCTAGGGTCCTACAAGACTGGCTAGGGTCCCACAAGACTGGCTAAGGCCCCACAAGACTGGCTAGGGCCCTACAAGACTGGCTAAGGCCCTACAAGACTGGCTAGGGCCCTACAAGACTGGCTAAGGCCCTACAAGACTGGCTAGGGCCCACAAGACTGGCTAAGGCCCTACAAGACTGGCTAGGGCCCTACAAGAATGGCTAAGGCCCTACAAGACTGGCTAGGGCCCTACAAGACTGGCTAGGGTCCCACAAGACTGGGCTAGGGCCCTACAAGACTGGCTAGGGCCCTACAAGACTGGCTAAGGCCTACAAGACTGGCTAGGGCCCTACAAGACTGGCTAGGGCCCCACAAGACTGGCTAAGGCCCTACAAGACTGGCTAGGG
>WNGS01169498.1:46926008-46960787 GCA_020271785.1 Procambarus virginalis
TTTATGCAACAATTTACAAAGTTTGTATACACCTTTCCTCAACCATGATGGCTTTGTTTACATGTATAAACAGTTTATGGTTTCAGAGTACTATGAGGTTGTTTATAGCCCAATAATCTTGGTTGTGAAGTTCCAAGCTTCTAAATTTTTAATAAATGTAAGCAAAGGAAAGATATATAGGTTTTGTAAGTGGTTTTATAAATGCTTAATGAATCCTTGTCTGAAAACAGTTCCACATGCAGATTTTTATTAGTAGTACCGTTTCATCATCATATTTGGTACTGTACTTCATATCACTTATTTTGTGATCAAATTATACTGTGTATTGAATTTTTGTTTTGTTTATTTATTACCAAATCTTTTCTTTTTAGGCTTTAAATATTTATATTATTTAAGATATTACTTTATCAAAAACTAAATGTAATTATTTTATGGTTTTTAGGTAGATTATAAATTTTTGTCTTCACTATGTATATTACATTTACAGCCCCCTGCCTTGATTCAAGATTTCCTTCCTCAGCATATCATCTGCAACAGCAATTTAATATTATTGTACTGTATTATAGTCAATTTTCTGGGTGGCTTCAGGAGGCCGTCAGTCACCAGGTTCTCCAGACCGTGTGGAAGTCTGCAGCATCACTCCTCAGGAACCTCCTTCCTTGTAGTTATCCTTCTCTTTGTAATTGTTCTACTGGCCTGTACCCATTGCGACTGTCTTAGTGATGTTGCACATTATGATGAAGGTCTTCATGACATAGGTGGGATGTTTTGGATTATGAAAGAGATGTTCTTTATGACATTGGTGACATACTTGTTTACGATGGAGATGTTCTTCACGAGGACTCATTAATTAAAGAACTTAACAAGCTGAAGCAAGAAAACATATTTGGAAATTGTCTTGATCTACAGCCTCTATCACGCACACACACACACACATACACTATGCCCCCCCCGTCCCAACAGAAATAATACTAATCTGTGAGCCTCTAATGCTTCATCTCCTCCCTCATGGACCTCTTCATGACATAGGCAATATTCTTCATAAGGAGGTCCCAAGCCAGCTCCACCTCCTCCGTCCATTCATCCTCCAGCGCTGGCCGTATGGCCTGCAGGAACTGGGGCCCCACCAACTGCAAGGAGGAGAATAGTATGGGTATTGTAATTTGCAGGTTGTGTGCGCCACCTGACTGATATATCACTGCAAATAAAATACACAGTATACTGAACAAAAAAAAAAACTACTTTTGTACAGTCAGGGCTGTGTGTTGCTGTCTAAAGAGGAGGCTCGACTTGTAAATTTGTATATAACATTGATGGCGATGGAGATAATGTTAAGTGGTGATAGAGATACTATTAAAGCTACTAAAGATATGGTCGAAGAATATTCAAAGTCAGCCAAGGAAAGTCAGGGGATAAAGGTGTACATGATAATGTGGTAATGATATAGAGTGGGAAACTCTGATCTTCATTAACTTTATGATAAAACTCTTCTTAAATATAAGGTAATGGCATCAAATATCACAACTTCTCTAAGCACATCAGCTGTTGACCTCTTTCCCGGGCACCCCGGGTACAAGATTATCGAAGTAGCTAAGTGTGTCAAATCCCAGAAAAGAAGGGAAACGTCAGTGCATTTAATCAGAGGAGAATAAAATATACAGTATCTCCACGAGAGAAGTATGACATTTTTCTCTGTTTATGGTTTCTGATTCTTTCTCTCTCAAAACACTTGAACTGGTCGGTATAGTGATGGCCTTACTTCTTGCAGGTCAGCGTTCGATCCCCGACAATCCAAATTGTTGGGCACCATTCCTTCTCTCCATCCTATTCTGTCCTAATATTTCTTCCATGTTCTACATAGTCATACTGGCTTAGTGCTTACACCTGATAATTTCTTTTCCTTTCTTTTTGTCTGACTATCTGTGTCCATCTCTATTTCTCGTTTTTTTTTGTCCCAAGTGACAACAGAAGGTAAAACGAGAGTAGATGTAGGAGACGTTAGTTATTTTGCGGTCTCTTCTCCCCAGATTATTTGTCTCTTCTCATTCAGAATGTCACATTTACAGTCAACTCCATAGAACTCACTATGCCAGCAGTGCACTAATTCAACTTCTAGGCCCAACCACTTGGGGTGGATGGTAGAGCGATGATCTCGCTTCATGCAGGTCGACATTCAATCCCCAACTGTCCAAGTGGTTGGGCACCATTCCTTTTCTTAGTCCCAAATTGAGGGAACTATCTTTTCTCAGATAGTTCCCAAATCCTTATCCTGATCCCTTCCTAGTGCTATATAGTCGTAATGGCTTGGCACTATATCCTGATAGTTCCCTCCCTTTCTCAAATTCTAGTAACACACTGGTAGGTTACTGCGTTCACTCCAGGCAGCTTACTGCGTTCACTCCAGGCAGCTTACTGCGTTCACTCCAGGCAGCTTACTGCGTTCACTCCAGGCAGCTTACTGCCTTCACTCCAGGCAGCTTACTGTGTTCACTCCAGGCAGCTTACTGCGTTCACTCCAGGCAGCTTACTGCGTTCACTCCAGGCAGCTTACTGTGTTCACTCCAGGCAGCTTACTGTGTTCACTCCAGGCAGCTTACTGCGTTCACTCCAGGCAGCTTACTGCCTTCACTCCAGGCAGCTTACTGCCTTCACTCCAGGCAGCTTACTGTGTTCACTCCAGGCAGCTTACTGCCTTCACTCCAGGCAGCTTACTGCCTTCACTCCAGGCAGCTTACTGTGTTCACTCCAGGCAGCTTACTGCCTTCACTCCAGGCAGCTTACTGCCTTCACTCCAGGCAGCTTACTGCGTTCACTCCAGGCAGCTTACTGCGTTCACTCCAGGCAGCTTACTGTGTTCACTCCAGGCAGCTTACTGTGTTCACTCCAGGCAGCTTACTGCGTTCACTCCAGGCAGCTTACTGCGTTCACTCCAGGCAGCTTACTGCCTTCACTCCAGGCAGCTTACTGTGTTCACTCCAGGCAGCTTACTGCCTTCACTCCAGGCAGCTTACTGCCTTCACTCCAGGCAGCTTACTGCGTTCACTCCAGGCAGCTTACTGCCTTCACTCCAGGCAGCTTACTGCCTTCACTCCAGGCAGCTTACTGCCTTCACTCCAGGCAGCTTACTGTGTTCACTCCAGGCAGCTTACTGCCTTCACTCCAGGCAGCTTACTGCCTTCACTCCAGGCAGCTTACTGCGTTCACTCCAGGCAGCTTACTGCGTTCACTCCAGGCAGCTTACTGGTTCACTCCAGGCAGCTTACTGCCTTCACTCCGGGCAGCTTACTGCGTTCACTCCAGGCAGCTTACTGCATTCACTCCAGGCAGCTTACTGCCTTCACTCCAGGCAGCTTACTGCCTTCACTCCAGGCAGCTTACTGCCTTCACTCCAGGCAGCTTACTGCGTTCACTCCAGGCAGCTTACTGCATTCACTCCAGGCAGCTTACTGCCTTCACTCCAGGCAGCTTACTGGTTCACTCCAGGCAGCTTACTGGTTCACTCCAGGCAGCTTACTGTGTTCACTCCAGGCAGCTTACTGCCTTCACTCCAGGCAGCTTACTGTGTTCACTCCGGGCAGCTTACTGCGTTCACTCCAGGCAGCTTACTGCCTTCACTCCAGGCAGCTTACTGCCTTCACTCCAGGCAGCTTACTGCCTTCACTCCAGGCAGCTTACTGCGTTCACTCCGGGCAGCTTACTGCGTTCACTCCAGGCAGCTTACTGTGTTCACTCCAGGTAGCTTACTGCGTTCACTCCAGGTAGCTTGTTCCAAACCACAGTGAAATCTGAACCAAGTAGCAATCGGGTCAACCCATGTGTTGCGTTGACTTATACAAAGACTGTCAAGACTTATACAAAGACTGTCAAACATCGGACGGGGCAAACTCAAGTTAAGTTACAACTTTAAGCATCTCCTGCACTTGTCTAATAGCCTTTCCCTCTTCCAGCGGCCTCGCCTGCCAACTTATGACCGGTAAGACGCTTACAATATTCCCTCTCCTTCCCCTTCCGTGTCGCCCTAACTCCCTCCCAACTCCCTCTGTAATACCAGACAAGAGCCAAACATACTAATAAGCTTTCCTGAAGAAAGACTAAGTTACTAGAGGCGGTAGGCTCTCCACGTCTTGCACACACACACACACGTCGTTAATTAGCATTATGTTCGCTTGTTTTAAGCGTCTTTTTATGGTTTCTAGCACGTAGTTTACCAAGAGGGTCAGTGCTCTCTTGAAGGAGATGTATCATAAGGTACGAAGGATAACTTTGAGGTCTGACATGTTATGGAGTAAGAGAGACAGAGTTAGTACTCATTTATAAAGTTAGCATCTTAAGGGGTGAGATTTGTCTCAACAATGACACAGAAGAGCATACTACAAAAACTTTAAATTATTTGTTATTGGACACCTGAATGAATCAGCTCGTAGGCACCTGAATGCCTCCGAGCTGATCACCAATCAGCACCGGTATCCCAGAGTCACACATGGGATGATTAACACAGAACACAAGTGATATTCTCACCGATATATGCTGGACTTGGGCGCCGTAGTGGCAGTGGTTACGGCCGCACTCCTGGACGAGAGGCACCAGTTTCTCCGGCTGGTCGAGGCGACGGACAGCCTTCTCCACGAAGCCCATCACCCTGCAACCACGAAGTCCCTTCGTAAGATCCACTAACATCGTCACCATCGTCAGTTAGATTTAGATTTTAGATTTAGATTTAGATTTTTTATTCAGTTGAAGGTACATACATTGAAGATGAGTTACAAACAATATGTTGGATTTAAAGATAGAGCTAGTACTTTAACTGTTATGAAAAGCCTTATGCAAACGTGATAAATAAATGGCAAAGGAGGTTTCGTGTTGTTAAATTCAAAGTAATATATTTAGGAAGCAACAATTAATAGCCAAAGTGGATATATATGTCATACAAGTGACGAAAGAGGATGGAGTTTGCAGTGACTAATATATTGAAGACAACAGCACAGTGTACTGACATAGTGTACCAAGCCAGTTAGTTGCCAATGGATTGAGGCAGTATGCTGAGATAGTAAATATTGTACTGAGGCAGGGCAGTGAGGCATTATGTGGTGAGGCAATGCACTGAGGAAGGAGGCAGTATACCAAGTATTGAACTGTGGCAGCATGCACTGCACGCCCTCCCCCGGCAATCTTCTCATTCATCACCCTCAATCCAATATATATAACCCAGTACACCAATATAACTCAGTACCCAATATTTCAGGACGGAACATGCATAGCAATTTTGGATTAAAAATACCAATATTCCAATATTCTCCATATTAAATACATTCCAGACCACGCTGTGTAAAAGTAATTTGTTTTGCTAAATTTCCTGAAATTATATGTACACCCGATTTAAAAAAAATTACGCTCTGCACAGAATTCTGAAATATAGGCAGTTAAGTTTGAAAAATATTATGAGTACAGGCTGGTTGCTGAGTGGACAGCGCGCGGGACTCGTAATCCTGTGGCCCGGGTTCGGTTCCCGGACTAGGCAGAGACAAATCGGCAGAGTTTCTTTCACCCTCATGCCCCTGTTACCTAGCAGTAAATAGGTAGCTGGGAGTTAGACAGCTGTTAAGGGCTGCTTCCTGTGTCTATGTGTGTGTGAAAAAAATTAGTTATTAGTTAGTAACAGTTGATTGATTGATAGTTGAGAGGCGGGCCGAAAGAGCAGAGCTCAACTCCCGCAAGCACAACTAGGTGAATACACATACACACGCACACAAGGTACCATTTATACAAGGTAAAGGTTACACAGGTGCAGTACCATTTGAGAGATGAAACTCTTTTAGGAATTCTTCTTCGGTTGAGCACATAGGTGCAGTAAACCAGGACGGTTGAACACACAGGTGCAGTAAACCAGGACGGTTGAACACACAGGTGCAGTAAACCAGGACGGTTGAACACACAGGTGCAGTAAACCAGGACGGATGAACACACAGGTGCAGTAAACCAGGACGGATGAACACACAGGTGCAGTAAACCAGGACGGATGAACACACAGGTGCAGTAAACCAGGACGGATGAACACACAGGTGCAGTAAACCAGGACGGATGAACACACAGGTGCAGTAAACCAGGACGGTTGAACACACAGGTGCAGTAAACCAGGACGGTTGAACACACAGGTGCAGTAAACCACAGGTAAAGTGTTGCCAGTGGGCAATACAGTCGAGGATAAACACGGACTGGGAGCCAAATATTGACCCAGCTCTCTGGTTACACTCTGTACTCGCGCCTGCCTCTAGTCCCCTGTTTCTGCCTCTAGGGGGACGAGTTTTAGCTCTTGGACCCAACCTTTCCAATCGCCGGTTGTCTAATGCAAGGACTTCCGGCCTATTATTAAAATCAAGAACGGTTGTGTGTGTGTGTGGATAAAGGTATTTCCAGAGCTAAATCAGTCTTTGGAGTTTTTGGAAGCTTGGAGCGTCAGAGACAAGTTTATTATATACAAACTTGACAATAGTCTGAAAAGCAGAGTTCCTTAAACATTAATTAATTATATGCGATAAGTCTCTAGATATTGCTGCTCCGGCAGATAAATGAATAGCCAAAAGCGTCTACAACTATAAGGAACCTGCCTGTTTAGAAGACTCTATATAGAGGCTTCAACAGGTGTTTATAAGGCTCAGTATACATAGGTCCTCAACAGATGTTTATAAGCATCTTAGACTAAGATCGAAAGTCAACACCTGGGGACATTTGGTGTCGCTCAAGGCACAGCAGGAGGCGAGACTCTCTGACTTGAAGGGTCAACACAAGGACGACATATATGGAGGCCAGAGCCAAGCGTCAACTAGAAGGTGACCCCCCTTACCAAGGTCGAAGCAAGGATAGGATAACAAAAATATATTCTCATTCTTTGTTATCCACAATTTCTTGTATAGTTCGTGGTATTCTTTTATTGCAAGATAAAAATGTGTTTGTCTAGAACTGATAAAAATGAATGGGTGAATCTTGAACAAAAGATGGTGAACGTTTTTACTGTTGAACAGTGAGCGTTTGTTTCATCAAAGTGGGAAGTGAAAAAGAGGCAGTGGGCGTGGGG
Source organism: Procambarus virginalis (assembly GCA_020271785.1). NCBI lineage: Eukaryota > Metazoa > Arthropoda > Malacostraca > Decapoda > Cambaridae > Procambarus > Procambarus virginalis. The sequence continues at coordinate 46,933,081 of WNGS01169498.1, forward strand.
GGACCACACACACACACACACACACACACACAGTGAGGGGTGAGACCTCAGACTGGCGTGAAGTCACCAGTGGAGTCCCACAGGGCTCTGTACTTGGACCTATCCTGTTTCTGATATACGTAAATGATCTCCCAGAGGGTATAGACTCATTCCTCTCAATGTTTGCTGACGACGCCAAAATTATGAGAAGGATTAAGACAGAGGAGGACAGCTTGAGACTTCAAGAAGACCTGGACAAGCTGCAGGAATGGTCGAACAAATGGCTGTTAGAGTTTAACCCAAGCAAATGTAATGTAATGAAGATAGGGGTAGGAAGCAGGAGACCAGATACAAGGTATCATTTGGGAGATGAAATACTTCAAGAGTCAGAGAGAGAGAAAGACCTGGGGGTTGATATCACGCCAGACCTGTCCCCTGAAGCTCATATCAAGAGGATAACATCAGCAGCATATGCCAGGTTGGCTAACATAAGAACGGCCTTTAGAAACTTGTGTAAGGAATCTTTCAGAACATTATATACCACATATGTCAGACCAATCCTGGAGTATGCGGCTCCAGCATGGAGTCCCTATCTAGTCAAGCATAAGACTAAACTGGAAAAGGTTCAAAGGTTTGCCACCAGACTAGTACCCGAGCTGAGAGGTATGAGCTACGAGGAGCGACTGCAGGAATTAAACCTCACTTCGTTGGAAGACAGAAGAGTTAGGGGGGACATGATCACCACATTCAAGATTCTCAGGGGAATCGACAGGGTTGATAAAGACAGGCTGTTTAACACAAGGGGCACACGCACTAGGGGACACAGGTGGAAGCTGAGTGCCCAAATGAGCCACAGAGATATTAGAAAGAACTTTTTAGTGTCAGAGTGGTTGACAAATGGAATGCATTAGGAAGCGATGTGGTGGAGGCTGACTCCATACACAGTTTCAAATGTAGATATGATAGAGCCCATTAGGCTCAGGAAACTGTACACCTGTTGATTGACGGTTGAGAGGCGGGACCAAAGAGCCAGAGCTCAACCCCCGCAAGCACAACTAGGTGAGTACAACTAGGTGAGTACAACTAGGTGAGTACACACACACACACACACACACACACACCACACACACACACACCACACACACACACACACATACACACATACACACACACACACACACACACATACACACACACATACACACACAAGCTCGTCCGGAACTGAGAGGAATGAGCTACGAGGAAAGGCTAAAGGGGCTGAACCTCACATCCCTGGAAAACAGAAGAGTAAGGGGAGACATGATAACCACCTACAAAATTCTCAGGGGAATTGACAGGGCGGACAAAGACAAACTCTTCACCACGGGTGGGACACGAACAAGGGGACACAGGTGGAAACTTAGTACCCAGATGAGCCACAGAGACGTTAGAAAGAATTTTTTCAGTGTCAGAGTAGTTAATAAATGGAATGCACTAGGTAGTGATGTGGTGGAGGCTGACTCCATACACAGTTTCAAATGTAGATATGATAGAGCCCAGTAGGCTCAGGAATCTGTACGCCTGTGATTGACAGTTGAGAGGCGGGACCAAAGAGCCAAAGCTCAACCCCCGCAAGCACAATTAGGTGAGTACAATTAGGTGAGTACACACACACACTAGCGAGGGAACAGTTAACCAGGAACCACTAGAAGAGTTTGAGATTACCAGCGGGGATGTAAGGAAGCTCTTGCTAGAGTTGAATGTGACAAAGTCTATAGGCCCGGATGGAATATCCCCTTGGATACTAAAGGAAGGAGCAGAAGCACTGTGCTGCCACTCTCCCATAGTGTATANACCAGAGCCAGTGCTCCTTTTGGCCAATTTTAACCATCGATGTAGCCTCTGAGGTGATGCTCTGATGAATACTCGAGGCTGTTTTTCTGGAACCTTTCGTCCTCTCTTCTCCATTCTCTTCAGATTTTGGTGAGCAAACTAAGTTGACTCATGCACTTGCACCCTTTCTTGAATTAATTTTTCAGTATGCTCATCCTCATTTATGTAGACCTATTGTGGAGGATGGAGGAAAACATTTCATGCAATGTTTTTCTTACCAGCTTCTATTGCTAGATATTGACCAGTTTTCTGAAATTCTATATACAGGACTGTGAAGGAAGCAAAGATGAAGAATCTCGCTTACTAATGCTATCTTCTAGTCACGTGTACTTCAGTTGATCCACTTGTCAAGTTTAAGGAATTTCACATTTTGGTTATTATCACTGTGTAGTGGCAATCATTTGTTTGGAAAATAAATTATGAATGAGAGGGAGGGATGGTTGTGGGTATTATAATAATTGGTTCATAGAGTATACAGAAATGAACAATTTGGAAAAAGGTAGTTGCTGAATGGAAAATGAAGCAGGTCCAAAGTAGTGATTCTTGTAGTAGAGGAGTAAAAGAAAATTGCATGTAGAGAAAGTGCACCCATTATTTATCAAAACAGTAGTGCTTCCATTGGCTTGTAAGTACAGCTAGCCAACCACTTGTAAATACACTTTTGCCTAAAATATTTATAGGTTGGTTGTGTATAATGTTAGCCTTAAAATTCTAAATTTGGGGTATACCTGGAGTGGGTTCTGGGAGTTCTTCTATGCCCCAACATAGAAGACATCTTCTATGAACATAGAAGATTGTAAAACATTTTTCTATCTTTAAATAAACAGTAGGCCAAGCCTGATGTATTGTAATTTAAAATGAATTGTAAAGATTTGCTGATCTGAAATTTATAAATTCCTAATTAAATCAAACATATTAGACTGTTGACATAATTTGTAAGGTATGAATTTATTACTTGAGAGTAACTAAAACTTGTGTTGATATTGCTCTTGTGTCGATTCTCAAATTATCATTCAAATTATGATTAAGTTTTCTTACAGCTATTTATTGCAGTGTCATAAAATGCACAGGATAAACTATTGCTCTCAAAGAATCCTCAAACGTCTACAACCTCGGTATAAGCCTAAGATGTATTGTATGTATAACCTGGCATACAAGCTATAAGTATGCCAGGTTATATAATGTACAGTATATAACCTGTTTCCAGACACAATGAAATAAACTTGTTTGTATATTCTTTTTAACAAAATTTAAAAGATAGTGAAATTTACATTCTTCATCATACTACTATGGGTCATTCTACAAAGTTGGCAGACTAATAGATGTTATAAATGCTAGACTTGGCTACAAGTATCTCAGGGAGTTTGCACTTTTCTTATTGCACATACTTTAGTACAGTATATCTGACAAAATAATTCAATGCTTATATGTTTAAATGTTGACATTATCAGCATAACTATTGACATACCATATGTCACTTATGTAATTGGAAAAAAAACTCAAGCGAGAACTTTGTTCATAATGTTCAAGAAATACGCATGCATTATATAATGGATGACATTACCCAAAATCTTGTACTGTAGCCCAGTCTAGTCAGAGACCAGTCCATGGAAAAAATGATCTTCGGAACCATCAGAAGGTAATGAGGTATTCAGAATTTGTCTAGTGTAGTTTCTGCCATGTGCGTGCAACACACACACACACACACACATATATCTTAAGAAGCACATCAACAAACTGGAAACGGTGCAAAGACATGCCACTAAGTGGCTCCAGAACTGAAGGACAAGAGCTACGAGGAGAGATTAAAGGCATTAAACATGCAAAAACTAGAAGATAGAAGAAAAAGAGGGTGATATGATCACTACATTCAAAATAGTAAACAGGAATCGATAAAATTGATAGGGAAGAATTCCTGAGACCCCAGAACTTCAAGAACAAGAGGTCATAGATTTAAACTAACGAAACAAAGCTGCTGGAGAAATATACAAAAATTCACTTTGTAAACAGAGGGTAGACGGTTGGAACAAGTAAGTGAGAAGGTGGTGGAGGCCAAGACCGTCAGTAGTTTCAAAGCGTTATATGACAAAGAGTGCTGGGAAGACGGGACACCACGAGCGTAGCTCTCATCCTGTAACTACACTTAGGCAATTACACTTAGGTAATTACACACAAACACACACACAAAGAGTGGCCCTCATAAAACCCTCTTTTTTTTTTTTTACATATATACAAGAGTTTTTACATTCTTGTACAGCCACTAGTACGCGTAGCGTTTCGGGCAAGTCCCTGGAATACGAACCTACGAAGAATCGCTTTTACTTTACCCTCAGTCCTCATGTAACCCCAAGCCCTCATGCAACCCCAAGCCCTCATGCAATTGCAGGCCCTCATGCAACCTAAGCCCCTTCAAACCCCAACCCTCATGCAACCCAAAGCCTCATAGAACACCAATCCTTACTCTCACCTTCATTAATATTGTTCTATATTTTCTCTAGGTAAAAGAAACAAGCCAGCAATGTCATATACACAAATTTTATTCAAATTTTACACTTGATAGTTTGAGATTATAGCTCTGCAACAGTAACCTATATCAATAAATAGAATATCTGTCTCTGAGGATGGAGGCCAAATGCTCAGGCCGAGTCTCACCCAATTTTGCATGTTGTTTTCTGTGGTGTAGGTGCCTAGCATGGGTGAGTTGGGGTCGGCTTTATGATAAGTAGTTTGTGAGTCATTAACGTTGTATGATCAAAGTACAAAGGTGATGCATGTTACTGTAACTTAAATATTATTACTGAAACATTGAGAGACTCTTCCGCATCGCCCCAGACTGCCAGACACTCTTTAGACTCATGTCTGGTAGTGGGAAAAATGCACCCTAGCACCTCCCACACTTGATGCTTGCACAATAATAATATGAGATACACATTTACAGAATGCAATGCACCCTATTGCCGCACATTCACACACACATACACAACTTCGTATTTACATTTCGCTAACACACACCGGTTCACTCTTCCCACACATCAAACACATGCAAGAACCTCACACATGCCTAAGTAGCTACACAGTGACACAATCTATCACCTAACATATTATAAATGCACAGTAACACAATACACACAATAGATTGGCACACAAAATACAATCACACAATCATGTGTGATCTAAATACAAACACCAACACCTTCATAAGTTCATAAGAACTTGACATAAGCTACAGCCCAACCAGAAGCACAAATAAGGGTTTACACCCAGCTAAAAAAAAGCCTGTATATAGCCTGTGAGATGCAGTTTACTGCCATAACTCAATCTGCAAGCAGTCCTTTGGGTGAGAGCGAGCCAGAGAAATATTCTGGTTCCAGCGTTTTGGTGGAAAATTTGGAAAAATGTGCAACTCTTAATATATTGTTAGCTTTAGAAAAATTGTCAAAGTAGAACTTAATACAAACCTGCCACTTCTCTAAATAATATGGCAAATATATATACAACAATTAAATATTCTCTAAGCAAGTATATTCCTTGGAAATATGGATGTAATATCAAAATTAAATTAAAATGTTAGTTCATATTAAAAAATATTTGAGCTGGAAATATTATACGGAGGAAGATTCTACATATCTATACCCGTATCGATCTGTCTGATGCTATCATATGTAACCTGTTTCACATCAGAGTATAGCAGTATACCAACATACACACACACAAGTATACTGTCACATACACCTTTATACTGTACATACTTGCATACAACTGAATTAGCACATGCAAAAATCAGTGCCAGCATTCTACAAGCATTTACATAAGTACTTATTAACCTTTTCATCTTTTCTCAATCTTTGGTGGCTTTGTTTATATTTATTAAACAGTTTATGAGCTCCAAAGCACCAAGTGGCTGCTTATAACAACAATAACATTTGATTTGGAAGTTTCGATGCTCGTAAACTTTGCTATTAAACAGCTGTACAGGTTCGTAAGTACTTACACAACAGCTTGAAGAATCCAGCCCCCAGATCACTAAGTCTTTCAGTACAGTGTACAGGAAATTTGTTTTAGTACTTCACTATGTTGTAGTGTTTGTACTTTCCTGCGGTCTTGACCTCGATCACTGGAGTCTTGACTTGGAGCATGCGATTTTCATCACAGTGATCTTGACTAGTGGTCAAAGACAAGATCACAGTGATGAAGATCACATGCTCAAGGTCACGACTGCAGTGATCCAGGTCAAGACTGTAGTTATCCAGGTCAAGACTGCAGTGATCCAGGTCAAGACTGCAGTGATCCAGGTCAAGACTGCAGTGATCCAGGTCACGACTGCAGTGATCCAGGTCAAGACTACAGTGATCAGTAGTTTTGACCTTGATCACTGTGATCTTGATCTTGGTCATTATAAGTTGAATTATTTATCTAAACCATGTTTGTTATTTGTAATTATTTGAGAGAGATACATTTCCTTTTAAGGAACGACACTCGTACACACATACAGTACATGTGCCCATTTACAAAAGGAAAGTCGTGTCTGACAAACTAGATTGAGTTACACACAGAAATCACAATAGCGTGATGCATCAAATGAACAAATCCACAAGGGCCACGACGAGGATTCGAACATACATCCGAGAGCATCCCAGACACTGCCTTAATCGACTGAGCTACGACATGGTCAAAAGAATTGCAACCAGAAGTTCTACTGAACTTACTGGGATCCTGCAGCCTCTCCGAGACACAAACCAGGATTTTACACAACTCCCCCATGCACTCGAGCTATGTCAATAGGCCGTTCTACCTCTTCGCCCCTAACTTCTGGTTGCCATTCATTTGACCATGTCGTAGGTCAGTCGATTAAGGCAACGTCTGGGATGCTCTCGGATGTAGGTTCGAATTCTCGTCACGGCCCTTGTGGATTTGTTCATTTGATTGAGTTGTATGACATAAGATGGGAAAAAGAAGTCTGGGTAAACAAAGTTCCTAATGTCAAAAAGCATTTTACATGAATGGCTGGTGTACAAGATGGAGAAGCAGGCTAGGAAAATGCTAAATTAGGGTAAGGGAATAGCTGAAGGACAAAAACTAAGTCGTAGTCAGATCGGAAGTTTCAAGCTTGATAAATGTAACAATTACCGCTGCTGTTCCTAATTTACGTGAATGACATTCCTGAGGGAGTGAGCTCGTACATATCAGTGTTTGCAGATGATGCAAAGCTGTTGAGAAATGTAAAAACAGAAAAGGAATGCATGAAGTTACAGGAGAACCTTAACAAACTCCAGGAGTTGGCAAATAAATAGTTGCTGGAATTCATCATCAACAAATATAAGGTAATGAAGATGGAAAAGGGAGAAAGGAGACCAGGAGGTATCTACTATATAAGGGGAAGGCAGTTAAAGGAATAGGAAAGAAAGATTTGGAAGGGGGATATTATTTCAACACCAATGTTAGAGGTACACAAAGAAGGTAACAATGGTAGCATACAGATGCTGGCAAACATAAGAACATTGTTTATGAACCTAAATCAGGACTACAAGGCAAGCTGCACTATTTATTAGACCCATACTGGAATATACAACATCTGCACAGAATCCACACCTTGTAAAACATAAAACAAAAATTGGAAAAGTGCAGAGTTTTGCAACAAAATGGTGCCAGAAGAAAGGCTAATGGAACTAAATCTCTCGGTCCTAGAGGATAGAAAAAATAGATGAGGATATAATCACAACATGCGAGATACTGAGGGGGATAGACAAGGTGCACAAGGACAGCCTCTGCCAATTCAGATTGAAAGAAAGAAGGACAAGAGAACACAGGTAGAAGCCGGAAACACAAATGAGCCAAAGGAATGTAAAGAAATACTCGTGTCTTGTATTAGTGGTCAACAAGTGGAGTGCACCGAAGGAAGAAGTTGTGGAAGTTACCTCCATCCACAACATTAAGGCCAGATTCGACAGAGAATTTGAACATCAGAATAGTTAAATTACAAAACAGGTACAACAAGGCTAGTAGGCAGGGCATAAAGAGCTGGACCTCACTTCCCTGTAGACACTGATAGTAAGTACAGTACACAAGCATTGTTCTTGAGCTATGAAGAAAGACTGAGGGAACTTCACTATCTCCCGGTGATTTGTCCCTCAAAAGAATCCTTGATACCTTTGATATCGCTCGGCATGCACATTTTTGTTTTAGAATTGGCATCCTTAGTGATATTTAGTGCCTTTTGAATATTCTACAACTTTGATGCTGCTACATAGTCTCTCTGGTTTAGTGCTTTCTTCTGGTAATTACTTTTCTTTACTTCACTACACTGGAGGAAAGAAGATAGAGGAGATATGATAATGACGTGCAAGTGTAGTGTGTTATACAACATGGAATCAATGTTTGAATTACCGTAACGGAAGAATGAGAGGACATAATTTAAACTGAAAACACAGATGAGTCAAGAGTTTTCAGAAATAACTTTTTCAGTCTGAGTGGTAAATGAGTGGAATGGACTAGATGAGGAAGCTGTTGAAGCCAATTTGATACACAGTTATAAATGTCAATATGATAAAAAAAGTAAAGTCACTACACTGAAATATGATGGCTGAATGCTCGACCCTGCAAGCACAGGAAATACAACTATGTGAGCACTCAAATTCACTCACTCACTCACTCACTCACTCACTCACTCACTCACTCACTCACTCACTCACTCACTCACTCACTCACTCACGCACACACGCACACACGCGCACACACGCGCGCACACGCACACGCACACACACACACACACACACACACACACACACACACACACACAGACACACACACAAGAAGACCTGGATAAAATAAGTATATGGAGCACCACTTGGCAAATGGAATTTAATGTTAATAAATGTCATGTTATGGAATGTGGAATAGGAGAACATAGACCCACACAACCTATATATTATGTGAGAAATCTTTAAAGAACTCTGATAAAGAAAGAGATCTAGGGGTGGTTCTAGATAGAAAACTATCACCTGAAGACCACATAAAGAATATTGTGCAAGGAGCCTATGCTATGCTTTCTAACTTCAGAATTGCTTTTAAATACATGGATGGGGATATACTAAAGAAATTGTTCATGACTTTTGTTAGGCCAAAGCTAGAATATGCAGCTGTTGTTTGGTGCCCATATCTTAAGAAGCACATCAACAAACTGGAAAAGGTGCAAAGACATGCTACTAAGTGGCTCCCAGAACTGAAGGGTAAGAGCTACGAGGAAAGGTTAGAAGCATTAAATATGCCAAAACTAGAAGACAGAAGAAAAAGAGGTGATATGATCACTACATACAAAATAGTAACAGGAATTGATAAAATCGACAGGAAAGATTTCCTGAGACCTGGAACTTCAAGAACAAGAGGTCATAGATATAAACTGGCTAAACACAGATGCCGAAGAAATATAAGAAAATTCACTTTCGCAAACAGAGTGGTAGACGGTTGGAACAAGTTGGGGGAGAAGGTGGTGGAGGCCAAGACCGTCAGTAGTTTCAAAGCGTTATATGACAAAGAGTGCTGGGAAGACGGGACACCACGAGCGTAGCTCTCATCCTGTAACTACACTTAGGTAATTACACTTAGGTAATTACACACACACACACACACACACTCTCTCTCTCTCTCTTTGAGATATAATCTAGAAGAAAGTGGGGACATTGAAACAGTTGTTGAACTCAATTTCAAGAGAGGACACTATGGGGAACATAGAAATTTTTTTAATGTATATAATTGGACAGACTTGTTGCTAGGCAAGGAAGTAAATGAGATGTATGCCAAATTTTGTGAAATATATGATTAAGGTACACAAAGGTTCATACCAAAACAGAGATGCAGGACCAGAAAACAGGATTGGTTCAACAGAAACTGTATGAGGGCCAGAGACTAAAAGATTAAAAAATGGAATCAATACATAGAGAGGCCAAACCTCAAAACATTCCCGCGATACAAAGATGCGAGAAACAACTACACGGCAGCAAGGAGAGAGGCAGAAATAACTTTTGAATAAGGGACAGCGGACAAATATAAAACAGAACCAGACCTATTCTATAAATTCATAAACAACAAATTACAGGTAAAGGATAATATTCAGAGGTTGAAAATGAGAAACAGATTCACGGAAAATAAGGAAATGTGTGAAACATTAAAAGACAAATTCCAAAATGTGTTTGTACAAAATGAAATCTTCAGGGAACCACACAATAAGAATTTCAGAGAACAACTTAGAGCACACAGTGGTGTCTAGAGACAAGGTGGAAAAAATGCTCAACGAGCTAAATAAGAACAAAGCAGTTGGCCCAGATGGAGTTTCATCATGGGTTCCGAGAGAATGTGCACCCGAACTCAATATTCCACTTACACTGATTTTTCAAACATCCCTGTGTACAGGAGTCATAGCAGATGTGTGAGAAAAGGCTAACATAGTGCTGATCTACAAATGTGGAGGCATGGAAGACCCCTTCAATTAGAGACCTGTATCATTGACAAGTGTAATAGTCAAAATATTGGAAAAAATAATTAAAACTAAATGGGTAGAATACCTGGAGACAAATGATATAATATCATACCATCAGTATGGTTTTTGATCTGGAAGATCCTGTGTAACGAATTCACTCAGTTTCTATGATCGTGCCATCTAGATTTTACAGGAAAAAGATGGTTGGATTGCCTGCCTCTATCAGGCCCTAAAAAAAGGCTTTTGTCAGAGTTCCACATAAGAGGTTCTTTTGGAAACTGGAACATACTGGAGGGGTGACAGGTAAGCTTCTAACATGGAATTTTTTTCTATCTGATCAAAAAATGAGGGCAGTAATCAGAGGAAGTGTATCTGGCTGGAGAAATGTTACAAGTGGAGTACCACAGGGTTCAGTTCTTACACTGGTAATGTTCATTGTCTACATACATGATCTACCAGATGGAATACAGAATTATATGAACATGTTTGCTGATGATGCTAAAATAATAGGGAAGATAAGTAACTTAGATGATTGTCATGCCCTTCAAGATGACCTGGACAGAATAAATATATGGAGCACCACTTGGCAAATGGAATTTAATGTAAATAAATGCCATGTTATGGAATAGAAAAACATAAACCCAACACAACCTATGAATTATGTGAGAAATCTTTAGAGAATTCTGATAAAGAAAGAGATCTAGGGGTGGTTCTAGATAGAAAACTATGACCTGAGGATCACATAAAGAACATTGTGTGAGGGGCCAATGCTACACTTTCTAACTTCAGAACTGCTTTTAAATACAGGTATGGCAAAATACTGAAGAAATTGTTCACGACTTTTGTTAGACCAAAGCTGGAATATGCAGTGGTTGTATCGTACCCATATCTTAAGAACCACATCAACAAACTGGAAAATGTGCAGAGACATGCCACTAAGTGGCTCCCAGAACTGAAGGACAAAAGCCCACGAGGAGAGCTTAGAGGCATTAAATATGCCAAAACTAGAAGATAGAAGAAAAAGAGGTGATATATCACTACGAAGAAAATAGTAACAGGAATTGATAAAACTGATAGGGAAGATTCCCTGAGACCTGGAACTTCAAGAACAAGAGGTCATAGATTTAAACTAACTAAACAAAGAAGACAAAAAATATAAGAAAATTCACTTTTGCAAACAGAGTGTTAGACAGTTGGAACAAATTAGATGAGAAGGTGGTGGAGGCCAAAACCGTCAGCACTATAATTTCAAAGCGTTATATGACAAAGAGTGCTGGGAAGACGGGACACCATGAGCATAGCTCTCATCCTATAACTACACTTAGGTAACTACACTTAGGTAATTACACACACACATCTGGACTTCAGTTAGCAGAAGACAAAGCATATATCTAATTATCTATGGCACACAAGTACTGTATAGTGTAATTACTAATAATAGTGATAAATATATGTACATTACAACGGTGATTGACACACACACACACACACGAGAGCTGCTGATGTGCTCGTCTGGCCTTACCTCGTTAATATAGTACATCTGCAACAGAATTTATCAAGCATTTATGCAACAATTTACAAAGTTTGTATACACCTTTCCTCAACCATGATGGCTTTGTTTACATGTATAAACAGTTTATGAGTTTCAGAGTACTATGAGGTTGTTTATAGCCACAATAATCTTGGATTGTCAAGTTCCAAGCTTCTAAATTGTTTAATAAATGTAAGCAAAGGAAAGATATATAGGTTTTGTAAGTGGTTTTATAAATGCTTAATGAATCCTTGTCTGAAAACAGTTCACATGCAGATTTTTATTAGTAGTACCGTTTTCATCATCATATTTGGTACTGTACTTCATATCACTTATTTTGTGTTCAAATTATACTGTGTATTGAATTTTTGTTTTGTTTATTTATTACCAAATCTTTTCTTTTTAGGCTTTAAATATTTATATTATTTAAGATTTACTTTATCAAAAACTAAATGTAATTATTTTATGGTTTTTAGGTAGATTATATAATTTTTGTCTTCACTATGTATATTACATTTACAGCCCCCTGCCTTGATTCAAGATTTCCTTCCTCAGCATATCATCTGCAACAGCAATTTAATATTATTGTACTGTATTATAGTCAATTTTCTGGGTGGCTTCAGGAGGCCGTCAGTCACCAGGTTCTCCAGACCGTGTGGAAGTCTGCAGCATCACTCCTCAGGAACCTCCTTCCTTGTAGTTATCCTTCTCTTTGTAATTGTTCTACTGGCCTGTACCCATTGCGACTGTCTTAGTGATGTTGCACATTATGATGAAGGTCTTCATGACATAGGTGGGATGTTTTGGATTATGAAAGAGATGTTCTTTATGACATTGGTGACATACTTGTTTACGATGGAGATGTTCTTCACGAGGACTCATTAATTAAAGAACTTAACAAGCTGAAGCAAGAAAACATATTTGGAAATTGTCTTGATCTACAGCCTCTATCACGTACACACACACACACATACACTATGCCCCCCCCGTCCCAACAGAAATAATACTAATCTGTGAGCCTCTAATGCTTCATCTCCTCCCTCATGGACCTCTTCATGACATAGGCAATGTTCTTCATAAGGAGGTCCCAAGCCAGCTCCACCTCCTCCGTCCATTCATCCTCCAGCGCTGGCCGTATGGCCTGCAGGAACTGGGGCCCCACCAACTGCAAGGAGGAGAATAGTATGGGTATTGTAATTTGCAGGTTGTGTGCGCCACCTGACTGATATATCACTGCAAATAAAATACACAGTATACTGAACAAAAAAAAAAAACTACTTTTGTACAGTCAGGGCTGTGTGTTGCTGTCTAAAGAGGAGGCTCGACTTGTAAATTTGTATATAACATTGATGGCGATGGAGATAATGTTAAGTGGTGATAGAGATACTATTAAAGCTACTAAAGATATGGTCGAAGAATATTCAAAGTCAGCCAAGGAAAGTCAGGGGATAAAGGTGTACATGATAATGTTGGTAATGATATAGAGTGGGAAACTCTGATCTTCATTAACTTTATGATAAAACTCTTCTTAAATATAAGGTAATGGCATCAAATATAACAACTTCTCTAAGCACATCAGCTGTTGACCTCTTTCCCGGGCACCCCGGGTACAAGATTATCGAAGTAGCTAAGTGTGTCAAATCCCAGAAAAGAAGGGAAACGTCAGTGCATTTAATCAGAGGAGAATAAAATATACAGTATCTCCACGAGAGAAGTATGACATTTTTCTCTGTTTATGGTTTCTGATTCTTTCTCTCTCAAAACACTTGAACTGGTCGGTATAGTGATGGCCTTACTTCTTGCAGGTCAGCGTTCGATCCCCGACAATCCAAATTGTTGGGCACCATTCCTTCTCTCCATCCTATTCTGTCCTAATATTTCTTCCATGTTCTACATAGTCATACTGGCTTAGTGCTTACACCTGATAATTTCTTTTCCTTTCTTTTTGTCTGACTATCTGTGTCCATCTCTATTTCTCGTTTTTTTTTTGTCCCAAGTGACAACAGAAGGTAAAACGAGAGTAGATGTAGGAGACGTTAGTTATTTTGCGGTCTCTTCTCCCGAGATTATTTGTCTCTTCTCATTCAGAATGTCACATTTACAGTCAACTCCATAGAACTCACTATGCCAGCAGTGCACTAATTCAACTTCTAGGCCCAACCACTTGGGGTGGATGGTAGAGCGATGATCTCGCTTCATGCAGGTCGACATTCAATCCCCGACTGTCCAAGTGGTTGGGCACCATTCCTTTCCTTAGTCCCAAATTGAGGGAACTATCTTTTCTCAGATAGTTCCCAAATTCTTATCTTGATCCCTTCCTAGTGCTATATAGTCATAATGGCTTGGCACTATATTCTGATAGTTCCCTCCCTTTCTCAAATTCTAGTAACACACTGGTAGGTTACTGTGTTCACTCCAGGCAGCTTACTGTGTTCACTCCAGGCAGCTTACTGTGTTCACTCCAGGTAGCTTACTGCCTTCACTCCAGGCAGCTTACTGCCTTCACTCCAGGCAGCTTACTGCGTTCACTCCAGGCAGCTTACTGCGTTCACTCCAGGCAGCTTACTGCCTTCACTCCAGGCAGCTTACTGCCTTCACTCCAGGCAGCTTACTGGTTCACTCCAGGCAGCTTACTGTGTTCACTCCAGGCAGCTTACTGCGTTCACTCCAGGCAGCTTACTGCCTTCACTCCAGGCAGCTTACTGGTTCACTCCAGGCAGCTTACTGCGTTCACTCCAGGCAGCTTACTGCGTTCACTCCAGGCAGCTTACTGCCTTCACTCCAGGCAGCTTACTGCGTTCACTCCAGGCAGCTTAGTGCCTTCACTCCAGGCAGCTTACTGTGTTCACTCCAGGCAGCTTACTGCCTTCACTCCAGGCAGCTTACTGTGTTCACTCCAGGCAGCTTACTGCCTTCACTCCAGGTAGCTTGTTCCAAACCACAGTGAAATCTGAACCAAGTAGCAATCGGGTCAACCCATGTGTTGCGTTGACTTATACAAAGACTGTCAAACATCGGACGGGGCAAACTCGAGTTAAGTTACAACTTTAAGCATCTCCTGCACTTGTCTAATAGCCTTCCCCTCTTCCAGCGGCCTCGCCTGCCAACTTATGACCGGTAAGACGCTTACAATATTCCCTCTCCCTCCCCTTCCGTGTCGCCATAACTCCCTCCCAACTCCCTCTGTAATACCAGACAAGAGCCAAACATACTAATAAGCTTTCCTGAAGAAAGACTAAGTTACTAGAGGCGGTAGGCTCTCCACGTCTTGCACACACACACACACGTCATTAATTAGCATTATGTTCGCTTGTTTTAAGCGTCTTTTTATGGTTTCTAGCACGTAGTTTACCAAGAGGGTCAGTGCTCTCTTGAAGGAGATGTATCATAAGGTACGAAGGATAACTTTGAGGTCTGACATGTTATGGAGTAAGAGAGACAGAGTTAGTACTCATTTATAAAGTTAGCATCTTAAGGGGTGAGATTTGTCTCAACAATGACACAGAAGAGCATACTACAAAAACTTTAAATTATTTGTTATTGGACACCTGAATGAATCAGCTCGTAGGCACCTGAATGCCTGCGAGCTGATCACCAATCAGCACCGGTATCCCAGAGTCACACATGGGATGATTAACACAGAACACAAGTGGTATTCTCACCGATATATGCTGGACTTGGGCGCCGTAGTGGCAGTGGTTACGGCCGCACTCCTGGACGAGAGGCACCAGTTTCTCCGGCTGGTCGAGGCGACGGACAGCCTTCTCCACGAAGCCCATCACCCTGCAACCACGAAGTCCCTTCGTAAGATCCACTAACATCGTCACCATCGTCAGTTAGATTTAGATTTTAGATTTAGATTTAGATTTTTTATTCAGGTAAAGGTACATACATTGAAGATGAGTTACAAACAATATGTTGGATTTAAAGATAGAGCTAGTGCTTTAACTGTTATGAAAAGTCTTATGCAAACGTGATAAATAAATGGCAAAGGAGGTTTCGTGTTGTTAAATTCAAAGTATATATTTAGCAAGCAACAATTAATAGCCAAAGTGGATATATATGTCATAGAAGTGACGAAAGAGAATGGAGTTTGCAGTGACTAATATATTGAAGACAACAGCACAGTGTACTGACATAGTGTACCAAGCCAGTTGCCAATGGATTGAGGCAGTATGCTGAGATAGTAAATAGTGTACTGAGGCAGGGCAGTGAGGCATTATGTGGTGAGGCAATTCACTGAGGAAGCAGGCAGTATACCAAGTATTGAACTGTGGCGATATGCACTGCACGCCCTTCCCCAGCAATCTTCTCATTCATCACCCTCAACCCAATATAACCCAGTACCCAATATAACTCAGTACCCAATATTTCAGGACGGAACATGCATAGCAATTTTGGATTAAAAATACCAATATTCCAATATTCTCCATATTAAATACATTCCAGACCACGCTGTGTAAAGTAATTTGTTTTGCTAAATTTCCTGAAATTATATGTACACCCGATTTTAAAAAAAATTACGCTCTGCACAGAATTCTGAAATATAGGCAGTTAAGTTTGAAAAATATTATGAGTACAGGCTGGTTGCTGAGTGGACAGCGCGCGGGACTCGTAATCCTGTGGCCCGGGTTCGGTTCCCGGACTAGGCAGAGACAAATCGGCAGAGTTTCTTTCACCCTCATGCTCCTGTTACCTAGCAGTAAATAGGTAGCTGGGAGTTAGACAGCTGTTACGGGCTGCTTCCTGGTGTATGTGTGTGTGAAAAAAATTAGTTATTAGTTAGTAACAGTTGATTGATTGATAGTTGAGAGGCGGGCCGAAAGAGCAGAGCTCAACTCCCGCAAGCACAACTAGGTGAATACACATACACGCACACAAGGTACCATTTATACAGGTAAAGGTTACACAGGTGCAGTACCATTTGAGAGATGAATGAAACTCTTTAGGAATTCTTCGGTGAGCACATAGGTGCAGTAAACCAGGACGGTTGAACACACAGGTGCAGTAAACCAGGACGGTTGAACACACAGGTGCAGTAAACCAGGACGGTTGACTACACAGGTGCAGTAAACAGGACGGTTGACTACACACGGTGAAGTAAACCAGGACGGTGACACACAGGTGCAGTAAACCAGGACGGATGAAAACACAGGTGCAGTAAACCAGGACGGATGAACACACAGGTGCAGTAAACCAGGGAGGATGAACACACAGGTGCAGTAAACCAGGACGGATGAACACACAGGTGCAGAAAACCAGGACGGATGAACACAAGGTGCAGTAAACCAGGATGGTTGACACACAGGTGCAGTAAACCAGGACGGGTGAACACACAGGTGCAGTAAACCACAGGTAAAGTGTTGCCAGTGGGCAATACAGTCGAGGATAAACAAGGACTGGGAGCCAAATATTGACCCAGCTCTCTGGTTACACTCTGTACTCGCGCCTGCCTCTAGTCCCCTTTCTGCCTCTAGGGGGGACGAGTTTTAGCTCTTGGACCCAACCTTTCCAATCGCCGGTTGTCTAATGCAAGGACTTCCGGCCTATTATAAAATCAAGAACGGTTGTGTGTGTGTGTGGATAAAGGTATTTCCAGAGCTAAATCAGTCTTTGGAGTTTTTGGAAGCTTGGAGCGTCAGAGACAAGTTTATATATAAACTTGACAATAGTCTGAAAAGCAGAGTTCCTTAAACATTAATTAATTATATGCGATAAGTCTCTAGATATTGCTGCTCCGGTAGACAAATGAATAACCACAAGCGTATACTACAATGAGGAACCTGTTTGTTTAGAAGACTCTATATAGGCTNTATTGATCCCTGGAGCCGCCGCCACAAGGAACCCGTAAGGTAGATACTAAGTAAACGCAAGTTACACTTCTGCACTGTATCTTCCTTCATTTCTTCTGATATATACTTGTCAGATCTAACTCCGAGGTACCTATTATTTGCTAGGTGAACAGGTGCATCAGCTGAAACAAACTCTGCCCATTTGTTTGGCCTCGGTCGGGAATCGAACCCAGGCCCCCTACGATTACGAACCCCCCCGAGCGCTATCCTCGGAGAGCACTCTGGTGTTCTCAGCTTCAACACACGACTTTCCCAGCAAACAAAACGGTAGCAAACGTTATCTGACGTTTTACAAGGCCAAACAGCTGCTGGGTGTTGGGAGCGGGCGCAGCAACTCCAGCCTACGTCTTTTGTGTGTGTCATATCTCCTCTTAAAGCTGTGAATGTGGTGGCCCTCCACTAATACCCGCCGCCTCTACCCCGCTGTGCTCCTTCACTCAAGAAACACTTAATGACATTGTAGGTGCCTCTGAAGGAGGCTTATGAGAGGTAGTTCTTTAGTCCAAAGCCGCCTGGTCGACGACCGGGCCGCAGGGACGCTAAGCCCCGGAAGCACCTCAGGGTAAGGTAGTAGGGAGGACTGAAACCTGAGGCAGAATATAAATAAATACGTAAGTCATAGCAGACGAGGAGTCACAATAACGTAGCTGAAATATTTGACCAAACCACACACTAGAAAGTAAAGGGACGACGACGTTTCGGTCCGTCCTGGACCATTCTCAAGTCGATTGTGAGATCGACAATCGACTTGGGCATGGTCCCGGACGGACCGAAACGTCGTCGTCGTCGTCCCTTCACTTTCCAGCGTGTGGTTGGGTCAACGTAAGTCATAGGTTCTACTCCTCGCCTTCACTTGGGGGGCAAGAGACTGTACCTATGGTCTACCTTTCTCATATTTCCGTCCCCATGTGCTTGTCATCTACTTTGCTACACAAGTAGGGCTCCTTGCACAGGGTCGAGGCGTGTTACGGACGCCCGCTGCACCCGCCCTCCTCGTCAGTCTCATGACCCGCAAGAGACGTGTTGGGGACTTACGACCTGCCCGTGAGTGTATGTGTAAATCAAAAATCAATACGTCTTAAGAGCGTGGATTGTCTGTGTGGGGAGGAGGAGGAGGGGGGGGTTTCCGCCCTGCGCGTCTAAACATCTGGTGATCTTACACACACACATGGTGTGTGCTGGTGGCTGAGTGGACAGCGCTCTAGACTCGTGGACCTAGGGACCGGGGTTCGATCCCTGGCGCCGGTTAGAAAAATAAATAAGGCATAAAGTTTCCTTCACCTTGATGCCCCGGTTACCTAGCAGTAAATAGGTACCTAACACTTAGACAGCTGCTACAGGCTGCTTCCTCTGTGTGTGGTGTGGGTGTGTGTGTGTGTGTGTGTGTGTGTGTGTTGTGGTGTGTGTGTGGTGTGTGTGTGGTGGGTGTGGTGCTGTGTGGGTGTGAGTGAGTGAGTGAGTGAATGGCCCGGCACCCCAGCGCCAACATCTTCACCAAGACACCATTACTGGCCGGGGTTGTGGAGCCGTAGTTTGCCTGCCTGGGCTTGCCGGACGTCTCTCTCCTCACTACCACCGTCCTGGCCGCCTACACATCGTCTCTCCTCTCATCACCAACATACATAATGTATCACATTACAGCATCCCTCACAGGTTGAGAGAAACACCGGAATTTGACTTAATGCTGGAGAGAAGAGGGAAGTGAGGGAATTGGTAGGAGGGATGGAAGGAGGAGGATAACGGGAGAGAAACAGAGGGGGAAGGAACAGTAGAGGGATCAGGGGGGTATGGTTCCCCCATTGTATGAAGGGAGAAGACTCGAGCTGGAGGCTGGCCCAAGGCGACAGCAGGAACGCCTCACACCGCCCGCCACCAGTCTGCCATGCAGCGCCACTCCACAGGATTAATACCAGAGTAGATCGATGCAGATACATGTTGCTTCCGTGTATATAAATATGTATCATTTACGCAACAGAAGCTTCCCAGAAAATAGGAGATAAATAGCAGACGCCCAACTATTCCCCATCCATTGTATACAAACTTGCGCTCATACAGCACACAAGTAATTCTGAGCCTAGCAACTCCTGCCAAATCTTAAATGAGAAGAATTCAATAAATATATAATTCTTGAGCAAATACGTGAAGATTATTCCCAAAGTCATGAACTGGTAAAAATATTCATCTTTCATTACAATACCGCGATTATCACCAGGACTAACTACTGACGAAGGTTAACCTCCAGGACTCCACCAGGAAGAAGCAAGAGTGCCAACACTCGTCTCTCACGCACGACCAAACAATCATGAGTAACAACAAAAACTGCAACTGGGTAATTCAATTTGATTTTGCCCCGAGGGGCGAGTGTATTGGGCAGCGCCACTCATCCTGTGAGTGGACACACCGCCATAGTGACAGTATTGGGCAGCGCCACTCATCCTGTGAGTGGACACACCGTCATAGTGACAGTATTGGGCAGCGTCACTCATCCTGTGAGTGGACACACCGCCATAGTGACAGTATTGGGCAGCGTCACTCATCCTGTGAGTGGACACACCGCCATAGTGACAGTACTGGGCCGCGCCACTCATCTGTGAGTGGACACACCGCCATAGTGACAGTATTGGGCAGCGCCACTCATCCTGTGAGGGACACAACCGCCATAGTGACAGATATGTATGGGCGCGCCACTCATCCTGAGTGGACACACCGCCATAGTGACAGTATTGGGCAGCGCCACTCATCCTGTGAGTGGACACACCGCCATAGTGACAGTATTGGGCAGGCCACTCATCCTGTGAGGAACACCGCCATAGTGATAGTATTGGGCAGCGCCACTCATCCTGTGAGTGGACAGCACCGCCATAGTGACAGTACTGGGCAGAGTCACTCATCCTGTGAGGGACACACCGCCATAGTGACAGTATTGGGCAGCGTCACTCATCCTGTGAGTGGACACACCGCCATAGCAGCATGTACAACACTCCCCAATAAGAAGAAAACCCGCTGGGTTGTTCATCCTGTCACTTGTACCGGACACAGCTGGGACTTGAAATGGGTACAACCCAGTTAGACTGTTAATGCTATAATGCATACACTTAGCCTAAAAAAAATGTCTCTTAACAGATTATCACCACCATCATTCGGTCTGAAAAACAGTAGAGTATTAAAATATCAAGAGAGCATCTGCAAGCCCTGCCAATACACTGGTTGTCCAGTAACCACTTAAATGTTTCATATGCAATAACAAACAAACTTTATGATGCCCCCTGATGTTCTAGAGAGAACACGTGAGCCAATCTGATGCGTGACAGTGAAGATAACAGTATCACAACAGAACATTAACATATATGCTGAGGAACATGTAACCCAATGTCACAGTAATCTGTTGGTGAATAACGGGCTCACCATAGCCCGTGTTACTTGGAACATTTTGTTCCAGGTAGCCAATCTTTAACAACAACAACATGTTGGTGAAAGGGAAGGAGAGGGGAAAGAGGAAAAGGGAAGGGAAGGGAAGGGAAGGGAAGGGAAGGGAAGGGAAGGCCAGCACTCCCACTGTATTTAATCACTTGCAAGGCATTAAGTCTTGTTACTGTATTTCAGCCCAACATCAACACACTAGACTGTGTGAATCACTGGCCATCCACTTCACAAGCTCAACTATAAGCTTAAGCTTACTAATTTATATTCCACTATACACGTATTCAGCTCTGAACAAACTTGTTTCTGTTGACTTACATAAAGACATACAGATACATGATACGGGATTTCACCTTCAGTAAGATGTCTCGTATAGATCTACTGGGCCAAGACTCACTAAGCATTTACCCACCCATTAACGAAACCTGTACATATTTTAATCATGGAGGTCAATGTACTCTGTTTATATTATTAAACGTTTACAACCTTCAAACTTCACAAGCCAAGGTTATTATAGTTACAAACAACCTCGCAGTGCTTCGGAACTCATAAACTGTTTAATTAATGTAAACATAGCTGCCATGATTGAGGAAAGATGTAGAGGTTTCGTTAATGGTTGTGTAAATGCTTGAAGACTCTTGAGCCTGTTGTTGTCAAACTGTGACACAAGTGCCACTAATGGCCCCCAAGACATGTTTTCTCTGGTGGTTCCCAAAATATGTCTTCTATAATAATCAAGACCGACAACCCCCTCGATCTGAGGGGGGGGGGGGTTGACCGACAACCTCCTTGCTCTGAGGGGGGGGGGGGGGTTGACCGACAACCTCCTTGCTCTGAGGGGGGTTGACCGACAACCCCCTCCCCTCGCTCTGAGGGGGTTGACCGACAACCCCCTCGCTCTGAGGGGGGTTGACCGACAACTCCCTCGCTCTGAGGGGGTTGACCGACAACACCCTCGCTCTGAGGGGGGTTGACCGACAACACCCTCGCTCTGAGGGGGTTGACCGACAACCCCTCGCTCTGAGGGGGTTGACCGACAAACCCCTCGCTCTGAGGGGGGTTGACCGACAACACCCTCGCTCTGAGGGGGGTTGACCGACAACACCCTCGCTCTGAGGGGGACTGACCGACAACCCCCTCGCTCTGAGGGGGCTGACCGACAACACCCTCGCTCTGAGGGGGACTGACCGACAACCAGAGCGCAACTCCATAGTCTCTATGACTGATGGACGCCTATAATTATGAAACACTTGTAACACACAAAATATAACTCCCTCCTGGCAGCTCTCATCACAAAGCTGTGCTTGAAATTAATTACCAGGAAAGCAATAACAGATATATTGCCAAAACGTAATTGTTATTTTGTGTTCAAACAAAAAACAATTATTAAATTTTGTTTTCGCTATTTTTCCCATAATGTTGAGTTCCTTGTGCCATGTTTTCTACTTGTAATGTTTTTATTACGATAACATTGCAATACAGAAATGAAGAAAAATATAAATCTTCAAATGAATACGCACGAATGTGCAAAACTTCAATAGAAATATTCCAAAATGTGAACCCAATAGATGATATGGTTACAGCAAAGAGCATTTTTTGCAAAGTTTTAACATCACGTCAACCTAACTATTTTAGTTTCATTCCACTAGGAGACTCGAACCTCACGCATCTGAGGCAGAAGCGCTACCCACTCAGCTATGGATATGGATTTGATTTAACTATTCTAGGTTTTATTGTTAGTTGTGTGGGACTGACAGTTTGTTCAACCCGCATACTGGTAAGCGATCCCAAACAAATTTCAACTACTGTTGTTGAACATAACAATTACAGCCTCTGCTGAGTTTAAATAATGAAATGACGAACGCATTTTTTTAGATTATTTACGGAAAATATAACAATTCTAATCAGATAAGAGAGAAGAAGTTAGAGCAACATGTTCCTAAATTAAAGAAAAATCATCAGGACAAATGACAGGGGACCTTTGACAAGCCGCTACCTCCTGGTCCTCGTCGTGACCCACAGTTGGGATAGGCTATGAGAGAGGCTCGGAGGTGGGATAAGAGAACAGGCTAGCAGCTGGGAATTTGAGGACATTAAGCAAACTTATTTTCCAATGGACAATGGATAGCTTGCATTTCTTAAAGGCAGATTTAAAGTGTCGGAACAAACCCTTGTGCATTATAGGGGCCGAGGTAGGTTGTAAGAGCTTGGTATGTGTGTGTGTGTGTGTTGGGGGTAGAGGGGAGGAGTGGGGGGTCTAGCAACAGCAGTGTTGCAGGATGTGTTCAGTACTCCTGCACCCTACATCTGGTACACCAGCCCGCTCTCCAAGGCCTTCCCAACGTCACTAACCTGATGTATTATCTTTCGCAGCGAATGAATAGGAGGAGGTGTGTGTGTGTGTGCTGTTCAGGTTGGCGCCTCATCGATTATATCGCCCCAGGAATGAATGACGCGCGTCGAACCTTGTTAGTTTACCCCTTCGTTTGTTGATGACTAAGATACATATGGAGTAACATTAATGATTAACAGAAGGCACCAAGCCGGGAAGACTATGTAGCACCACAGGAACACTTAAAGTTTAATGTATTTATAGATGGCGTTTCGCCAGTAAGGACCGTAATTGATGAGACTGAGGACAGTATCAGATCTGCTCCTCCACTATAGATCTGATATAGTTTTCACTGGTGCATGGTCTGCACTGTGTGTCACATGGCTGTATAGTGTTATCAAGTGTTGTATGGCGTTACTAAGTGTTGAAATACACCATATAATGAGATGTCAAAAATTCAAAGAATACTATTAAGACCTATATGCAGTTGTAGCTTGTTGTATGAGGCTATAGCACATTGTATGAGATTGTAGGGTTTTGTATGAGGTTGTAGTATGTTGTGTACATGTTGTTAATATAATAAATATAATAATTATAGACACAAACAGTCGTGTGACCGCCTCTGTGGCCCTTAACCCCAACATTGGAAAGAAAATAAAGAAACTTAAAAGGATAGACAACTTTATTTGTCCATCAGTAAACATGGTTGAGGACTGATCAAGTTGGGCTGGGATTCCGCTCCTATAGACTCTTGTACAGCTACACTTGAGGACGACACTATATTGATATTCACTTTACGGTGCATTCTTAGCACACAATTTCTGATATTGGTCACACACAGGTCACTGTCAGTTTCTATAGCGTGGCAATCTTAGCGGGTGACCTGAAGACACCTGTGTCCTTCCCCACCACAACTGCAAGGGAACTTGCCTCAGATATAGTTTTGTTATCTATATACTTAAAAAAGAATGCTGTGTATAGACTACGCGCTATCCTGTTTCTATATAACTTTTCCGTTCAATAACACGAGTTGGGTACTTTGGGCACAAAGTCTTCATCTATATATATTTACAAAGTCACGTTGCAAGAAACTACGTAAGTCAAAGGTTCACACACGCGTCATAGCCATGCTAGTAGCAACACAGGAAACACTGCGATTTTACACCCTAGATGGCACTGATGAGCAGCTGCTGCCGTCTCTCTACGTCAACACTGCACTGAAATATATTAACTACTTGAGCACACACTCTTTAGTTATAGCTCTCATCGTTCAGCTTCTCTGTCAGGCTTTTGTCCTTCTCCTTCTCCTCTCCTTTACTCTTTTTCTTCTTCTTCGGGTCCGAAGATCTGTGTCTAAGAGCTAAAACTGCCTTAACTGCGGCTACCAAGATAAGTGTAGCCCCCAAGGCCACTAGAAGTCCCGTGGCTACGTCGACGAGAGTGAAAGGAAGGGTGAGAGTGCGATGGAGAGCAACGGTGCGTTCCAGAGGCACCTCCACACTCTCGTTCACCCACAGCACCGGCAGGATGACGTCCGGGACGCTCCTGAAGGTGGGCAGGTTGCTGTATCGTCGCAGAGGAATGTTCACTTGGATCCTCTTGGCGGCGCGGAATGTGACTCCCGTGGTGGGCTCTATGTCCAGGTAGGTCTCGTGTTCGTGCTCTTGAGGGTTCAAGCCGACCACCTCCTGGGCATCTTCTGGTGTTCCTTGATAGAAGTGTGGGGTGGACATGACCACAGGTGCTCCTTTCCTGCACGGAGCTACGTTGATCATGGAGGCGCGGCAGGTGAACTTATCGGTACAATAACACTCGTTCTCTAGGTTGTCAGCGAGAAGTTCGGGAGGCAGGACATAGCGGTAAAGGGTGAGGTGTCCGTGCCTCACTTCCTTCTGGTACACAGCGTAGATAGAGCGACACAGCTCCGCCGTGTACAGCCGCAGCGGTTTAGTCTTACTCACGGGCTGAGGGAACTGGTTGCCAGTGGTGCCATTGATCATATTGCAGGAGTTGCCGCCCCACGCGTCCTTCTTCCAGAATTCGATATTCTCTTTCCCTCGCCATCTGACGATGTTCTGGTACTCGGCCATGCCATTCACCCCCGTGTACACCGTGTACGTTCCGTCGTTGGAGTTATTTTTCGGGTAAAAGAAGCCGAATTTGCCTGTAACATGAACAGGATCGTTGGTCATCGGCGCAAGCACTTTAAACAAGGGCTCGTCGTAGCCGTCAAACAGAAGTTCCCCGACTGGTTTCGTGATGAAAGGTTTCACCTCGAAACGTACAAACCAAATTTCTATCAGGGCTTTAAGAGCAGGTTTCAGGGCCTCGAATTTAGCCCCCAATGTCATCATTACGGCATTAATTGTGGTCACGTGATCGCTCAGCTTGTAACCCTTCGACAAGTCTTCCCGGAAATAAAATGTCTTATTTTGAACATAAGTAACGGAGCCTTCCTGGTCGTTGAAGGTGAGGTTGTACTTGAGCTGCTTCTCCTCGAAGGTGTAGGGTCCTACTTGCTGCAGCACCGGCACCGCTCCCTCCAGCACAGCCTCGCTGTTGGTCACGTTGAATAAATAAAATTGCATGAAGATTGGGACGGGCGGAGACTTGAAGGATTCCAACGTCTTTGACCCTGGGACGAGGAGGAGCTTGTTAGAGAGCATCTTGTTGAAGACCCTCGAGAAACATCTCTGGAAGACGATGCTGCCGGCGATGAGGACGACCCCCACCAGCAGCAGCACCACCACCTGCACCTTCACCTGCATATCCTCTACTCTCACTCACTCACCTGGCCACACACATGGCCTCAAGAGTCAATCACGAAAGCAATGCTCTCACATAACATTTAGTTCACTTTGTTGAAGTTTCTGAAAAATTTTCAATTGAATCACACTGGTGCAATGATCCGTGCAACAAGTTACCGGTAAACAGGTGTCTCTAGAGCTATCACCTGTGGCAGGCAGACTCTGGGCTCGTCACACGTGGCAGCAGCAGCAGCTCTGACAACCCAGGCCTCGCGGACTGGTCCTCGAGGCGGGTGCGCGAGGAGCATGTGTGTGTTGCAGACACACACACACGTGGTGAGGGCGAAGCCCCCGCACCGCCACCACAACACTATGACGCCTGGAGTCGCAGCTCGGCTGGGTTGCCCTTCTCATGGGCGTAGCAGTGCTAAACACACGCTAGGTGAGGGGACGGTGTGCGTATGCGCATTGAGGCAAGTGTGAGTGAATAAGTGCGTGTGTGTATGTGGGATTTACACCTGCGGCGAGAGGAGTACACTCACTTGGCGACGCTCACCACGTGACTGGGAGAGTGCGGCAGCCAACTCCCCCTAGATAGCTGCTCCCTCGCGCCACCTCCATCCCTCCCTCCCCACGTCCCTCCCTCCCCACACATGTTCACTACGGAACACTTGACAGAGACCCACATAACCCCCCTATCACCTTAATATGATGCCTCGCTGCCCACAACTGCCACAGGAAATCAGAAAATGTAGTTACAAACTAGTAGCCAAGGGAGGCATGTCCTGGGAGCTCAACTTCTAATAATATATCGACTAATAATGGATGAAGCAGTTCTTTCTCTGGCTGGGGTTATCTGCCAGTTATTATCACACATTAACTGTCCGTGTGTGTGCGCGCGCGCACGCACACACGCGCATATCTACCAACCCATTTTAGTTTTATTACTTTATTTTTTATTTTTATTTCCTAATTCCTTTCACCCCGTCCCATCCCAAATCCTTATCCTGACCCCTACCAAGTGCTATATAGGCGTAATGGCTTGGCGCTTTCCCCGAAATAATAATAATAGTTCTTTATTTAGGTAAAAGTACATACATGCAAAATGAGTTACAAGCAGAATGTCGCATGTCTACATAGAGCTAATATATACTATGCTTAAAGCCACTAATACGCACAGCATTTCGGGCAATTAATTCCCTCCTCTGCCTATGCCAATCCTGTAGGCGGTCGTGAAAATGTTACAGAGGCATAGGCTTAGGAACTGATCTCCAATATTCGTTGACTTTAGGTTATAACATTAACCAATTAGTCGAGTTTGTAACATTAAGAGTCTAATTAGAGTTTGTTTAGTGTACCTGGTATATAATGCCCCAAACCCATCCCGTAGATCATAACAGAAGTCAGTTACATCTGGAACTGGACCGCCAATATTAAATTACATTTATTTACAGAGCATTCATATATGATAATGTTTTTAATGTGGGAACTTACTTCTTTT
>WNGS01169498.1:46994773-47018996 GCA_020271785.1 Procambarus virginalis
TCTGGTACTTGATATAAATTGCAATTATCAATGTCAATTGATAATTGATTAATATTAATCAATTGTCTTAATATTTTGGGTAATACAGTATATAAGTAAGCAAAAAAGGATGATATTGCACTGCAATATTTGATAAGTTAACTAATACAAAATACCATTTGGTTAAATATTTGAGCTTATTAACATTTCATGATATTATACTAAGGCTGAAAGCAGATGTAATATTTGTTATCACAGTTTGTGAATTGTTGAACTTTGTTAGATATACAGTACTGTACTGTATATGAGAGGCTGGCACTGTTACTATCTTAGATTAGATATTGTGGGGTTGGAATTGCTTACCTGTTGCTGACACACACTTCCCTAGACAGTGGAGCGACGGTCTCACTGTTTGCAGGTCGACGTTCATCCCCCAACAGTCCAAGTGATTTTACACCATTCCTTCCCTCGATCCTATCCCAATCCATATCCTTACATCTCTTTCCAAGTGTTATAACAGCCATAATGGCTTAGTGTTTTCTTGTGATAATTACCATACTTTACCCCTACCTTGCCCCTCTCTCTCATTTATATCTGGCATGCTCATCACCTCTCTCAACATTTAACATTTTCATCATATTTTTTGTCTTTCTGGTACTGGTACAACTATATTTTAAGACAGATATTGTGGAAATAGTGAGTCGAGTAGATCATGATGTAATATTTTACATTTAGCTTCTAATAAAGTTTTGTCAACATAATAACTTAAGTGCTGTACTGTGGTGTTAAAGTCAATTTGCAATTTAAAATTCATATCAATATTAGAGATTTTTAGTGTGTAAAATATGTTTCATAATATACTTTCCTTTTTTACTGTTTAAAACAAGCTATCAGTTTCCACAATCTTGATCTGGTGCAGCCTCTACAAAAATGAAACTATGCTCAAGTTCTTTGTTTCAAATATAGTGTGTTTGCTTTACTAAAGATTTACTTTCCTCTTGAAGCTTACCAGGTATCACAAAGTTCATAATATTAAAACTGATCAACAGAAACATAAAAACCACTGGAGTGTATTTGTTGGGAGTAAATAGGAAGGACAATTGGAAACCCCAATGAAATGTTCTTGTTGATTATAAAATTACTCAACAATATTTATGTACACAAGTTACAGCCCCTTTCCTGTGCCAGGTAAGTCCACTACGGGCTCACCATAGCCCGTGCTACTTGGAACTTTTTGTTCTCCGTAGCTGAATCTAAAACGACAACATTATTTATGTACAGTATATTATTTTAGTATTTATTTGTCAAGTTTAATATTCATACATTTTTGGTTAAGAGAAAATCATTGGAGCAGGACGGGGATTGCACCAATGTCCTGGGTAACCCCAGATGTGCACCTTAACCCATAGACCATGACGTGCTAAAGATTATATAACCTGAGATCTGCCCGAATCTACTAGGAGTCTGGAGGCACTGTATTGCTAGGCAACTGAGGTGTTAGATATAACCTACAAGTACCTGTATAGGTAGTGGAGTTCACATTATTGTAATATCCTTGTGTATGCTAGGCTGACCATTAGAATTTAACGTTTTGAAGAGTTGCTGTTGTGATCACTATTGGCAGGAAAAAATCTAACTCGGGACGCTGCACAAGTAATGTTTACAACTTAGTTGTGACTAGCTGAGTATGCCATACAAATATTGTATTAACATTTATTCTGTTATGTTGGGGCTGATGATTAAGTGTTTCTCTAATGGGTCTTAACTAGTTTTCCCAAATGGTGAGTCCTACAGTGTCATAATTTAGAAATCAAGAGACAGAACCTATGGTAAGACCAGCTATGATGCAGGTGTTGAGTCTTCTTGCTTGTTCATTTAGTATTTTTAATAGGCATTATGCATAACTATAATACGGAATATGAAATACTACTATGACCCAACCAGGATGCAAACTTACTTAGCCATAGCTGAACCCCCTGATGTACACAGTAATGAAACCATTTCACCACTTCAGTACTGTGTACATAGGGGGGAGGTGAGCTCTGGCTATGTAGGTTCGAGTTGTGGTAGGGTTATAGAGTTCTTAGTAATTTATGGCTTGGGGACTATTCAAGCTCTCTTTTTATATACACTGTATATATAAAATATATACACTATATAATTCATAACAGCTAATGTTGCCAGCAATATTAATGTGTAATTCAGGTAATGTATAAATGTAAAAAATAAACAAAGTATTTATAAAGTAAACAATATGATGGCCAAAGCCTTAAGTGATAATGGTTAAGCAAGACCTTCACTACTCTAGTGTGACGTTTCAGAGATACTCTCCATGTATTTCGCACACTTCAGTAAAACTAAAGAAATGAGCAATATAAAATGCCATTCATAATTAAAAATAAGCTGTATGGAGCCTCTGATTTTGTTTGCGAGTGTAACATGAGTAAAATGCACAAAACAAATTGGTCAATACTAAAATTGCAAATAACAAACAAATTTAAAATAGAATCATACAACATTATATAGTGTATAAGTAAAATGCAAGGGCACATCATAATTCAAACTTCCAACAAGACTTACTCTATAATAAATACAGCAATTATAGCATGTTTGAAGGTGTTATATGTATTTTGTGAGAAGAGATAATGGAAGCAAGATTTGTTTGGGGGCAAAATTCCAAGAATAAAAAAAAGCAATATAATAGTGAGAATGAACATGGTTTATGCATAATTACTTTGAAAATTAAAAACATGTTAGAGTATAGAAATCCTAAAAACCATTCAACTGCACAGATATAATTAGATATTTTCACAAAAATCTTTTATTTGGCATGTATATCTATTCTCACAAGATAATTAACTCAGATCAGATATATACACTAAAACAGAATTCTGATAAATACAGTATACTCATCTTGATACACCTGGGCATAAGAGTGGAGAATCTAGGGATTATGGTTCTTGTCACTACCACTCACATGATGGGTAGAGGGTGCAGAAAAAATCTAAACTAACGCGGCAAGTTTAACGCTTAACACTATTATTGGGGTAGTGAGGCAACTGCTACCTGATCCCTGCTGTTGTGTTTACTTCTCCCATAAACAGGAAAGTCTAGTGCCACTCACCGTGCCGTAACACACACATGCTTCACTAACACCTTCAGCATGCTCACGACTAGCATGTATACTACACAAAAATGGAATTTTTCTTAATTACTGTATTCTGTAAACATATATAAAGGAAAAGTTGCCATATATATATACAGTACTGTAATAGTCAACACAGAAAATAAAAAATATGGTGGGTTGATGGAATAAACTTGAAAATTAATATGAAAAATCGCAATGAGGGTAGATATGAGCAAGGACATTATTTAAATATACGTGTAATACCAAAACAATGAATTATTAAGAATAAACTTCATCTATGTACTTTGCAAACAGTAGAAGTTTTAAAAATAAATGTGAGCCAAGGGTACTTGTGTGTACTAATAAGATACATGTTACTGTATTGCAATTACTGAAACAGAGTATCACAAACAAAATGTACAGGAAAGGAAGAGTGGCTATCCATGTAAGAGAATACAGTATTTTAAATATTAAAAGAAAGATATTAAAACAAACACTGAGACCATTTGCATAAAGATAACAAACATGACAAAATATGTATTTGGAATTTTGTTCAAGCTTTCAAATTCTTACAACAGTGAAAGTAAATGTATTTGGAAGAAATAGAACAAGGTTTCATGCCATAATAATGTCATAAGTCATTGATGATCACGGCTCTCAAACAAAATCTACCTTTGAGAATAAAGAAGATAAATTTGGATAATTTTAAGTGTAAGAAATAAGATTTAAAATTGCATGTCCAAATTGTAGAAGAAAACTTGCAGCCAGAGACCTGTTTATTCATGATGTATTTTATACTAGTTTAAGGTAAAAATGAATGGAAATGGGTTGAACAAGCTTAGATAAAGACCTGACCAAAAATCCTGTCAGAAGTGAACTTGTGTTGTAGCATGTACTCACCTAGTTGTGCTTACGGGGGTTGAGCTCTGTCTCTTTAGTCCCGCCTCTCAACTGCCAATCAACTGGACCAACTGTACTAACTCCCTGGTGTTCTCTGCCATGGCATAGAACACTAATTCATAACAAACCTGGAAACTGAGAAGTAGGTACTGTACTAGCTGTACACTTCCCACCATTGGAGCCTCCACTAACCTGTCAAAACGTCTGGGAGTCATTACAACCCTTTGATTCCTTGAGAGAGTAACTATTACTCTGCCATTACCTATATGCGAACCCCTCCTCCCCCCCCCCTGCTGGAGCCATTAATGGATCACCTGCCCCCTTCTGCTACACCCACTGTAATGGGTCACCAATCCACCTTAATGGGTGGATATATCCATCCACCCACCAATATAATGGGTCCCCAGTTCACCTTTTGCTTAGGCGGTCTCAATATATTTTTTTAAGTGAAATGTACCTGTATGAAGGTATATACTTAACCTAAAGTTATTAGGGTTAAGTGCGATAGTTCTAGTTTACTGCACTGCAATTATGCGCGTGTTTAAGGACGTAATGGCAGACACACAAGGAACAGATGACGCAATACAACACAGTACACAAGGAACAGATGATGCAATATAACACAGTACACAAGGAACAGATGACGCAATATAACACAGTACACAAGGAACAGATGATGCAATATAACACAGTACACAAGGAACAGATGACGCAATATAACAGTACACAAGGAACAGATGACGCAATATAACACAGTACACAAGGAACAGATGACGCAATATAACACAGTACACAAGAAACAGATGACGCAATATAACACAGTACACAAGGAACAGATGACGCAATATAACAGTACACAAGGAACAGATGACGCAATATAACACAGTACACAAGGAACAGATGATGCAATATAACACAGTACACAAGGAACAGATGACGCAATATAACACAGTACACAAGAAACAGATGACGCAATATAACACAGTACACAAGGAACAGATGACGCAATATAACACCAGTACACAAGAAACAGGAACAGATGACGCAATATAACACAGTACACAAGAAACAGGAACCGGTGATGCAACGTGATTACAGAGTGCACAAGAAAGAAGTGAAACGCGTTGACGTAATTCTTCCATGTTTTTACGAGGGTAAAATAAATGGTTTGTGCAAATTATTTAACGATATTCCTTTGGCATCCAAACAAGGGGGGCCCTCGTAGTACAGGTGGCTTCGTTCTCCACTCTTAATCCAGGTCCTCGGTTTCGATTTCCGTGTGGGGACAGAAATGATTGGGCATGTTTATTATCACGGAATAATCAGTAGGTACCCGGGAGTTAGGCAACTGCTGTGGGGTTGCATCCTGAGGAAGGTCACTAATTCGACCTTGTGAGGATCTCGAAACATGCTAATGTACAAAACGAATTTATTAACTGAAACTGAAACGCTGTACGTATTAGTGGCTTTAGGTATTGTATGTGCTATCTATAAATCCAACATTATGTTTGTAAGTACTCACCTAGTTGTGCTTGCGGGGGTTGAGCTCTGGCTCTTTGGTCCCGCCTCTCAACCGTCAATCAACTGGTGTACAGTTTCCTGAGCCTATTGGGCTCTATCATATCTACACTTGAAACTGTGTATGGAGTCAGCCTCCACCACATCACTGCCTAATGCATTCCATTTGTCAACCACTCTGACACTAAAAAAGTTCTTTCATCATCTGCTATGTATGTACTCATAGAAGTCATCTTCTATGTATGTACTTTTAACGGAATAAACATTTTTCTTTGTTTATTCTTATTTTCCATAAAGAGCCACTCCCAGAGAGAAACTTAACATTCTAAGAGATTAATCAAGATGCCATAAAATGTCAAGTGCTCAAATGCATCAAAGGAAGCACACATGGCGAGGACAGACCGGCATTCCTTAGTGAATTCCAAATCTCAGCTGTAAATCTACCAACAAATATCATTTTGATATAAATATTAGTAACGTTAGTAAAGTACGTCAGTAACAATTCACGAAGCGAGTATAATGATTCGCGTTTTCAAGATATTCGTAATGAACAATTGAATGTTCACCACTGAGAAAGTTTTTATATGTAACCGAATGAGGCTATTAGTACAGCCCGGTTTCCCAACGTCAAGAAAACGGTCAATTTAAAGTGCCTTTATCCTAACCTACCAGAGGACCCAAAACAGAAAACGGGACAGTACGTCACTTTCGCCAGCCGCTTCCATTTTTCAGGAACTACAAATTTTTGGCCTTAAGTAACGCATACGGTCGAAATGCGACGTTCTTTGTAACAGGGCAGGTTCATTAATAACATAATCACCCCTTGTTCATCAAGTCCACTACGGGCTCACCATAGCCCGTGCTACTTGGAACTTTTTGTTCCAAGTAGCGAATCTTAGACAACAACAACCCTTGTTCACCAGTGAACACAGAATCGAGGTCACACTCCCTTTGATGTCACTGTTGACTAATGCAAATTAGCAATGTCATAATTTTCTATAGGATATATAGGCAATATGAATGCACTTTCTGTTTAGTATATCGTACACAATAGTATACTGAGCCCATATAAACAGCACAGTATATTCAGCCCATATAAAGCCCAGCACCAATAATATAATCAATCAAGACAAGTCTTAATAACGTTTTACTGTTATGTACCGTTTACGATGGGAATGAAGTAAGTAATTATCAAAATGCGACGAGTCGTAAGTCGCGTGGCGAGGCAGGGAGGGTCAGCCAAGTAGGTGATATAAACAGATGATTGATTGATGAAGATTAAGCCACCCAAAAGGTGGCACGGGCATGAATAGCCCGTAAGTGGTGGCCCTTTTGAGCCATTACCAGTATCAAGAGCTGATACTGGAGATCTGTGGAAGTGCGACTGCATCCTGCATGACGGGAATGTCTCCCACGTGAATGTGTCCGGATATAAACACTGACTGATGTTTATATATGTTCTCAGTCACGTCACACGGTCTCCTAGCGCCTGCCTTTCACACAATAAAACTAATAAATCCAACGTATGATTTATTTTCCAAGATGGTCATCTGCTGCTCAGCATTCACGTTTAGATACGTCGGCGACTCCATGTAACGATATAGGAAAGATTCACTAACACATAATTACAACCCGTCCTCAAACCAAGTCCATTCCATCCAGCGGGCGACCCCAAAGACGCATTCATAAATTTTAACATGCTGTTCATTCAAAATACGAATTTTCTCAAATATAAATTAATATTATTATATTTCAGCATACTGTGCATATTTAAGCATTGGTTACCTTAGGTGTTTAGGTTCTGTCGGTGATTATTTGTATTTGTAGTACGTGGGTGAAGCATTAACAGCGTTGTGATT
This sequence comes from Procambarus virginalis, assembly GCA_020271785.1. Classification (NCBI taxonomy): domain Eukaryota; kingdom Metazoa; phylum Arthropoda; class Malacostraca; order Decapoda; family Cambaridae; genus Procambarus; species Procambarus virginalis. The sequence continues at coordinate 47,002,157 of WNGS01169498.1, forward strand.
CGAACAAAATTCGTCAGTGAAGCACTTGTTTCGGAAGTGTTCGAACGTCAGCAGTTGTGAGTCGTGTGTAAACCGTTTTTCATTTATAAACAGGGGGTTTGGCGGGTGGGTGGAATGGACTTTGGCCTTTGCTTATGAGGACGGGCTGCATAATTAATGGTTCCCGTTGTTGGTTAACATGAAACCTGTTAGGCTTATAGAGGTCCCTCTAAGGAAACTAAGCCAACTATGAATCTTCTTCAAGATGCAACCCACAACAGTTGTCTAAATCCAGGGAACCTATACTTACTGCTAGGTGAAGAGAGACATCAGGTTAAAAGAAATGTACCCAAACGTTTCTATCCTGCCTTGGGAATCGAACCCGACAATGTTCTGTCCTTTACAGTCCGTGTAAAGTAAAATTCAAATTAGATTCAGGAGCTAAAACAAAAACTGGAATTCAGACATACTAGACACTTAGATCATCATAAAGAAGGCAGCCTAATGTCACTATTTAACCATATTATAAAGCAACTGTAGCGACTGTAACTATTGAAGCAAAATCCAGAGTAATGTAAGAACGCAGACAAGACAACAGGGGGGTGGAAATGATGAATAAACTAAACACCAAGTACAATAGGCTCTCGTTAGAGAGTTTGACGTGAAACAATGGTGCTGTTAGCGTTCACCTTGTCGTCACACACTGCTTTTCCCGCCCCGTCATTGTTGGTAACTAGGGTGGCGGGGAACTGTAGCTGGGAGGAGGTTGGTGGCGGGGAACTGTAGCTGGGAGGAGGTTGGTGGCGGGGAACTGTAGCTGGGAGGAGGTTGGTGGCGGGAAACTGTAGCTGGGAGGAGGTTGGTGGCGGGAAACTGTAGCTGGGAGGAGGTTGGTGGCGGGAAACTGTAGCTGGGAGGAGGTTGGTGGCGGGGAACTGTAGCTGGGAGGAGGTTGGTGGCGGGGAACTGTAGCTGGGAGGAGGTTGGTGGCGGGGAACTGTAGCTGGGAAGAGGTTGGTGGCGGGAAACTGTAGCTGGGAGGAGGTTGGTGGCGGGAAACTGTAGCTGGGAGGAGGTTGGTGGCGGGGAACTGTAGCTGGGAGGAGGTTGGTGGCGGGGAACTGTAGCTGGGAGGAGGTTGGTGGCGGGAAACTGTAGCTGGGAGGAGGTTGGTGGCGGGAAACTGTAGCTGGGAGGAGGTTGGTGGCGGGAAACTGTAGCTGGGAGGAGGTTGGTGGCGGGAAACTGTAGCTGGGAGGAGGTTGGTGGCGGGAAACTGTAGCTGGGAGGAGGTTGGTGGCGGGAAACTGTAGCTGGGAGGAGGTTGGTGGCGGGAAACTGTAGCTGGGAGGAGGTTGGTGGCGGGAAACTGTAGCTGGGAGGAGGTTGGTGGCGGGAAACTGTAGCTGGGAGGAGGTTGGTGGCGGGAACTGTAGCTGGGAGGAGGTTGGTGGCGGGGAACTGTAGCTGGGAGGAGGTTGGTGGCGGGAAACTGTAGCTGGGAGGAGGTTGGTGGCGGGAAACTGTAGCTGGGAGGAGGTTGGTGGCGGGGAACTGTAGCTGGGAGATGATCTCGGCCAGGCGACACACCATAAGCAACGCTATTACAACGACTGAGTTCGACCGACCTCAGTCTATCCATATACTGTAAGGGGGAGCCAGAAACATTCCATGAAGTGATGCCTGTGGCGTCATTATCTTTACGCCGGCACAAAAGGTTTTAGACCCTAATGAAACAATTAAGAGCAGAGACGCCCAAGGTGTGTTTCCACTCCACCAGACTGCTAAGATAGGGATACTAATGCCTGCCAGGCATGGTAGAAAAAGTCACTATATAGGCCCTGCGGATGGGTTCTCCTCCTGAGGTAACCGAAGTAACGTTAATCAACACTTTTCATGACAGACTGCTTTGTAAGCGTGACCTGCCATACTTAACACTCCCAGACAACAGCACCGAGTTCAATAACGGCGTCCTGGAACAATTAACAAAAATGGACAGCCTCCAAAAGTGTAATAAAACTATAGTAATTGCTTCGTTTAGAGAAGAAGCAAGGAAATTCTAAAGGCCTCTGACAGTAACAGTAATTTCATAGTGACAGATGAGACAAGAATCTGTAACTTATCTGTTCCCCCCTCTCGGTTACATTAGCATTATAACGTACAATTATGTTAATATACTCGCTACAGCATCTTAAAACCACTACAATAACTTTCTGCAGTTGTTCAATAAATTCTTTTACTATATGTTTAACTGATCTCAAGCCTGTCCATGGAGGACAGAAGAAAATGTATATATTCTGGTTTGCATTGTAAATGTGTGGCCACGTCTGTGGTAGAAAATAATAATAAACAAAAATGTTACCCCTAGGACACCAGCCTCACTCTGAACTCTTAGCAAGAGACATATACAAACTGCAGATTTATAAGCTTCACCGAAGCTGTATAAATACAAAAACTTGGCAACAGCACCTAACGTAGCCTAACCTAACCTAGCCTAACCTAGCCTAACCTAACCTAGCCTAACCTAACCTAGCCTAACCTAACCTAATCTAGCCTAACCTAACCTAGCCTAACCTAGACTAACCTAGACTAACCTAGCCTAGCCTAACCTACACACAAAAATGAAATTTAAACCATTAGTAATTTATATTTGATCTTGGGGACAAATGTAGCTTGGACGAGCCTAACTTGAGGATGAGTTGCCTTAATACATATTAATATCCATAATTTTGAAACTCCTCTAGTCTAAAACATTCTTGGGACAAGATAAAATGCCATGGCAAGTTTGAAGAGTATTATTAACGAACACACTTGCAAGATCTGTTTGGACGAATAAAATCTTCTCATTTGTTAGAGCGTCTCGCTATGAAGCTTCGTTCATTTGTTAATGTGTTTGTATTCCACACAATATGAAGGCTGTCCAGTATGTTACAGAGCCCGCCTGAAACACAAGCACAGGTGTGTACTCACCTAATTGTGCTTGCGGGGGTTGAGCTCTGGCTCTCTGGTCCCGCCTCTCAACTGTCAATCAACTGGTGTACAGGTTCCTGAGCCTACTGGGCTCTATCATATCTACATTTGAAACTGTGTATGGAGTCAGCCTCCACCACATCACTTCCTAGTGCATTCCATTTATTAACTACTCTGACACTGAAATAATTCTTTCTAACGTCTCTGTGGCTCATCTGGGTACTACGTTTCCACTTGTGTCCCCTTGTTCGTGTCCCACCCGTGCTGAAGAGTTGGTCTTTGTCCACCCTGTCAATTCCCATGAGAATTTTGTAGGTGGTTATCATGTCTCCCCTTACTCTTCTGTTTTCCAGGGATGTGAGGTTCAGCTCCTTTAGCCTTTCCTCGTAGCTCAATCCTCTCAGTTCCGGGACGAGTCTGGTTCCGGGTACGTGTGTATGTGTGTGTGTGTGTGTGGTGTGTGTGTGTGTGTGTGTGTGTGTGTGTGTGTGTGTGTACTCACCTAGTTGTACTCACCTAGTTGTGCTTGCGGGGGTTGAGCTCTGGCTCTTTGGTCCCGCCTCTCAACCGTCAATCAACAGGTGTACAGTTTCCTGAGCCTAATGGGCTCTATCATATCTACACTTGAAACTGTGTATGGAGTCAGCCTCCACCACATCGCTTCCTAATGCATTCCATTTGTCAACCACTCTGACACTAAAAAAGTTCTTTCTAATATCTCTGTGGCTCATTTGGGCACTCAGTTTCCACCTGTGTCCCCTAGTGCGTGTGCCCCTTGTGTTAAACAGCCTGTCTTTATCAACCCTGTCGATTCCCCTGAGAATCTTGAATGTGGTGATCATGTCCCCCTAACTCTTCTGTCTTCCAACGAAGTGAGGTTTAATTCCTGCAGTCGCTCCTCGTAGCTCATACCTCTCAGCTCGGGTACTAGTCTGGTGGCAAACCTTTGAACCTTTTCCAGTTTAGTCTTATGCTTGACTAGATAGGGACTCCATGCTGGAGCCGCATACTCTAGGATTGGTCTGACATATGTGGTATATAATGTTCTGAAAGATTCCTTACACAAGTTTCTAAAGGCCGTTCTTATGTTAGCCAACCTGGCATGTGTGTGTGTGTGTGTGTGTGTGTGTGTACGTGCGTGCGTGCGTGTCCTGGGCCTTAAGTCCTCTGCAATCCTGCTAATACGGACGCCCGCGTAGTGTTTCCGCGTAATAAGTGGACCAAGAAGATGGAGACACCACGACGGCAAAATTACGACCTTCGTGGTATCGTGTTCAATCTACTTCCGCCAGTGTGTTGCCCGCGTTACACAACGCAGTACGAACACGGCTACTGTACTAACTACGTCCCCGTCTCTCTTAATACGAACATGTGGAGTTTGTAAAGTGGCACAGAGCCTGCCGGTGAATACGTCAATACGGGACAAAATTGGCATGTGGACGAGGCTGGATGAAAAAAAAAGGAAATCAAAAGGCATGAAGCGGCGTAACTCGTGCTGTATATAGTCTCTGTTCATCCTGGGGAAAATAATACTAATCTTATGTAAAGTAGGATGTTGGGATATCGCATGCGGCGATGACTGATAACTGGCGGATATAATAGATGGGTGGGGAGGGGGTGGGGAGGAGGAGACGGAGAGATAGACAGACAGACAGAGAAGGCTACATTTGCTGTTGAGAAAAGCCATAGCCACCCTTATAAGCGTAGGGCTATACAGAAAATATTTCGTGGTAAGCGATGTCCTGTACGACGTACGGGGGGGGGGGGGGGGCAAGAGATGGTCCCTCGCCCAGTCAGACGACCGGCGTGTTCTAGCAGCCTAGTGTGTCAACCCAGAACACACACAGCATATACGCCCTCATCGACCTGTACACCTGTTAACTGACCTGCTACACGGTGGAGAGGCGGGGACCAAAGAACCGAAGTTCAGTCCCCCCGCAAGTACATGTAAATGAGCATGAGGCGACTTCCCACAAGAGAAATGGTGATAATCAAGTGACAGCGAGGTCTATATGAGCTATATGAGGCATCAGTACAGGCCCAGTGTGAGGGCCAGGGGGAGGAGGGACGGGCACTCACCATGATGAGTGCCAACGGCACTAACTCCATGGTACAGGTGCCATTAAGGTCGGGAACCTCGCCAGAAGAGACGTCATTCATCTTGTTCCGTGTTGCCTATTGTTGACATTAACACGTAAAAAAAAAAACACACGCGCACGCAAACATCTGCGCGGGCACGTATTCCTGTACTTGTTTAAACACTTGTGCGGGCATGTATCCGTGTGCGCTCTCACATTTTGTCAGCCTGACACAGCTCTGTGTTTCCGTATGCATGGATAAACGCAGCCACACATGAACACAAACATACGAACACACACACTCACGAACACAGACACATGAACACACACACACGAACGCAACAAGGCTCTCAGCCTGTACAAACGGGGATATAAACAGATACCACTAGATACACTAGACAATAACTTTAGTATTAATCAAAATTACCCATGAACCAATGGAGAAAACTCCCATAGAAAAACACTACACTGATATGGAAAGTAACACACAGTACACAGTCCGCTTTGTATTGACTAACAACACGGACATCCTCGCTAAGATATTGTATAACGTGACCACACTGAGGGGGAACCCAATGATTAATTAGAAGGATTACAGTGTTTTAAAAGGTAACGACGCCCCACAGAGATCAGCTCACAGAGATGCCCACACAGACATGCCTCCCGCAGAGATGCCCAAACAGAGGTACCCGCAGAGAGAAGTCCAGAACCCACTAGTGTTATTCAACACCTGAACATGCTATAACACAAACATGTGTTGAGGCAGCGATGAAGGCACGCGCGTTTGAGTGCGAGGAGCGTGTCTTCAACCCCACAAGGTCACAGCTGTCCCGCCTTCCGCTAAGGTCTTCAACTGAAGTGTGTCAGTATGAGAGCCGCTACGCCTCCAGGAGTTGAGTAACGCACACACACTACATTTCAACACTCGCACACACTCAACCTTTGTATATGCTCGATAGGTATTGTGTAGGAAATTATATTCAGACTTAATGTGAACATTTTAAGTTGCAAATACGGTACCGCTCAAGTCAGTCAAAATACAGACTTATAGAACATAGAGAACTCAGTTTGTATCCTTGTCCAGCATCCTTGTGGATGCTTGGCCCCCACGGACGTAGTCTGCACCGGGTGTTAATAATGTGTACTGTGAAACACAAGTGAAGTGTTGTCTCTTTTAGCTCCAGGGACCACATTAATATTCAGATATTGTGAATGAATTATCTCAGTCTCATTCTTGTTTAAAATGAAGCAATCCATTTAACTTCCTGGTAGGAAATGTACTGAAACTGACTTTATTCTCTTCATAAAAGCGCACACCCATATCACTAGAGAGAACAAGTAGATCTGAAATTTAATGTTGAAGTTCTTGAATGGGTTGACCACTACCTGTACTTTGAGGTTGCTGTGGGCTCTAGCAAGGACAAGGAAGAGGAGTTTGATCAACTCTCAGGTGAATGATGGTCTCGGGTCCCGCGAGCTATGTCCTGGAATGGTCGTGGAGCCTCTATTGCTGTCCCTGAAGAGTTCTTCAATAGAATGTACACTATGTGTGTGTTCCAGCCGTCAGAGATTCCGTCACTCCGGTGTTATGCGTCTACACCATTACGGGGCTCACCATAGCCCGTGCTACATGGACATTTCGTTCTGAGTAGCTAAATCTAAAAAAAAAACAGCGTCTACACCTTCAATGGCATAGAAAGTACTCTAAAGCATACAACACGAAGCCGTGACAGTCATTCTTGAAGCATAAAATTAACCAAAAACATCGAATCTAACGCGTTTTCTAGCGTTAAAAACAGGATCACGGAACTGGATGCTAAGATGCCTATTAAGATGGTCTGAGACCCCCCTACTACAATGATATTGCCATGAAAGCACCGAGATCTGCACTAATTATAGGACAAAGCTCAAAATGGTAGGAACGATCTACGTGCTTTCTCGAAGAACTGGGCCGGCTTGACCAAGCACGTGAGTTGATGCAGGCGGCATGAGTGCCTCGGGCTAGCATGCCAACACAGGAGAACGACGGGCTCACAGGACGACGGGCTCCCAAGACGGGCTCCCAGGACGGGCTCCCAGGACGGGCTCCCAGGACGGGCTCCCAAGACGGGCTCCCAGGACGGGCTCCCAGGACGGGCTCCCAGGACGGGCTCCCAGGACGGGCTCCCAGGACGGGCTCCCAGGACGGGCTCCCAAGACGGGGTCCCAAGACGGGCTCCCAGGACGGGCTAAGAGCTGGGACAGGAGAACAAGCCCCCTCCTCCCCCTCCGCAACATTTACCCATAATCTCCTCTCTTCCAAATGTTTTTATGGCGATAAGATCGCTGGTAAAGGTCAATGGGAAGGTTTTGAGGCTTTTGGTCAAGTGTCTAATCATGTCCACGAACTCATGTTTTTTCTGTGATTATGACTATGACCGTCCGGTGATATGGGGTTGTAATATGCACCTGTGGCTCGTGAACTATACTTTGTAAGCTCTCTTATAACACAGGGAAGCACCCCACTGCTGTGAAGTAGAAATATTAAACAATTCAGCAAACAGCAAGCTCAATTACTCATGAAGAGGAAGTACTAAACCAGCATGAGTTTACAGGCCATTGAAGGGGGGTACAAGGGCGAGAAGCTGGGATATGCGGACGGTGCTCAACCACTTGGGCCATCGAGGAGTGAACGACGACCCTGCAAGTAACGAGGCCTTCGCTCCGCCCTCTCAAGAAGCTCACACAATCTTCATGGAACAACGATTACACTTTTGAGCGTATTTAAAGTAAGGAAAAATCTTGACGAGTACTTGCCCCCCATAGGGTCGAGTTGTTAGCTCTTGGATCCCGCCTTTCTGACTGTCGGCTGTACTGACTCCAGACCTATTTTCCTCTATCATATCTACTACATACATATATCTCACACATACGAGATGCATCCCACAACAGCCGTCTAGCTCCCAAGTACCTGTTTACTGCCAGACGGACAGAGGCCCAATTGTTTCTGACTCGACCAGGAATCGAACCTGGGTCCCTGGACTGTGCCCCTCGGACGCTGACCATCGACACATGACAGTGGTGATAAAGGACAGAAACAAGACAATCACGTGACCACAGGGTAACCTGAGCGCTGGGGGAAGGTGTCCACTCCCTCATTACTGTGCTGGCCGCTGGCCCAGTTTATGTCCCGACGCTGGCCCAGCTTATATGTCCCGACGCTGGCCCAGCTTATGTCCCGACGCTGGCCCAGCTTATATGTCCCGACGCTGGCCCAGCTTATATGTCCCGACGCTGGCCCAGCTTATATGTCCCGACGCTGGCCCAGCTTATATGTCCCGACGCTGGCCCAGCTTATATGTCCCGACGCTGGCCCAGCTTATATGTCCCGACGCTGGCCCAGCTTATATGTCCCGACGCTGGCCCAGCTCATCATCCGAGGAGCCTTCTCTGGGTCACTCATCTTGAGGTTATCTTGAGATGATTTCGAGGCTTAGCGTCGACATAGGAAGTAGCCCTTGGCAGCTGTCTAAGTCCCAGGTACCTATTTAGTACTACCTGAGAGGTTAACAGGGGCATCCCGCGGCTAGTGAACAGGGGCATCAGGGTGAAATAAACTCTGTCCATCGTTTCTCGCCGGCGTCCGGGATCGAACCGGGGACCACAGGATCACGCGTCCAATGTTCTGTCCGCTCAGCCACCGCCCTCCAAACTCATGGGAATACAATGACTCACCTTACTGACGTGGATCAGTCGTCGTTGTTAGTGCCTGTGGTCTGCTGTAGAGGTGTTTTACAGTGCGGCTCGCCACATTCTACCTCAAGGACAAGTTACACTGGATATAATATTTTCTGCTGCAATCAATAACCGCTGACAGTGGCGGGAGGTTGCGGCCCACCAGCTGGGGAGAAGGAGAGACTCCAGCTGTCTCAGTGGTGGCTGGGTGTGACCCTTCACCACCCAGGGTCATGCTCCACACTCTCCATGTTACATGGGCAAACAGTGGGGCCGGATGAAGACAGAACAAGGCGCTTGGAACACCGTCTTTGTCAGCTGGTGGCGGCTAGACACATCGAAAACTGTCACACACCCCGCCAAACATACACCGAAACTACGACGTTGGTAAAACATTCGAACAAGTTTTAACACCTCCTAACCAGTTAGAACAACCAATATACTGTACCAAGTTGTAACAATGTTTTATTACGTCATAAACACGTTAAGCCAAGATGTAACAACTTTATTACACTTTGTAACAAGCGGAAAATAGAGACAGTTTTGGTTTGTGTTCCCAGGGGGTACGTACCTTCCCATTTCCTTGATTTTGGGACTCAACGTTCCCGCGGCCCGGTCCCCGACCAGGCCTCCTAGAGTCAAAACTGTCAACTGTTTTCCCAGCTGTGTGTGAACGCTGTCTGCAAGCCATTTACTCTGCGACATTTTCTAGTATTAGAAAAGCCAGACCATCGTGCGTGCTGATGAAGTGTTTAACTGTCTTAATTGGGTTAGAGGGGAAGAGGCGGCGCCTGTCCGGTCACGCTGGAGCCCCTAGTGTGTGTGGGAGAGAAGCTTGCATACATGAAGTGTGCCAGTCTGTCATCACAGCCCTTGGACCACCTGGCAACCTCACACCACCTTCCAAACCATTATTACTCACAGGAACTAACCCGTCAAATATTTAACAAAGGGGAAAATACCCAAATGCGAATATATCCCTCGAGAAATATACACGAGAAGCATAAACCCAAGGAGGCATATACCCGGGAGATTTTAACAGTGGAGACAAAGTCTAGTGGTGAATAACGTTGTATACTGAGAGGTAGATGACAACACCGACAGGCATCATCCAGCCGCGTAGTCTCCACGGCATGTGGGACCCCGCGTACTGCTCGACGCCTCATGCAACTGCACCAAGCATGGCGTCCACTGCACCACCCGACAATAATTGATCACTTTACCTCAGAGCACGATTAACACCTCTCCGGATTCAGCGTCCGTTTAAATCCTTTCCTCCAGACTCAAAGCCCGCTTAAAACTTCCACCATAAAATCCCCCTTAACACACCAGGTGAGAAGGCAACACTCACGATCGTTTTTAACAAATAATAACCCCAGATACACGAATCAGGGACGTGAGAACAGTGACGCAGAGTGCAGTTGTTGTGACTAGCTAGGGCTGGTTTTATCCAGCATTTACACAACCACTTACGAAACCTCTACATCTTGTCTCAAACATGGCGGCTGTGTTTACGTTTGTTAAACAGTTTACGAGCTCCGAAACACTTCGAGGTTGTTTATAACAATAGTAAACTTTAGTTATGACGCTTCCAAGCTTGTAAACTGCTTATTAAATGTAAACAAAGCCGTCATGATCATGGAAAGACGAACAGGTTTCGTAACTGGCGTAAATACTTGATAAAACCTGAAAACACTGTCAACACCGTTGACAGTGTTTTCCTGGCTGCAGCATTCTCAGAAAGTAGTTTCTGTGGGGTTGACCCTATTTTTGTGTTGGGCCTAAAAGGCCTATCAACCCCGGAAAGGCTATTAAGGTCGCCACAAGAGCATACTGACCACAACCAGCAAGTGCAATTTCGTCTTGAACGTAGTCCAGGACTACCTTCAAGTTCACAGTTCCCTACGTTCACAATCGACTTGAGAATGGTCCAGGACGGACCGAAACGTCGTCGTCCCTTCACCTTCTAGTGTGTGGTCTGGTCAACATACTTCAGCCACGTTATTGTGGCTCATCGCCTGCATATCCATCTATTTATTGCATGTCTACCCAGCTAGAAGGACAACACAGTGAGAGCAGGCCGAGCCGGACAGATCATCTGAGTAAGGCACCCTTAATTCGACCACACCAGGTCACCCGTATTATTAACATCTTTATTGACAAAAACTAATTACAATGTTGCCTAATCTGAGAAATTCAATTAGGTTTTATTAGAGTGAGGAAAATACTGGCATTCACCGTCACACAGGATAGAGAATCATGCACAAAACTCGGGTCACCCTGAGTGCTTTTGCAATGCTAACCAACATACACACCCTTCATACATTTCCCTCTGCCCTCGGTAGGTAGGGTTGGAGATTCAACGGTGTTTCACCGTTGATGATTGAGTACTCAACCACAGAATGTTGGACATTCACGAAGGTGAAGTGGAATTCTAACCTGCTCAGTGAATGGGTCGCGCGTTCGAAATCTTCAACCACAAGAGAAGAAAGGCATTGGAATTACTTATTCTGTTGTGGTGAATGATGGCCTCTTCCATTACCACCCCCCGTCCGTTACCACCCCCGTCCGTTACCACCCCTGTCCGTTATTGACGTTTCTGTTGTTGGGTGGTGAACGTAGAGGCGGGTGGAGGAGCGAGGCGGAGGGTGTGTGTGTGTGTGTGTGTGAGTGTGTGTGTTCCCTGGTGATGTTTGCTTGTGTGTGTGTGGGTAGTATAAATGTTGATGAGGTAAAGGTGGAGAGTGGGGGGTGGGGCGCAGGTGAGAAAAGCTGGCCTGTCGCGTTATATACACCTGCTGCTGCTATATATACACACTTTACACCCCCACCTCAGCTGCTAGTACCCTGCTTACCCAGGCTGTGTAGTGTGTGTGTGTGTGTGTGTGTGTGTGTGTGTGTGTGTGTGGGGGGGGGGGGGGGGGTGTGGGGGGGGGGGGTGAACGCCGATATAAGATACATTTAACGTTGCTTTAAGTACAGCACTTGTATCGTGGTTGTCTGAGCAGATACTTCCCCCTCGATGATTCAAGGTGTGAAGGATGGATGTAATGGTTAATGTAACAATCTCCGTTGAGGTCTGATAAAGACCTTTTGTGCCCTCGGCAATCCTTTTTTGCGCTACCGCTCACAGGATGAGTATGGGGGCGCACAATAAACTAGCCGCCTCTAGCGGCAACAATCAAATAGAGGTCGTGTTGTGTGGTGGAGACCAAGCCCCTGGAGGGTAGAAATAGCCTAAGCTACCAAGGTAGAAGTAGCCTAAGCTACTTTATTCATTTGTGTTACGGTACTCTACGCAGTAGAGTACGGTACTTAGGCAGTAGATCCTGCCTGTTCCCTACAACGCCTATTGATCAACGTATCTGCATTCTTCAACATAAGGAATCAATATCAACAATGTGTTTGGTGTCTAGACAGACCCTCCACCCCTCTTCTCCCTCCGCCATATAGTACCTGAGACACTGGCTGTCTGGGCAGGAGGGCCCAGACGCCACTCGCTACCTGCTTGTTTAACTGCCGGCCAATGGTTACCTACAAGATTCGCGCCATCTCTGACGTCATTGGCCTGTATATAGAGGGGGCTCGCGGGCGTCCAGTCATCAGAAAGTGCCTTACGGGCTCACCATAGCCCGTGCTACTTGGAGCTTTGTTCCAGGTAGCGAATCTTAAACAAGTCATCAGAATACACTTCGTGCTCTCAGCAGTAACATCTACTCTCGCCTCACCAGGAGACAGTATGTTGTTGTTATAGATTCAGCTACTCGGAACAAGTTCCAAGTAGCACGGGCTATGGTGAGCCCCGTAACTTACCTGGCACAGGAGCTGGGCAAGTAGCACGGGCTATGGTGAGCCCGTAACTTACCTGGCACAGGAGCGGGGCAAGTAGCACGGGCTATGGTGAGCCCGTAACTTACCTGGCACAGGAGCGGGGCAAGTAGCACGGGCTATGGTGAGCCCGTAACTTACCTGGCACAGGAGCGGGGCAAGAAGCACGGGCTATGGTGAGCCCGTAACTTACCTGGCACAGGAGCTGGGCAAGAAGCACGGGCTATGGTGAGTCCGTAACTTACCTGGCACAGGAGCGGAGCAAGTAGCACGGGCTATGGTGAGCCCGTAACTTACCTGGCACAGGAGCGGGGCAAGTAGCACGGGCTATGGTGAGCCCGTAACTTACCTGGCACAGGAGCGGGGCAAGTAGCACGGGCTATGGTGAGCCCGTAGTGGACAGGAGATGTCTCCCGTGAGGAGACAGTAGATGCGTCCCGCTTTTGTATAAAGTCATTTCCACCTCTTTTTTGATGAACGTAAAAATCTCACCTGTATTTATGTTTCTTCATTATTTTGTGTGAAGCCAAGGAAATAAGGGTTTTGTTTTTCATTAAGTATTACTTATTATTGTGTTAATAAAGTCATTTTTGTTTTATTAAATGTTTGAAGTCTTTAATTGATTTTTACTCTCAGCTCTCACACCGTAGAGGTATCAACCAGTTGTGTTATAATCTGTTTTCTCTTTATTGTTATTTATGTGCGACACCTGCCTCAGTAGCCACTCCTCTATCACAGATTATCGCCACATTTGAGATGTATCTTATTGTCTCAGTAAACGTCTTGAACATGAACCCCAACACATGCATCCTCCCTGACACCCCCTGCGGCCCCTGAGAGGGACACCGCCCCTCCTGACACCCTCTGCGGCCACTGGGAGGGACACCGCCCCCCTGACACCCCCCTGCGGCCCCTGGGAGGGACACCGCCCCCCCTGACACCCCCTGCGGCCCCTGGGAGGGACACCGGCCCCCCTGACACCCCCTGCGGCCCCTGTGAGGGACACCGCCCCCCCTGACACCCCCTGCGGCCCCTGTGAGGGACACCGCCCCCCCTGACACCCCCCTGCGGCCCCTGCGAGGGACACCGCCCCCCCTGACACCCCCTGCGGCCCCTGGGAGGGACACCGCCCCCCCTGACACCCCCTGCGGCTCCTGGGAGGGACACCACCCCCCTGACCCTACTTGTCAGGTGAAACAATTCTGGTCCGAGTTATCCTGAGTGTTTAATGTCGCCCCTAGCAACAGGCGAGGCTAATTACGGGCTATTCGTGCCCGTGCCACCCACCTCTTGAATGGCTTAATCTTTATCAATCATCAGGTGAGGCCAAGTCTACACTGCAGGAGGTCTAAGCTCTTGAATCACGCTCGGGGGAATTCCGGGTCGGGGACAGAGATGGTTGGGCATGTTTCCTTTCACTTGATGCCTCTGTTGTACACGGGAGTTAAGCAACTGTTGTGGGTTGCATCCTGGCGAAGGTTCACGTGTTCGACCTCAACATCTGGATGTAAGTCTAAGCACAGGCTTGCTGTTCCAGACAACGGGAATTGTTTACAGTGAGAGCGAGTCAAGACACCCTCACCTCCAGCGTCGGGTCCCCGTACGATCTTATCTTGAGGTTATCTTGAGATGATTTCGGGGCTTTTTGTTTTAGTGTCGCCGCGGCCCGGTCCTCGACCAGGCCTCCACCCCCAGGAAGCAGCTCGTGACAGCTGACTAACACCCAGGTACCTATTTTACTGCTAGGTAACAGGGGTATAGGGTGAAAGAAACTCTGCCCATTGTTTCTCGCCGGCGCCTGGGATCGAACCCAGGACCACAGGCTCACAAGTCCAGCGTACTGTCCGCTCGGCCGACCGGCTCACGATCCAGAGGACTGATAGCATATCTGCTGATATTACCATCAGTTGGAACAGTCGTATAGGGGGCATGGAGGAGGGTCCACACCCGGCGTACCAGTGGTGGCCAGGATCCAGATTCACGAAACAGTTACGCAAGTACTTACGAACCTCTCCATCTTTTCTCAATCTTTGACGCCTTTGGTTACATTTATTTAAACAGTTTACAAGCATGAAAACTTGCCAATCAACTATTGTTATTGTTATAAACAGCCTCCTGGTGCTTCGGAGCTCATTAACCGTTTAATAATTGTAAACAAAGCCGCCAAAGATTGAGAAAACATGGACAGGTTCGTAAATGCTGGCGTAATTGCTTCGTGAATCTGGCCCCCAGGCTACGACGGACGCCCACAACACGTGAGTCAACATAGGAAATGCATGAATTCAGTTATTATGACGGAGTTGTGGTAGTGGTCACGAGTCAGCTGAGCCAACAGCGTGTGGAGGATGAATCATGACAAATCATTCACCAAGGAATCCCGGAGTGAGGTGGAGAGGTGAGTCAGGCAGAGCTATGACAAACAAGCTATGTTTAGATTTAACAATATAACGACAGGATCTGGACGAGAACTAGAGGCCGTCATGTACGATACACCGAGCTGTTGCTGCTGGGAAAGAGCAAACCTGACAAAACAGGTACTCAAATCACCAGTTACAGCTCCTCATACTCTTCCACAAAGGAACCAACCACCACAGCACTCTCTATGACCAGTCGCGTTAGTATCTCACATGTTTGAAAGAATTACCAGGACCCAGATTCACGAAGCAATTACGCAAGCACTTACGAACCTCTCCATCTTTTCTCAATCTTTGACGGCTTTGGTTACATTTATTAAACAGTTTACAAGCATGAAAACTTCCCAATCAACTGTTGTTATTGTTATAAACAGCCTCCTGGTGCTTCGGAGCGCATTAACTGTTTATTAATTGTAAACAAAGCCGCCAAAGATTGTGAAAAGATGTGCAGGTTCGTAAGTGTTGGCGTAACTGCTTCGTGAATCTGGTCCTAGGTGTCCAGTCTCCAGTTTTATGGAGTAGAGTGAACGTCACAAGCCTAGGTCGACATGCGTTTAGAGTGAGTTAATAACTGTCTTTCGCAGTTATTCAACCACCAATACCAGCAACGTTTTCCTCAATCATAAATGAGTATACTTAAAACTATAGTTTTACTGGTTGACTTGCACACATTATCTAATGACCGCTATAATTATTTTCGACCTTCGGGGCAAATATAATTTCGGACCTCGAAAATATAATTTCGCCCTTCGGGGCAAATGTAAACAAAATAACACTTCAGAGGAGGCCGCTGTAATCCTTGCTACTTGCAACTGTGAATGCCAGGGGGGGACAAGAGCGTGTCCCTGGTGGCAAGTCCGTCTGTAGTTGCCGAGTGTTCCAGCGGTGTAGCAGCACCCCGTTGGGCCGGTAACCGGTTTGTGTTGTCGCTCAAGGACACAGCAGGGATGGGAGAGTGTGTTATGGGGGGGGGGGGGTAGGTTGGGACCTTGAGGCGTCTGCAAATGACTGTGAAACAAAATATTCATCACTAGCCCACACCGGCCCCCTCCTCCAGTTAAGGCAGTCGATTTGATTATGTGAATCTTGAGTTTTGCTTTGAAAGTTCACTTTATTTTCTATGCCAGTTATATACCTAAGTTGACAAAGTTTATATATATGTCTCGTTGAATATGACAGCATATTCCGTAATACTATTTTCTGATTTAGGGCTCCTATCCCTCCTACTAATGCAAATTTCTGCCCGAAACGCTGCGCGTACTAGTGGCTTTACACGACTGTAATTACCATTTTATGTATCCACACATTCCCGATGTACCTTCTTGTATATGCATAAATAAAAATAAAATAAATAAAATAAAAATAAAAAAAAGCTGTTGAATTAGGGTTCAACTGGAAGAGGCGTTCCAAAGTTTATAATATCCATTTTAAGCCAACCTGGAGTCATTTGACACCAGCAAGTGCAAGGTGATGAAGACAGGAAGACATGACAGAAGACCAGCAGGACGGTAGACAGAGAAGGGACAGCACCTCCCTGTAGCAACTAGAGAACACCACCCGGGTGTTTGCGGAAACACCTAAGTTGTAGCTCCCGGATACACACCACTCAGACAACACATACTCTACACTGACTGGCAAAAGTCACAACAGTATTCAGGAACCTAACTTCAAGAAGCATTTAGATATCTGTACACTACTACGTGAGACCACTTCTATAGTATGCCGCCCCATTGTCGAGCTTCTCGCTTCAAAAAGGACATAAAGGAAACATGATAAAGTACGGAGGTTTGAAAGATGGCTCGCGAGAGAGAGAGAGAGAGAGAGAGAGAGTCTCTCTCTCTCTCTCTCTCTCTCTCT
>WNGS01169498.1:47022520-47051251 GCA_020271785.1 Procambarus virginalis
CAACAAATTTAAGGCCTATCGTAAGCCTAATGCAGGCAATCATAGTACACATGTGCTATACTAGACAGGAAGTTTTGCCGTTTTGTTTACTTTAATTTATGATACAGAAAGTGGTTTACTTGTGGCCCATCGCTACGTCCTTCGACCAGTTATAAGTTCTATCATTTCTGGGGAAAGGGTTGAATACACGTCTCTTTGGGGGGAGGGGGGAATCCAAGCTCTATGTATCGTGCTCGACACATGTAACTATTAGCCTTTATCCAGAGAAAAGTAGGTTTAAGTCCTGGAAAAAATGGTTTCATACACCCCATTCTCCAATAATGAAAGTACTGTATTTATAGCAATTAGCTGGTAGGAGAAATGCAGAGAGGTACAGATGGGTAATATTAGCCATATACAGTAAATTTAATGTTGTAGAATGATTACTTGGGGATGCTCAGTATACCATAGGCACAATCCTGTATAAACACCAGAGGTCCACGGTTGTTCAACATCCTCCCACCGAGTGTAATAAATATTGCCGGAACAACCGTGGACATCAAGAGAAAACTAGATAGTTTTCTTCTAGAAGTGCCAGACCAATCGGGTAGTGGCGGATATGTGGGCCGCTCCAAACAACAGCCTGTTTTACCAGGCTCTCAGTTAAGCCTGGACCGAGGCTGGGCTTGAGAACAACTCCCAGAACCCCATCAAGCAGGGACTGTATACATTTTTGAGCCAGAGAAGGTAAGCAACAGCAGATAGGTAACTGGTGGCATACATGAATCAAAAGTCAGCCATGGAACTGCAATTTGAATGTTAGTAACACATCTGGCTTCAAAAATTTTATCTTTCAATTTCAAATAAATAGACCATTCGGTTTAAATCAGTGTCCACAACATTTCAAGTTGGCGGGATAAGTTTTCATTAAGATTATATAGTAAACAAGTACAATAAGTACATTCTTCTGTACCTAGAAGACTTCACTTCTGGTACACAAGTCAAAGTTCCCAGAGATTTGGGATGCCAATACAAGAGCAAAGTTAAGGTATCAGATTTACCAAGAATTTTATATTGGGGGCCAGTGACTCAAAACGGACATACAGACAAGAAGAGCAACAAGCAATGGTGTGATCAATGATTTGATCGAGGTACAAGTGACTACAGGACACTGGAAAACATGATTTTCGATCCTGACAATCAGGATATGCATGACTAAGCAGGGCATTCTGGATAATAAGGAGCAAGGCCTTGTTCCAAAAGTGCCGACGAGTTTATTGTCGCTAGTACAAAACAAGAGCAATTTCCCAATTGCTATGGCAGGCAAGGCAATTATTGGAAGAAAACATTCAGCCATCACAACTATACAACACTTTGAAAGAAATATTTGCGATAGGATGAAGGAAAATTATGGTGGGAATTAGGAGATTCACTTGTTTCAAGTCAAATGTTTCAAGCAAACAATAATGCAATTTGTCTTAAATTATAGCATGTATAAACCATCCCTCAATTTTGTATGTTGTATTTAACTACAACATAATAACATTGCTTATTACCATAATACCTAACAATCTCTTTCCCCCACCCAAAGATCGCAAAACCATTATAAATGATTTAGTTATCAAAGGCACCAAGCCTGGATACAAATGATTACGGGACACTGGGAAAGTAAGGTTTTCAATAATTCTGAAAATGAGATTCCACTAGACGAGTGGTTGCATGAAAATGCAGTTAACAGTAAAGGGTTAATCCTGTGTGGTCGATAACTAGCCACAAGCAAAGTTACATTTAATAGTATGCAATGTATGCCAGGTGATGATCACCACACTTAATTCAGCAATTTCACCGAGCTTGGCAGTCAACATTTGCAATAATAACTAGAGGCACAAGGGGTAACACATCAGTCGCAGTCCTCTCACCAAACGGAATATCTTTTTTTTTGTGTATCAATTTTGGGATAAAAATAAAATGTATTTTTTTTCTTCATTTACTTTAACGTTTACAGATAGGTATCCCGGAACTCGAAGTTCACCTCCTTGCCAGTTAGCTTCTTGTAGACAGCAGCAAATGTGTCGACCTGGAAAACATTTATTTAATCAATATTCCAGTATTTTATTTTATACTATTCCTCTATATAATATATATTCAGCTCTTCTTAGAATAAACAATCAGAAGTCATGTTCAAAAAGGATCATCATTGTTAAAGTTATACATGATTTTCCCAGATGTATCGCAGTTTTCATTGCGATTCTACACACAGTACATTAAATCCATACAATAAAACTATATCACTTGTGTATTCATTCCATTTGTATTGCATTATGCTGCTGAGGATGCACAACACACCTCCACTTCACCATACTTTGTACAGTGCTCGATCATGAATTCTAAATTTAATTATCTACAACTCTAATGCCTTACTCCCCTCACTAGAGCTCTCCATAGATGTAAGCACTAGAAGCTGTAAGCTTCTCCAGATGGTACTCTCACCCCCCCCCCACTGCTTTCTTAAATTCTACCCCTAACTCCAATTTCATTCACCCTTCTTGTCAGGCTATTCTCAGGCATATTGTACTTCATCCACTTCATTCCCTAAACACCTTTCACTTGTATCACCCCACACCCATCAACTTAGGCTGGATGGTAGAGTCGAGTCTCGCTTCATGCAGATCGGCATTCAATCCCCAACCGTCTAAATGGTTGGGCACCATTCCATTCCCCCGTCCCATGCCAAATCCTTATCCTGATCCCTTCCAAGTGAGATATAGTTGTAATGGCTTGATGCTTACTCCTAATAGGTCCCTCCGGAACGATCACCTCATTCTTCCCCTACCCTACACACTTCCTGCTAAGCAACAATGCATAGTTTTCCATTACCACTCCATGCAGCCCCTCTGCAACTATTCTTATCCTGTTTCTCGTTGTTCCAAATTTATGTATAACTATTGTCAAGCAGCAGAAACACCAAGATGTTTTACTGTTAAAAATATTTTAGATTTTGAAAATTTTTGTTTATAACATTGATTGGAAATGAATGCTTCAGGCTAACTACAAGTAAGTAAGTAATTATCAAAAGGCGGCACCAAACCGGGAAGGCTATGTAAGTCTAACTACAAATTACTCTCCAAATAGGACTGTTTTCAAGTTCCAATTTATAAAGTCAAATGTTTCAAGCAAACAATAATGCAATTTGTCTTTAAATTGGGATAGCATGTATAAACCATCCCTCAATTTTGTATGTTGTATTTAACTACAACCTATTAATGATGGTACTGAAAAAATAGGACCAGGCAATCTGACTACAGTCCTGTATTAAAATGTGACAAACTGCACCACTCATTGACAACTACTTAATTTGAAAAATGTCATCTTTAACAAAATCCAGCCTTAAAATACATTTTTAAATATAAAATTGCAGAAATTTACTAATAAATCTTAAGACTAATGCAATAGTACAGTACTTTATTTTTATTTATTTCTTTGGCAGATTACCTTGTGTTCGATGTTAGTTTGCTGTGCCTTGTCAAGATGAACCTTGATCAATCGGGAGCCATCAAGTCTAACTCGGATCCTCTTGCCCACAATCTCGGCAGGGAAAACAAGATCCTCCAGAATGGCATCGTGCACACAGGTCAAAGTCCGACTGTAAAGATTTGTCTATTATAATGTGAAAATACCTCATACAAATAAAATAGACATAATAAGAACTTCAGTTCTTCTTAGAGGATATCAAGTACCAATCATGGCACATCATGCTTGAAGGGAATGATCATCATTGTATATGGATAATCAGAATTAATAACTATTCTAACAATCTAGTTAAATATTAAATATGTCCTTGATAGGAATAGCAGATTGCTTGAAAGATGTGAATGGGATGAAGAAAATCTAATATAACAGTGGTAAATACAAAGTGTAAATGTTTTTTACAGAGCCTAGCTTATTTAATAGTCATCCAGCAAAGTGCTTATTTATGAATCCTCATCCTGATCCTTGGTACAACTGCCTAACGTTTACATCTTTAGGATGTAAGTCTCGAGTTGGACAGTCAGGCTTGTTCTCAACTCGGAATTGAGAGTTCCGGGTTTGAATCCCAGGCGGGACAGAAATGGTTGGCCTCGTTTCCTATCCCGTCCACCTTAGCAGTAAACAAGTATACAGGAGTTAGTTTGTGAAGTTGCATCCTGGGAAGGGTCAATATGACCCGAGGGAGTAGGTAAGTAATTATCAAAAGGCACTAAACTGCGAAGGCTATGTAGCACCATCAAATGTGCAGAATAATCAGAGGGAACTAAATATCACCAAGGATGTCAATACGAGAACAAAAATGCATAAGGCGAATGATATCAAAAGTATCCGATTCACCAAGAATTCTATTGAGGGACAAGTGACCGTGAGGGTACTGAAAATCAGGACATTCCACAAGTCAGAAAGCAAGACACGCTCATCCTGGAAGTCGGGACATTCAACAAGGATATGCACGACTGTAAGAGGGACAATGCAATTTAGACAATAAGGAGCAGGGCGGTGCTCCATTAAGTGACCGTGAGTTAAGCGTGTATGGCCAACACGCAACCTTGCCAAAGCCGTTTCCCATCACCGGTTACGGTGGCAGGAGGAAGGCCATGGGGATACACTACGCTTAAGAGTATGCAGTTTGTTACCAACAACCCTGCCAACGGGCAAATATGGAGGATTGAATAACTTGGTAAAAGTCGGAATGAGGTATACCTTTACGGGAGATGGGACAAGAGTGGATAGCTTTTCTAGCTGCAGCATCCGCACGCTCATTTAAAGAAATGCCAATATGGCTGGGAACCCAGCAAAACTACAGATTTAAATTTACTGGAGATAGAAACAGCCAATGTTGAATCTCGACGACCACCGGATAGACTGGATAAAAGGACCCTAGAGCCATGAGGGAACTACGAGAGGCAACCACAACCACAAAGGAGGATTGACAACGAGAAAGCAGGAGACGAAGAGCATAGAGAATAGCATAAAGTTCTGCTGTGAAGATGCTAGTCTCCGGAGGAAGGACACACATACAAGTGCGGTCAGGAAAAACAACAGAGTAGTCTACACCGCCTGCAGACTTAACCCATTGGTGAAGATGGAAATAGAGCGGGAGTGTAAAGAAAAGTGCTCAAGGAAAAGGCGTTTCAGAACTGTAAGAGGGGTAAACGTAGGAGGGGTAAAAGCTTTAGTGATGTGGGTCAAGGATGTACAAAATTTTGGAAGGGGGACTCTCCATGGGGGCGTTGTTACATTAAATGACCATGAACCAAGTGGGTGTGATATACAGGTACAATCTACCCAGAGCAGTCCTCCAATGCTTATTGTAGTCATCCTTAAGAACACAGTGTATTACCTCTAGTGCCAGCATAATGACTGCTGAGAGTTGTGGATAATAGCATGAACGACTGGGAAGAAATCTACATAGGGAACCCATATCTTAGCCTGCCTTAGCCCTAGAATATAAGCCTGCCCCAACTGAAAGCTACAAGTCAAGTTTGAACCTATTTCATATGCAAAACAAATATTTGTGAGTATACTTTTGGTTATGAGTAAACATGCCCCCTTTGTTGACAAACACACTAGGGACAAGGTGAAAAAATTACAGTCTTCCAAATGTTCTTGAGAATTAGGGCTATGTCAATGAAAGAAAACTAAGAAAGCAAGCAGATTCCTTACACAACTTTCCTCGCCCCATCAAGGTTCAGCCCAAGACCATTTTTTTTTTAAATTCCCATAAACTAGAGGATTGGAACACACTTACAAAGCTTACAAAGGAGATTAACAAGGAATTAAGTGCTGAATCCTAACTATCACCTTCAAGGTAATCTAATTATAATTATCAGGAAAAAGCACTAGGCTAGTATGACTCTATAGCACATGGGGACACAAGGACAAGGATCTGGAAAAGGACAAAGGGAAGGAATGCTGTTCAACGCCTTGGACCGACTGCTGTCCTGTAAGAAATGGTCATTGTGGTACTGACCAGTCTAGGTGGTTGATAGTCACCTTAAAGAAACCTGGGATAACCTCAAATTAAATTTGAGGCAGCAATTTTAAATTACACATTATATCTACCCAAAAAATTAAAGCTAATTAAAAATGCCTCTCAATATAGTATATTTATAAGCCTCCACTACCACCCATTTTCATCCAAACTCCGAGAAAATACATTAAAGATACACACACACACACACTAGAAAGAATTTTGTCAGTGTCAGTGGTAGTTAACAAATGGAATGCATTAAGCAGTGATGTAGTGGAGGCAAACCCCATACACAGTTTCAAATGTAGATATGATAAGAGCCCAATAGGCACGGTAATCTGTACACTAATCGATTGACAGCCGAGAGGTGGGACCAAAGAGCCAATGCTTAACCCCCGCAAGTACAGTAGTACAACTAGGCGAGTACGTAGTAAAATAGCATACCTCCTGGGTCTCTTTTGCTTAGGAGGGTTTTTCATCTTGCGAGTTGGCTTCGCTAGAATGCGGCGCTGTGCAATCACAACAACATGTTTGCCACTAAATTTCTTTTCCAGTTCACGCACCAGGCGCTGCTGAACCCGTTGAAATGCACGCAGCAGTGGCACAGGTACAATATTGCAATGCACTGAAAATATAACAATTATTGCCAACAAAGAACCAAAATTAATTTATTTTGAATTAAGAATATTTATAATACATGCTATACTATACTGTATTCACAAAGTAAAACAAAATATATATATACATTTTCTTGAGCTTTTCCTACTAAATTAACAGGAAACTCATTTAGTAAGCATTTACAAAAAAAAAAATGAAAGTACTGTATATGAAATTACAAAGTTTAAATTTATACAAGCTTCCACGTTAAATGAACCACCAATCACTTGCCAGTTCACATTGGGTGCAACCTTACGCACACTGCAAGATGTAGTAACTTGCTGCCCAATGTGTAAATTTAGGCACACACACACATGACATTATTTGTAGTTTTGACTATTTATGGATAGCAAGATTAATTAAATAATGGAAAACCCATCTTGAAACCCAGTATAAGAAAAACACTGCCTAATTACAACCATGCTATGATAAAATATTTATGATTATCCTTAGTTTATATCAAAATCTATAAAGATCAACGTTAGATGGTTCCTGAAAGAAAAATTAGAATGTAGATGTTGTACATATATCTCTCTCATTTTGCACACTTGGAAAATACAAATTCAATAGCATGTGGATTATTATTTTCATACCAAATTTTGAAGAGCAGGTTTAATGTGGGTAAGCTGCAGCCTCAACTAATTCTCTGCAGTTTCAAACTCTCTCAAGCACTATATGTTCACTTACTTCTTAGGTTTATAGTCTAGCATCACTGTACATCCCAAGCATTCAGGGATAATATACTGTATTTGCTGCTGGAATGTGGAGGGGGCCATTATATATTATGAGTCAAATATTTTATTTGGGTAACATAAATTGAATTTTGGAAGAGACTGGAAACTAATCCTCCTTTTACAATACTCTGTATTTAAATTTTGATCTGGTTGGTTGGTTTTCCTTGAAAGGAGGCAACATTCTTGCTGGTGCCAGATCAGCCTAGGTGAGATGGCTATGTTGGCCTGCCATAAAACAAAAGCTTGGATTGAGGAAGTAGAACTCCTGTACCTCCAAAACTGGCCACAGGTAAGTAAACCATTCATTTGCTTTCTAGTACAAAAGTTGGAATTGTACAATACATATTGTATATGCATTGTACAATTCCTTCTACATCCGGCACCTCGGATGCATTTCCGATGGTTCCTTTCATATAAAAGGGGTGACGCCGAGGAAAATAAGACTCGCGTCCCTACCAAAAACACTTTGGTAGGGACGCACTATATATGCACTTTCTAAGCATTAAAAATGGGCTTTTAACACACAATGTGCATAACTACTGTTGGAAGAGAAGGACTGCCACAGACTGCACTGAAGTAGCCAAATTCTGCCTTGGGCTAGTTCATTAAGCTCCACACCATGCATGGGACAGCAGTGCCAAAAGGCCTGTGACAAGTGCTTCAGCAGCCAGCTCACCCATAACACTTTCTTACTCTATTCCCCTCCCCTCGTCTTCCTGGGTGACTTTTGTAACTATCCTTGTCAGACACCAACATACATATATATTTCCACACATACAATTATAGGTACAGTATAACAATACTTACCCAAGAACTAACTGGCACATGGTCTATGACACCTACTGTTTGGTATAACATTAATACTGGACTATATTACAATTGGATAGTACAGTCCAGTTTATGTTATGATCTTAAAATCGTACCTTATCGTTACATATATTAAACTAACCTTCTTGTCCCCAACATCAATCTGCTTGGCTCCAGTAATTGAGAGTTCTCGAAGCTGTGCTTTTAGCTCCGAGTTCATCTCCAAGTCGAGCAGAGTCTGCCCGATGGAGGTTTCGAACTCATCGGGCTGTTCAGCCGTCTGCTTGGTTATCTTGCCGTTACAAAACTGCGGCATCTGTCAACAAGACATTCTAATAAGAATATAGCTAATACAAAAGTTATGTCTAGTAAGGTACAGTACCTCTAACCTATTTCTGAGCAGTGTTAATTTATCTTCACAAAAGTGAAACATTTTATTCTCAAACACCCTCAAGGTGTGGGCCAAATGTATACACCATTCTACCTTTGACAAACTATTTTTATCATCAAATTTCCCATATTATTAATGTAGAATTAAAAATGGAAACAAACCGTAGAATTTAGTTTTAGTACACAACCTAATTTTTCATACTCTGGGGAAATTTACCAAAGCAAAATTTTTTATTAACCTATAATAACGGTGAATAACTACTAGAACCTATCTGTATAAAGGTTTTGCCACATTTGATATTTTCCACACCCTCAGCCTCAAATCTCATTTTCAAAGAGGTGAGCAACCTATACTAAGGTATGCAAAAATTACACCAGGGCAGTACTTCGGATTCGTAATTCTGAGGTTCTGGGCTCGATTCCTGGTGGAGGTGGAAACAAATGGGTAGTTTCTTTCACCCTGATGCCCCTGTTACCTAGTAGTAAATAGCTACCTGGGACAGCTGACAGCTGCTATGGGCGGCTTCTTGGGGACGTGACAAAAAGGAGGCCTGGTCGAGGACCAGGCTGCGGGGACGCTAAGCCACAAAATCATCTCAAGATAACCCAAAATGAAAAATGAACCCTAGTATTTTGTTTAAAATATGTTCAATGACTTTCCCAAGGACTAAAATGGTTTTTCGTGTTACGTCAATCTACAATAATCTTTAAAAAACGACTGGGGCTATATTAATAAAAGGAATTACCATTCATATCCTAATTTTTCTAACTCCCTGGGTAAATCTTAAAGCAAAACTTTAATTTCACTATAACATGGAAAACTATCAAGGAAGAAACCCATCTGTAAATAGATTTTTCCCTCACTGCCAGTATTTCTCAGGCTCCAGCACTAATTCTGGGCCACTACCGGGGGACCAGGGAGCCGGTCGGCCGAGCGGACAGCACGCTGGACTTGTGATCCTGTGGTCCTAGGTTCGATCCCAGGTGCCGGCGAGAAACAATGGGCAGAGTTTCTTTCACCTTATGCCCCTGTTACCTAGCAGTAAAATAGGTACCTAGCTGTCACGGGCTGCTTCCTGGGGGTGGAGGCCTGGTCGAGGACCGGGCCGCAGGGACACTAAAAAGCCCCGAAATCGTCTCAAGATAACCTACTACAAATGGTATAAATGAACTGGGGACCACACAAGTTTCCCCACACCCACAAAATGATAAAAAAACTGAACATAGAAAAAAAAAATTTGCAGGAAATTACTTTACCTAATATGAATTTTACCACTGGTCCCCCCCCCCTTGGAGTCTGAACTTTTTATAGACAATTATAAATTTGGAGGAGAAATCCAGTGCACAAATTTAGTCAGTTTAGAAGACATTATAGAGAGGTACCACTGTATAGGCTTAAAACATAGATTTGGGTATAAAAATATTAAGAAATTAATGTTTTTGAATAGGAACAAAAATAAGTTCCGACTTGTGTTCAATGAAATTGGGAAGTCATTTATAAAAGAATAAGAATATAATGAATGCAGAAAGCCTATTAATCTATGTGAAACTGCTATTTATACCCAACAATGCTCACTTGTGTCTAACCTATGCATGAAGTAAGTAATTATCAAAAGAAGGCACCAAACGGGAAGGCTATGTAGCACCATCAAATGTGCGGAATAATCAGAGGGCACTAAATATCACCAAGGATGCCAACCTATACATGAAACAAATCCAGCAACATCTCTTGTGTTACCTAGCACTGTTCCATAAATACAGTAAGCAATCCAATTTCCGAAATGTTCACCCAATTCATCTATACTGTACCAGTACACCGAAACTTTTATTACTGGTGAAAGTTTTTATTGAAAATTTTAGAACCAAGCAATTTGCAGTGCCCCATAATATTGCAAATTATTAATTATTGTATTGTTTCTATTAGAATGTCATTCACATCTTGAGGGCTCTTAACAAAAACTACCACAAAAAAATAATAAGAGTGTACCCAAGCTTTCGTCAGTCCATCATCCTTACAATGACAACCATGGCCGACACATGCACCTTCAGTTCCAAAACTCTGCATGCACACAGGAAGATCTCCCAATCCAAAATTCTTGCAAAGTTGGATCAAAGTTGTTCATCGGGAAGACACCATGAGTTTAGGATTAAGACAGACTATTCCAATTCAGAATCTGAGTGAGGAACCAACTGCTTGGTATAGTGATGTGATGAACTTCCACTACATGTAATACAACCATGTACTTGAGCCAGATATAGACTATATGTTGAACAAAGGTGAATCTGGTGGAAACACTTTACCAGAATTTACCGACGTTGACATTTGCAATGGTGAGTGATGCTAGCCCAGGCAGAAAACTTAGTGGTGAGAC
Source organism: Procambarus virginalis (assembly GCA_020271785.1). Taxonomy (NCBI): domain Eukaryota; kingdom Metazoa; phylum Arthropoda; class Malacostraca; order Decapoda; family Cambaridae; genus Procambarus; species Procambarus virginalis. The sequence goes on from WNGS01169498.1 coordinate 47,033,461, forward strand.
AGCATCATTTCCCAGGATTTGCAGTGTTTTGTGGAGGACTTTTTTAACAGTTTTACACGTGTGACCAAAGAGCTCAAGTTAAAGCTTGAGTCAAGCTCTCTGGGGGCACGCTGGAGCCCATGAAGGAATGACAGCTGTGCCGTGGCTGCCACCACATTGACACTGGAATTGTGACTATTCTTAAATTAACCATGTACCTTGATTTGATGCTACAAATGCAAGTGTGGGAACAATTCCCTTGTTGTGGATGAAATGTGTGAAATGGATTATTTAACAGTATATTTTGACAAGGTAATGATGGAACACATTGTGAAGGAGACAATTGGACTGGAACTTAGATGGAGGGAGTTATCAAGGGGAAAGTGCCAAGCCATTACGACTATATAGCACTGGGAAGGACGGAAAGACAAGTATTTGGGATAGGACTGGGGGGAAGGGGGAAGAATGGTGCCCAAACACTTGGACGGTCGGGGATTGAACGCCGACCTGCATGAAGTGAGGCCGTCGCTCTACTGTCCATCCCAAGTCGTTGGCAACTTAGATGAAAAGGAAGGATTTACATCTGTAATCATGTACAGTATACATAGATGGAAAAAAAAAATAATGTGGCTGAACTGAATACATTCTTGGTTATAACAATGCTTATGGCACATGGACAGAAACATGTTCAAGAGGTACAGTGCAACCTGGGTGCTGTCAAACCAACACCAACATTTAGCAAGTTCTCACTGTTGTTCCACGTTAGATTCCCACTTCTCTGGTGCACACACTTGAAGGATAACGTAAAAGCAACCAACTGGAAAACAGGGCAATTCTTCAGTTATCTGAACATGTTCGTTCAGGTAACCTGAACAACATGTACAAATCTTTTATTTACCAGTGCAGAAGGTTGTTGTGGACATCTCGGGTTGTTCAAAAGGTCAAATGTCCTTCAAATGGGATATACAGCACCTTGAAATTATTAATTTGTAAGACAGTACTTCACTGAAAATCCTGTATTCAGCTAGCAATGTTGACAAAAAAGGTCCACACATTCTTTGAGTGTGGTGGAAAGACTGATGGCACCAATAGTGAACAAGGGAAACATTTTGTACACCAATAATTATACCAGGCCCTCCATCCAGTTACTTGCTTGAACACAATACTGCAAAATATGGCACAGTTAAAGCACAAATAAGCAAATGCCTTACTTAGAGCTGAGCATCAGTATTGGTGACTGTCAGTATGCAAAAGTGATGTGTTGGCAGTGAAATGGATTAATTAGCACGAGGTATTCACACTGGAGACATGGATAGTGGAGTGGAATGCTAAACCCCTGAACCAGACAAAAGAACTACAAACTACATGACATTAGACTAACAAATATGACTCCGAGATACCACAATGTTCATTGTGAAAACTGGAGAGAATATTAATGCACAGTGATGTAATCATGATCACTATTAGATAAACACACAAAGGCAATACTGCACATTATTCAGCAGTCATAGACAGCCCAACAATGGAATAATTTTTGTCTCAAGCCAAGGACATGTTACTGCATAAAATTGAGTACCTGCCACCTATTGGAAAGTGAGCAAAATACTAATGAGAGTGCATTGTGTGCGGGACCAGAGTAAGAACAGAAATGCAGATAGATATGATACAAAGAGTAGTGCTGTGTGCCATCTCACTGTCACAGACTACTGTATCACATGCAAGAAATTTTGTGTTGATATTCATGTACTATATTATTATAGTTGGCACAGTAATGTATAAGATGCTTATAACCTTACAAGAAAATAAGTTGTGTATACTGTACCACTATTGGCATACAGTACCAATACATGTGACCACAGATAAACAAGGTGAGAAACTGAAAATAAATGAACCAATAAACAGAAAATAAATTGCCAACAAAGGACTATGGCCAACCACCCTAGCCCAGCTACCAAATCCACAACTTCACCAGGTCCCTATGGCTAAACCATGGTATATAGGATTGCACAGATTCCAACATTGCAGGGGACGACCATGAGCAATCAGTGTAGTCAGATTTGCAGCAACACGACTTGCGAGGTGGAGAGTATAGAGGTCGATTCCGAACAGGAGTTCTAGTAGAACAGGCAACACCAACCGAAACCGTCGTCTGGCCATTACGAATACTGCAGTGGAATATACAAGGTCTTGGAAATAAAAACCACATCCTTCAGGAAGCTGCACTCGGCACAAAAGCAGATATAATCGTTTTGGGAGAAACTTTTCCCAGCCACGAAATCCTTCAGATTAGCTGGATATCAGCACTAACCGATTCTCATGCTTCCTAGATTCTAATTAACAATACCATCAGGAAAACAATTTTGTGCATGTACATGACAATGTAATGTTTTACCCTGTGCTATTTAATTAAAGGTTCAAAGATCCTGGTAATAACAACATAAGAATTAAGGTAACTGCAGAAGGAATACCAACCCATTCGAGGCAGCTCATTTAGATCCACCTAATCTCATTCATATATATACATCTAACCTACACCTGAAACAATAAACAATCGAGACCCTACTCTTTATTATGTTTGTGGCAATTGGTTCCACAAGTCAACAACCCTATTGCCGAACCAATAATTACCCAGGTTTGATCTAATACTCTGATCTCGGGAACTGGTTGGGCATTAGTTTGATAGATCGGTTATTGGGGGTGGAAGCTAAATACTTTTTTCCTCTAATAAATACAAAGTATTTATTTAGAATACAACCAGTTTCTTTGCCATTATCAATTACTTACCTCTCTTAATTTTTACCGTTTAATTTACCTGAAAGTGTTAAATTGGCCTCTACATCCTGTTATCTGCAATTAATGAATTGTAGTTTATGGCTAACACTTTCTAAATTCCTTTACCTGTATCACCATGAGTTCTACAGAAAATCTCATGTCTATTTGGTATATGCATTAAAAATATCTATAATTCTCAAAAACTGACACAGTACAATTATCATGGACTAAACCTAGACTGGAGCCAGTTGGCCGAGCGGACAGCACGCTGGACTTGTGATCCTGGGTTCGATCCAGGCGCCGNTATGTTTCTAGCTTATTCTGGTGTTTTTTTTTTATTTCCAAATACTTGTTTGTTCTGTAATCAGCTTGGCGTTGTGTTGAGCCATTTTTAGGTATTAAACAAAGCTTGTATAAGCTTATAAAACCACAAAATTCTGAGCATTACGATGATTACGTTCAAAACTGACTCAACTCGTATTAAATACCGCAGATATTTTTCATATATTCGAAACGAACTTATCTTTCAACGTCATTGTTATGTGTTTATTATATATAAGGCTTATGATAAAGGCCTACAAATCTACCAGTAGATTTACTAAACTACATTACTACAGTAGTAGATTTACTAGTTTACATTACTAAACTTCTATTAATGGTAATCTACTATTACTATTGGTCTATTATATTTTTAGTTATTGCACTGTGTTAATTTGTTGAATCAAATTATGAATTCGAATATAGTAGGATTTTGTGCAGTCAACTTATTCGACATTATTATATGAATGTTTGACTCCGAGTTTAGGCTTGAATAAATACTGATCATAAAATTTTTTATAACATCATATTGTTATATTATATTAACATTATATATTAACATTAACATTATATTGTTATTGATTCATAACATCATCTTGAGATGATTTCGGGGCTTAGCGTCCCGCGGCCCGGTCCTCGACCAGGCCTCCTTTTTGTTACCCCAGGAAGCAGCCCGTGACAGCTGTCTAACTCCCAGGTACCTATTTGCTACTAGGTAACAGGAGCATCAGGGTGAAAGAAACTCTGCCCATTTGTTTCCGCCTCCACCGGGGATCGAACCCGGAACCTCAGGACTACGAATCCGAAGCGCAGTCCACACAGCTGTCACGCCCCCCCCCCCGTACACTTGGGTAATTACACACTCATTCTGTAACTACACAGGTAATTACTCATCCTGTAACTACACAGGTAATTACTCATCCTGTAACTACACTTAGGTAATTACACACTCATCCTGTAACTACACTTAGGTAATTACTCATCCTGTAACTACACAGGTAATTACTCATCCTGTAACTACACTTAGGTAATTACACTCATCCCGTAACTACACTTAGGTAATTACTCATCCTGTAACTACACATAAGTAATTACACACTCATCCCGTAACTACACTTAGGTAATTACACACTAATTATTCAAATGTAGATATGAGAATATGTAGATATGAGCCCAGTAGGCTCAGGAATCTGTTAATTTAATTAACAGATTCTATTCTACTCTAATTTTACAATTAGAGTCGCTCTTAGGACGCTAACAATATGTTCTTAAATTGCATAGGTTCGCGGTTAGTGAGGCATCAAGACGTTGACCACCGCCAGGCACTTATCTTGAGGTTATCTTGAGATGATTTCGGGGCTTTTAGTGTCCCCGCGGCCCGGTCCTCGACCAGGCCTCCACCCCCAGGAAGCAGCCCGTGACAGCTGACTAACACCCAGGTACCTATTTTACTGCTAGGTAACAGGGGCATAGGGTGAAACTCTGCCCATTGTTTCTCGCCGGCGCCTGGGATCGAACCCAGGACCACAGGATCACAAGTCCAGCGTGATGTTCGCTCGGCCGACCGGCTCCCGGGTAAGGTGAAAATACAAGAAGCAAACTTTACCAAGAATAATGCTAAGATGCATGACTGTTACAAGCATGCCTAGCTGTCTCCAGGACAAGCTTGTCTTCCCCCTTGTTGTTCACGGCTGTCTGAGGTGGATTACAGACAAGACTGTCACACAAAAGACAATTAGAGGATCAAACAGACACTAGAGGACAACACAAACGACAAACGCAGAGTAATGACAAAGAACCGACACAGCACGAAAGACAAAAAGAACCGGCAGAATACACAGGAGAGAGAGAGAGAGAGAGAGAGCGAGGAAGAGAGAGAGAGAGAGAGAGAGAGAGAGAGAGAGGAGAGCGAGAGAGAGAGAGAGAGAGAGAGAGAGAGAGAGAGAGAGAGAGAGAGAGAGAAGAGAGAGAAGAAAGAAAGAAAGAAAGAAAGAGAGCGAGAGCGAGCGCGCGCGCGCGAGAGCAAAGAGCCAAAGAAGAATCTTAGTCAAAATAATGAGTACAATGTTTTGGTGGCCAGAAATACTTGCGCTACGTGTTGCACAGCGTCAATGCAGTTTCATGTGTCTAACTAAAAAATGTTATGATCAATATCAGCCAGAACGTCTTATATGACATTTACCCGAGAATAGGCCATAACAAAATTAGCGCTTTTTACCTCAAGATGTCGAACATTTGGCAGCGAACTCTCCGGATACAGCTATAGAGCTTTGTGTGAACCAAACGACCCCAGGGAAAGTGCTGTATGTCGTAGGCGGAAAAGTTGTGGTGATGATGGTAATGGCGCGGGTATGGTGGACAGGGGTATGGGGTGGACATCAAGGGCAAGGCTAATTACTGTCAGTTGTATAGCGAGGGGCTGGGACGGGTAGAGGAGGAGCCAGACGGACCCAGAGTACCTGGAGGTGATGGTCGGCGCCAGAAGCACCACCCTCACCCCCCTGGCGTACCCTGACTCCGCCTCACTTATTGATTCTTCTCCCCCAAGCCTCTCACCACACGGAAAATACTGACAAAGATGGAGCCAGGTGTCACAAATAGGTCATGAACGAATCTACGGTGGGCTTCGTTTTTTTGAGAGCGAGTTTTGCTGTAGTATAACCTCATCCCTGCCCACTCAACATATCTACCTATACTAAACTGTTGTCTCGAGTAATCTTCAGATCTTGATGGAAGAATCATCACTTTCATTCATACAAGCCTTTGAGGTCAAGGAAGACAGGTACACTATCTGGGCCAATTATCAAGAGTATAATATCACACTCAAAATAAGCAAGCGTATCGGTGGCGGCGACTGAGTATACTCTACAACGTTAAATTTACAAACTATACCAAATATCACGACACATATATACATATCCACTAGAACACATCTCATTAGCAGAGTAGGATGCATTGACCAACATATGGGACAATATTAATGATCATAAGAACCACTTAACTGTGTTCGGTTGGGTATAAGACCAGGTGCTATCTTGTATGGGCCAATTAAGCCTTCTGTGGTTGCCCTTATTCATTCTTACTTCAGTTTTAGTTAATTTATTATGCACCTCACACCCACCCTGAGAGCACTAGTGGAAAACAAAAACTAATTAAGGAATCTAGGCATGCTAGCCTAAGCAATAATAAGTGATTCTACATTAATTTTGTTACCCGGAAATTTGTTCCATATATTAACCACCCAATTTTTAAGTTAAAAATTGGCTCAATTAAATACCAGTTTAGCCGAGCAAGTTACAGTTCCAGCTATAATTATTGTGTTCAATAGGCACATGCTGGAGAAATTTCGTTATTGGGAAATCCTGCTTTCGACACTGCTCTGAACAAGTGAAATGGACCGTCAGCCAGCTTGGTTGAAAAACAAGCTTCAAAAAAATAATTGGATAGGTAATTTAGTCCATAATCCTGAAATTAAAGTACTGTACGCAGGAGTTTGGGCTATGGCACCAATATGAACCCATAGTAGTCTTGCATTATTGAACTTTGACAAACCAAAAACGTCTTTAATGGCAACAAATTTAAGGCCTATCGTAAGCCTAATGCAGGCAATCATAGTACACATGTGCTATACTAGACAGGAAGTTTTGCAGTTTTGTTTACTTTAAATTTATGATACAGAAAGTGGTCTACTTGTGGCCCATCGCTACGTCCTTCGACCAGTTATAAGTTCTATCATTTCTGGGGAAAGGGTTGAATACACGTCTCTTTGGGGGGAGGGGGGAATCCAAGCTCTATGTATCGTGCTCGACAATGTAACTATTAGCCTTTATCCAGAGAAAAGTAGGGTTTAAGTCCTGGAAAAAATGGTTTCATACACCCCATTCTCCAATAATGAAAGTACTGTATTTATAGCAATTAGCTGGTAGGAGAAATGCCGAGAGGTACAGATGGGTAATATTAGCCATATACAGTAAATTTAATGTTGTAGAATGATTACTTTGGGGATGCTCAGTATACCATAGGCACAATCCTGTATAAACACCAGAGGTCCACGGTTGTTCAACATCCTCCCACCGAGTGTAATAAATATTGCCGGAACAACCGTGGACATCAAGAGAAAACTAGATAGTTTTCTTCTAGAAGTGCCAGACCAATCGGGTAGTGGCGGATATGTGGGCCGCTCCAAACAACAGCCTGTTGTACCAAGCTCTCAAGTCAAGCCTGGACCGAGGCTGGGCTTGAGAACAACTCCCAGAACCCCATCAAGCAGGGACTGTATACATTTTTGAGCCAGAGAAGGTAAGCAACAGCAGATAGGTAACTGGTGGCATACATGAATCAAAAGTCAGCCATGGAAGAACTGCAATTTGAATGTTAGTAACACATCTGGCTTCAAAAATTTTATCTTTCAATTTCAAATAAATAGACCATTCGGTTTAAATCAGTGTCCACAACATTTCAAGTTGGCGGGATAAGTTTTCATTAAGATTATATAGTAAACAAGTACAATTCAAGTACATTCTTCTGTACCTAGAAGACTTCACTTCTGGTACACAAGTCAAAGTTCCCAGAGATTTGGGATGCCAATACAAGAGCAAAGTTAAGGTATCAGATTTACCAAGAATTTTATATTGGGGGCCAGTGACTCAAAACGGACATACAGACAAGAAGAGCAACAAGCAATGGTGTGATCAATGATTTGATCGAGGTACAAGTGACTACAGGACACTGGAAAACATGATTTTCGATCCTGACAATCAGGATATGCATGACTAAGCAGGGCATTCTGGATAATAAGGAGCAAGGCCTTGTTCCAAAAGTGCCGACGAGTTTATTGTCGCTAGTACAAAACAAGAGCAATTTCCCAATTGCTATGGCAGGCAAGGCAATTATTGGAAGAAAACATTCAGCCATCACAACTATACAACACTTTGAAAGAAATATTTGCGACAGGATGAAGGAAAATTATGGTGGGAATTAGGACATATTTAACATTGCTTATTACCATAATACCTAATAATCTCTTCCCCCCACCCAAAGATTGCAAAACCATTATAAATGATTTAGTTATCAAATGCACCAAGCCTGGATACAAATGATTACGGGACACTGGGAAAGTAAGGTTTTCAATAATTCTGAAAATGAGATTCCACTAGACGAGTGGTTGCATGGAAATGCAGTTAACAGTAAAGGGTTAATCCTGTGTGGTCGATAACTAGCCACAAGCAAAGTTACATTTAATAGTATGCAATGTATGCCAGGTGATGATCACCACACTTAATTCAGCAATTTCACCGAGCTTGGCAGTCAACATTTGCAATAATAACTAGAGGCACAAGGGGTAACACATCAGTCGCAGTCCTCTCACCAAACGGAATATCTTTTTTTTTGTGTATCAATTTTGGGATAAAAATAAAATGTATTTTTTTTCTTCATTTACTTTAACGTTTACAGATAGGTATCCCGGAACTCGAAGTTCACCTCCTTGCCAGTTAGCTTCTTGTAGACAGCAGCAAATGTGTCGACCTGGAAAACATTTATTTAATCAATATTCCAGTATTTTATTTTATACTATTCCTCTATATAATATATATTCAGCTCTTCTTAGAATAAACAATCAGAAGTCATGTTCAAAAAGGATCATCATTGTTAAAGTTATACATGATTTTCCCAGATGTATCGCAGTTTTCATTGCGATTCTACACACAGTACATTAAATCCATACAATAAAACTATATCACTTGTGTATTCATTCCATTTGTATTGCATTATGCTGCTGAGGATGCACAACACACAACACACCTCCACTTCACCATACTTTGTACAGTGCTCGATCATGAATTCTAAATTTAATTATCTACAACTCTAATGCCTTACTCCCCTCACTAGAGCTCTCCATAGATGTAAGCACTAGAAGCTGTAAGCTTCTCCAGATGGTACTCTCACCCCCCCCACTGCTTTCTTAAATTCTACCCCTAACTCCAATTTCATTCACCCTTCTTGTCAGGCTATTCTCAGGCATATTGTACTTCATCCACTTCATTCCCCAAACACCTTTCACTTGTATCACCCCACACCCATCAACTTAGGCTGGATGGTAGAGTCGAGTCTCGCTTCATGCAGATCGGCATTCAATCCCCAACCGTCTAAATGGTTGGGCACCATTCCATTCCCCCGTCCCATGCCAAATCCTTATCCTGATCCCTTCCAAGTGCGATATAGTTGTAATGGCTTGATGCTTACTCCTAATAGGTCCCTCCGGAACGATCACCTCATTCTTCCCCTATCCTACACACTTCCTGCTAAACAACAATGCATAGTTTTCCATTACCACTTCATGCAGCCCCTCTGCAACTATTCTTATCCTGTTTCTCGTTGTTCCAAATTTATGTATAACTATTGTCAAGCAGCAGAAACACCAAGATGTTTTACTGTTAAAAATATTTTAGAATTTGAAAATTTTTGTTTATAACATTGATTGGAAATGAATGCTTCAGGCTAACTACAAGTAAGTAATTATCAAAAGGCGGCACCAAACCGGGAAGGCTATGTAAGGCTAACTACAAATTACTCTCCAAATAGGACTGTTTTCAAGTTCCAATTTATAAAGTCAAATGTTTCAAGCAAACAATAATGCAATTTGTCTTTAAATTGGGATAGCATGTATAAACCATTCCTCAATTTTGTATGTTGTATTTAACTACAACCTATTAATGATGGTACTGAAAAAATAGGACCAGGCAATCTGACTACAGTCCTGTATTAAAATGTGACAAACTGCACCACTCATTGACAACTACTTAATTTGAAAAATGTCATCTTTAACAAAATCCAGCCTTAAAATACATTTTTAAATATAAAATTGCAGAACTTTACTAATAAATCTTAAGACTAATGCAATAGTACAGTACTTTATTTTTATTTATTTCTTTGGCAGATTACCTTGTGTTCGATGTTAGTTTGCTGTGCCTTGTCAAGATGAACCTTGATCAATCGGGAGCCATCAAGTCTAACTCGGATCCTCTTGCCCACAATCTCGGCAGGGAAAACAAGATCCTCCAGAATGGCATCATGCACACAGGTCAAAGTCCGACTGTAAAGATTTGTCTATTATAATGTGAAAATACCTCATACAAATAAAATAGACATAATAAGAACTTCAGTTCTTCTTAGAGGATATCAAGTACCAATCATGGCACATCATGCTTGAAGGGAATGATCATCATTGTATATGGATAATCAGAATTAATAACTATTCTAACAATCTAGTTAAATATTAAAATATGTCCTTGATAGGAATAGCAGATTGCTTGAAAGATGTGAATGGGATGAAGAAAATCTAATATAACAGTGGTAAATACAAAGTGTAAATGTTTTTTACAGAGCCTAGCTTATTTAATAGTCATCCAGCAAAGTGCTTATTTATGAATCCTCATCCTGATCCTTGGTACAACTGCCTAACGTTTACATCTTTAGGATGTAAGTCTCGAGTTGGACAGTCAGGCTTGTTCTCAACTCGGAATTGAGAGTTCCGGGTTTGAATCCCAGGCGGGACAGAAATGGTTGGCCTCGTTTCTTATCCCGTCCACCTTAGCAGTAAACAAGTATACAGGAGTTAGTTTGTGAAGTTGCATCCTGGGAAGGGTCAATATGACCCGAGGGAGTAGGTAAGTAATTATCAAAAGGCACTAAACTGCGAAGGCTATGTAGCACCATCAAATGTGCAGAATAATCAGAGGGAACTAAATATCACCAAGGATGTCAATACGAGAACAAAAACGCATAAGGCGAATGATATCAAAAGTATCCGATTCACCAAGAATTCTACTGAGGGACAAGTGACCGTGAGGGTACTGAAAATCAGGACATTCCACAAGTCAGAAAGCAAGACACGCTCATCCTGGAAGTCGGGACATTCAACAAGGATATGCACGACTGTAAGAGGGACAATGCAATTTAGACAATAAGGAGCAGGGCGGTGCTCCATTAAGTGACCGTGAGTTAAGCGTGTATGGCCAACATGCAACCTTGCCAAAGCTGTTTCCCATCACCGGTTACGGTGGCAGGAGGAAGGCCATGGGGATACACTACGCTTAAGAGTATGCAGTTTGTTACCAACAACCCTGCCAACGGGCAAATATGGAGGATTGAATAACTTGGTAAAAGTCGGAATAAGGTATACCTTTACGGGAGATGGGACAAGAGTGGATAGCTTTTCTAGCTGCAGCATCCGCACGCTTATTTAAAGAAACGCCAATACGGCTGGGAACCCAGCAAAACTACAGATTTAAATTTACTGGAGATAGAAACGGCCAATGTTGAATCTCGACGACCACCGGATAGACTGGATAAAAGGACCCTAGAGCCATGAGGGAACTACGAGAGGCAACCACAACCACAAAGGAGGATTGACAACGAGAAAGCAGGAGACGAAGAGCATAGAGAATAGCATAAAGTTCTGCTGTGAAGATGCTAGTCTCCGGAGGAAGGACACACATACAAGTGCGGTCAGGAAAAACAACAGAGTAGTCTACACCGTCTGCAGACTTAACCCATTGGTGAAGATGGAAATGGAGCGGGAGTGTAAAAGAAAAGTGCTCAAGGAAAAGGCGTTTCAGAACCGTAGGAGGGGTAAAAGCTTTAGTGATGTGGATCAAGCATGTACAAAATTTTGGAAGGGGAATTCTCCATGGGGGCATTGTTCCATTAAGTGACCATGAATCAAGTGGGTGTGATATATAGGTACAATCTACCCAGAGCAGTCCCCCAGTGCTTATTGTAGTCATCCTTAAGAACACAGTTATTACCTCTAGTGCTAGCGTAATGACTGCTGAGTTGTGGATAACAGCATGAACGACTGGGAAGAAATCTACATGGGGAACCCGTATCTTAGCCTGCCTTAGCCTTAGAATATAAGCCTGCCCTAACTGAAAGCTACAAGTCAAGTTTGAACCTATTTCATATGCAAAAGAAATATTTGTGAGTATACTTTTCGTTATGAATAAACATGCCCCCTTTGTTGACAAACACACTAGGGACAAGGTGAAAAAATTAGTCTTCCAAATGTTCTTGAGAATTAGGGCTATGTCAATGAAAGAAAACTATGAAAGCAAGCGATTCCTTACACAACTTTCCTCGCCCCATAAAGGTTCAGCCCAAGACCATTTTTTTTTAAATTCTCATAAACTAGAGGATTGGAATACTTACAAAGCTTACAAAGGAGATTAACAAGGAATGAAGTACTGAATCCTATCACCTTCAAGGTAATCTAATTATAATTATCAGGAAAAAGCACTAGGCTAGTATGACTATATAGCACATGGGGACACGAGGACAAGGATCTGGAATAGGACAAAGGGAAGGAATGGTGTTCAACGCCTTGGACCGACTGCTGACCTGTAAGACATGGTCATTGTGGTACTGACCAGTCTAGGTGGTTGATAAGGTCACCTTAAAGAAACCTGGGATAACCTCAAATTAAATTTGAGGCAGCAATTTTAAATTACACATTATATCTACCCAAAAAATTAAAGCTAATTAAAAATGCCTCTCAATATAGTATATTTATAAGCCTCCACTACCACCCATTTTCATCCAAACTCCGAGAAAATACATTAAAGATATACACACACAGGTAGGGGGCCAGGTAGCCTGGTGGATAGCGTTGCAGGACTTGTAATTCTGTGGCGCGGGTTCGATTCCCGCACCCGGCAGAAACAAATGGGCAAAGTTTCTTTCACCCTGAATGCCCCTGTTACCTAGCAGTAAATAGGTACCTGGGAGTTAGTTAGCTGTCACGGGCTGCTTCCTGGGGTGTGTGTTGTGTGTGTGGTGTGGAGAGAGAGAAAAAAAAAAAAAAAGTAGTTAGTGTAGTTAGTAAAACAGTTGATTGACAGTTGAGAGGCGGGCCGAAAGAGCAAAGCTCAACCCCCGTAAAATACAACTAAGTGAATACACACACACACATTAGAAAGAATTTTGTCAGTGTCAGTGGTAGTTAACAAATGGAATGCATTAAGCAGTGATGTAGTGGAGGCAAACCCCATACACAGTTTCAAATGTAGATATGATAAGAGCCCAATAGGCACGGTAATCTGTACACTAATCGATTGACAGCCGAGAGGTGGGACCAAAGAGCCAATGCTTAACCCCCGCAAGTACAGTAGTACAACTAGGCGAGTACGTAGTAAAATAGCATACCTCCTGGGTCTCTTTTGCTTAGGAGGGTTCTTCATCTTGCGAGTTGGCTTCGCTAGAATGCGGCGCTGTGCAATCACAACAACATGTTTGCCGCTAAATTTCTTTTCCAGTTCACGCACCAGGCGCTGTTGTACCCGTTGAAATGCACGCAGCAGTGGCACAGGTACAAATATGGCAATGCACTGAAAATATAACAATTATTGCCAACAAAGAACCAAATTAATTTATTTTGAATTAAGAATATTTATAATACATGCTATACTATACTGTATTCACAAAGTAAAACAAAATATATATATACATTTTCTTGAGCTTTTCCTACTAAATTAACAGGAAACTCGTTTAGTAAGCATTTACAAAAAAATGAAAGTACTGTATATGAAATTACAAAGTTTAAATTTATACAAGCTTCCACGTTATATGAACCACCAATCACTTGCCAGTTCACATTGGGTGCAGCCTTACGCACACTGCAAGATGTAGTAACTTGCTGCCCAATGTGTAAATTTATGCACACACACACACACGACATTATTTGTAGTTTTGACTATTTATGGATAGCAAGATTAATTAAATAATGGAAAACCCATCTTGAAACCCAGTATAAGAAAAACACTGCCTAATTACAACCATGCTATGATAAAATATTTATGATTATCCTTAGTTTATATCAAAATCTATAAAGATCAACGTTAGATGGTTCCTGAAAGAAAAATTAGAATGTAGATGTTGTACATATATCTCTCTCATTTTGCACACTTGGAAAATACAAATTCAATAGCATGTGGATTATTATTTTCATACCAAGTTTTGAAGAGCAGGTTTAATGTGGGTAAGCTGCAGCCTCAACTAATTCTCTGCAGTTTCAAACTCTCTCAAGCACTATATGTTCACTTACTTCTTAGGTTTATAGTCTAGCATCACTGTACATCCCAAGCATTCAGGGATAATGTACTGTATTTGCTGCTGGAATGTGGAGGGGGCCATTATATATTATGAGTCAAATATTTTATTTGGGTAACATAAATTGAATTTTGGAAGAGACTGGAAACTAATCCTCCTTTTACAATACTCTGTATTTAAATTTTGATCTGGTTGGTTGGTTTTCCTTGAAAGGAGGCAACATTCTTGCTGGTGCCAGATCAGCCTAGGTGAGATGGCTATGTTGGCCTGCCATAAAACAAAAGCTTGGATTGAGGAAGTAGAACTCCTGTACCTCCAAAACTGGCCACAGGTAAGTAAACCATTCATTTGCTTTCTAGTACAAAAGTTGGAATTGTACAATACATATTGTATATGCATTGTACAATTCCTTCTACATCCGGCACCTCGGATGCATTTCCGATGGTTCCTTTCATATAAAAGGGGTGACGCCGAGGAAAATAAGACTCGCGTCCCTACCAAAAACACTTTGGTAGGGACGCACTATATATGCACTTTCTAAGCATTAAAAATGGGCTTTTAACACACAATGTGCATAACTACTGTTGGAAGAGAAGGACTGCCACAGACTGCACTGAAGTAGCCAAAATTCTGCCTTGGGCTAGTTCATTAAGCTCCACACCCTACATGGGACAGCAGTGCCAAAAGGCCTGTGACAAGTGCTTCAGCAGCCAGCTCACCCATAACACTTTCTTACTCTATTCCCCTCCCCTCGTCTTCCTGGGCGTCTTTTGTAACTATCCTTGCCAGACACCAACATACATATATATTTCCACACATACAATTATAGGTACAGTATAATAATACTTACCCAAGAACTAACTGGCACATGGTCTATGACACCTACTGTTTGGTATAACATTAATACTGGACTATATTACAATTGGTTAGTACAGTCCAGTTTATGTTATGATCTTAAAATCGTACCTTATCGTTACATATGTTAAACTAACCTTCTTGTCCCCAACATCAATCTGCTTGGCTCCAGTAATTGAGAGTTCTCGAAGCTGTGCTTTTAGCTCCGAGTTCATCTCCAAGTCGAGCAGAGTCTGCCCGATGGAGGTTTCGAACTCATCGGGCTGTTCAGCCGTCTGCTTGGTTATCTTGCCGTTACAAAACTGCGGCATCTGTCAACAAGACATTCTAATAAGAATATAGCTAATACAAAAGTTATGTCTAGTAAGGTACAGTACCTCTAACCTATTTCTGAGCAGTGTTAATTTATCTTCACAAAAAGTGAAACATTTTATTCTCAAACACCCTCAAGGTGTGGGCCAAATGTATACACCATTCTACCTTTGACAAACTATTTTTATCATCAAATTTCCCATATTATTAATGTAGAATTAAAAATGGAAACAAACCGTAGAATTTAGTTTTTAGTACACAACCTAATTTTTCATACTCTGGGGAAATTTACCAAAGCAAAATTTTTATATTAACCTATAATAACGGTGAATAACTACTAGAACCTATCTGTATAAAGGTTTTGCCACATTTGATATTTTCCACACCCTCAGCCTCAAAATCTCATTTTCAAAGAGGTGAGCAACCTATACTAAGGTATGCAAAAATTACACCAGGACAGTACTTCGGATTCGTAATTCTGAGGTTCTGGGCTCGATTCCTGGTGGAGGTGGAAACAAATGGGTAGTTTCTTTCACCCTGATGCCCCTGTTACCTAGTAGTAAATAGCAACCTGGGACAGCTGACAGCTGCTATGGGCGGCTTCTTGGGGACGTGACAAAAAGGAGGCCTGGTCGAGGACCAGGCTGCGGGGACGCTAAGCCACAAAATCATCTCAAGATAACCCAAAATGAAAAATGAACCCTAGTATTTGTTTAAAATATGTTCAATGACTTTCCCAAGGACTAAAATGGTTTTTGTGTTACGTCAATCTACAATAATCTTTAAAAAACGACTGGGGCTATATTAATAAAAGGAATTACCATTCATATCCTAATTTTTCTAAACTCCCTGGGTAAATCTTAAAGCAAAACTTAATTTCACTATAACATGGAAAACTATCAAGGAAGAACCCATCTGTAAATAGATTTTTCCCTCACTGCCAGTATTTCTCAGGCTCCAGCACTAATTCTGGGCCACTACCGGGGGACCGGCCGACCGGGGGACCAGGGAGCCGGTCGGCCGAGCGGACAGCACGCTGGACTTGTGATCCTGTGGTCCTAGGTTCGATCCCAGGTGCCGGCGAGAAACAATGGGCAGAGTTTCTTTCACCTTATGCCCCTGTTACCTAGCAGTAAAATAGGTACCTAGCTGTCACAGGCTGCTTCCTGGGGGTGGAGGCCTGGTCGAGGACCGGGCCGCAGGGACACTAAAAAGCCCGAAATCGTCTCAAGATAACCTACTACAAAATGGTATAAATGAACTGGGGACCACACAAGTTTCCCCACACCCACAAAATGATAAAAAAACTGAACATAGAAAAAAAAAATTTGCAGGAAATTACTTTACCTAATATGAATTTTACCACTGGTCCCCCCCCCCTTGGAGTCTGAACTTTTTATAGACAATTATAAATTTGGAGGAGAAATCCAGTGCACAAATTTAGTCAGTTTAGAAGACATTATAGAGAGGTACCACTGTATAGGCTTAAAAACATAGATTTGGTATAAAAATATTAAGAATTAATGTTTTGAATAGGAACAAAAATAAGTTTCCGACTTGTGTTCAATGAAATTGGGAAGTCATTTATAAAAGAATAAGAATATAATGAATGCAGAAAGCCTATTAATCTATGTGAAACTGCTATTTATACCCAACAATGCTCACTTGTGTCTAACCTATGCATGAAGTGAGTAATTATCAAAAGAAGGCACCAAACCGGGAAGGCTATGTAGCACCATCAAATGTGCGGAATAATCAGAGGGCACTAAATATCACCAAGGATGCCAACCTATACATGAAACAAATCCAGCAACATCTCTTGTGTTACCTAGCACTGTTCCATAAATACAGTATGCAATCCAATTTCCGAAATGTTCACCCAATTCATCTATACTGTACCAGTACACCGAAACTTTTATTACTGGTGAAAGTTTTTATTGAAAATTTTAGAACCAAGCAATTTGCAGTGCCCCATAATATTGCAAATTATTAAATTATTGTATTGTTTCTATTAGAATGTCATTCACATCTTGAGGGCTCTTAACAAAAACTACCACAAAAAAATAATAAGAGTGTACCCAAGCTTTCCGTCAGTCCATCATCCTTACATGACAACCATGGCCGACACATGCACCTTCAGTTCCAAAACTCTGCATGCACACAGGAAGATCTCCCAATCCAAAATTCTTGCAAAGTTGGATCAAAGTTGTTCATCGGGAAGACACCATGAGTTTAGGATTAAGACAGACTATTCCAATTCAGAATCTGAGTGAGGAACCAACTGCTTGGTATAGTGATGTGATGAACTTCCACTACATGTAATACAACCATGTACTGAGCCAGATATAGACTATATGTTGAAACAAAGGTGAATCTGGTGGAAACACGTTACCAGAATTTACCGACGTTGACCATTGCAATGGTGAGTGATGCTAGCCCAGGCAGAAAACTT
>WNGS01169498.1:47082895-47094506 GCA_020271785.1 Procambarus virginalis
CCACGCCGTGCTGTATATTTTAGTACTTGTCTAATATATCCTGTGTGTATTGCCTTGAAGGAGTCCTGACTTAGTTTATTAAACTATGTTCTTATGTCTGCCAGCGTCCCATATGCTGCTGATGTCACCAGTTTATGCTTGTGCCTCCGATGTTCGTGCTGGAATTATCTCCACTCCTAAATCTCTTTTCTAACTTCTTACATGGTTACCTTCCCCCTAATGGTGTGGGACACCACCTGCTCTCCTTTCTACCTTTCCAATCTCCATTACCTTACACTTTATGACATTGAATTCCAGCAACCAGTCCACTCGTGCAGCCTATCAAGATTCCCTGCAACTTCTTGATGTCCTCTTCTCTGTTTATCTTCTCCGTCAGTTTTGCGTCATCTGGAACCATCGACACGTACGAGCCGACTCCCTGGGTCGTTTACATAAATTAAGAACAATAATGGTCCAAAACCCAAGCCTTGTGGGACCCCCCACTTGTACATTCATCAAACTCTACACCACCTCTGTGAACCTGTGCTTTTATGCCTTCATGTATTCCTTCATCCTGTTCATTGTTTTACCAGTTTATCGCAGCTTGCTTCTCCATCTTGTTCAACAGCCTCTCGTCAGCGCCACGAAAGAGACCACCAGTGTAAAATGCAAAATCAAATACTCTCACCCCAAATATATTTTTCCAGTTTTTATTTTGGTGGTCCTGTTATAAAATGGTGATAGTTTTGTTAGGCACAATTTTCCCTTTCTAAACCCCCTTACCCTTGAGGTGCTTCCGGGGCTTAGCGTCCCCGCGGCCCGGTCGTCGACCAGGCCCCCTGCTGTCTTTACGTTACCTGGTTGATCAGTCCAGCAACCAGGGGCCTGGTCGACGACCGGGCCGCGGGGACGCTAAGCCCCGGAAGCACCTCAAGGTACCAAGTTGGTCTCCGTTATTCTCAGCCTAATTTTTTCCTCCAGCAATTTACACTTAAGTATAGCTAGCAAGAATGTCTAATTTACCGCCTCTTGCCAGTCACCCTTTTTTAATACTGGGCCAGTATATTTCCCCCCTTTCCAAAATTCAGACTTCATGTCTCAGCCTTTTATGTAACACTTTAGACAGCATTGACAAAGTCCTCCTACAGCCTCCTCCAGCAGCTATGGTGAGATTAAAGTCTAATCTCTATTTTGCCACATCAAGTTCTCTGCAGGTGTTTGACCTCTTCAACACTGGCTATCATCCACATTTCTTCCAAACTTTCATCTCACAGGAAAAAACACCTTGTCTCCACATTTATTCTATTGTAAAGACGTCACTAAATCTTTTGTCGAGTTCCTCACATACCTCCTTATCGTTTTCTGTGAGGATTCCTTCTGGGGCCAGATTCACGAAAGCACTTGCGCAAGCACTTACGAATCTGTACATCTTTTCTCAATCTTTAGCGGCTTTGTTTACAATTATTAACAGTAATGAGCTCCGAAGCACCAGGAGGCTGTTTATAACAATAACAACAGTTGATTGACAAGTTTTCATGCTTGTAAACTGTTTAATAAATGTAACCAAAGCCGTCAAAGATTAAGGAAAGATGTACACACGTTCGTACGTGCTTGCGTAAGTGCTTTCGTGAATCTGGCCCCTGGTCTCCTTAACCTGATTACAAGAGGTCTTTGACTACATGTACTTTTCTCGTCATCAAGGTATAGAGGAGCTTTGGTTGGTCCTGACATTTTGCCGCGGTGTTATTTTGTCTCTAAGTTTCTCTTCTGCCTAATGTATTAACTTGTGGTTCTTTCTCTCTGCTTCTCTTTTTATCTTCTTTTCCGGGTCATTATTTCCTCTCTGTAGCTCCCCTACATTACCTCTTTATCCAGTACACTTTTCTTGTCCACTTCCTTGTGGAGTGGCAACGGTAATGATAATAGCGAGAGGAGAGAACCGTGAGGCAGAAATCGCAAGTTTCCATCAAACAATACCTGAGGGTGTCACGCTTCATGGTGGTCCCCCTTCCCCACACCCCACCCTCTGCCTCCCCCCCACACACCTGGCCAGCCAACACCTTCCCACCCACACCCCTGGCCAGCCAACACCTCCCTACACACATACTTGACCAACCACCACCTCCCCACACACACACCTGGCCAACCAACACCTCCCCACACACACCTGACCAACCAACACCTCCCCACACACACACCTGGCCAACCAACACCTCCCCACACACAACCTGACCAACCAACACCTCTCCACACACACACCTGACCAACCAACACCTCCCCACACACACACCTGACCAACCAACACCTTCCCACACACCCTGACCAACCAACACCTCCCCACACACACACACCTGACCACCAACACCTCCCACACACACACCTGGCCAACCAACACCTCCCCACACACACCTGACCAACCAACACCTCCCCACCACACACCTGGCCAACCAACACCTGGCAAGCCACATATGCCAACACTCCAAGAGTAGACTATATTAAGCACCAATATCATGCCAGTGACTGGTCCTAGACGCCAGAAGAATGATCTCTCACACGCATAAGTAGCTGTACCTCTCTAAATCAAGAGAAACAAATGTTTTTAATATAATGCACAAAACTCTAGACATTTATGCTTGCTGTTATTGTGAATGATAAATACAGTACTTGTGCCATTACTGTAGTGACTAAGGATACAGAACACACAACGTACTCTATGACCTATCATTATGCATCACTTTAAACAGCTGAACATCGGTTACTGAATTTCTTGTCCAACTACTTGGGCTGGACGGTAGAGCGACGGTCTCGTTTCATGCAGGTGGGCGTTCAATCCCCGAGTGTCCATAAGTGGTTGGGCCACCATTCCTTTCCTCCGTCCCATCCCAAATCCTTATCCTGACCCTTTCCAAGGGCTATATAGTAGTAATGGCTCGGGGCTTTCCCTTGATAATTAATTAATTGAATAAATCTGAATATATATTCAGTCATTATTTTCAGTTATGAGCACAAGGCTGCGGGCAGATAGTGGCCATTGTCGGGGACAGGAAGCCTGAGGCTTACCTACACCCCCCCCTAGCATCTCCAACTATTGACCTCGCCCTATGGTGCATGCCACAACAGTTCACTAACTCCCGCCCGCCTAATTTAATAATATTATTGAAGCAGTACAGGCTTAACCAACAAGTGGGCTCGCTTACGTCCATCATTTTGAAGTCTGACTAGAAACTATGACGGTGTCCGCACGGGCTACAAGGGAACTCAATAGGGTTGGTAAGTCTTATTCTCGACAATGTAAACTAAATAAATAGGCCTACTTAAAGCATTACATACAATATGTAACTCTTCATCTACTTATGTATTCTTACGTGAATAAAAATTTGAATTTGAATTGTATTCGTTAAAGTTTGGCGCGTAAGGAAAACGGACCGTTGGAGCAGGGGCTGAGGGAGAGGCGCCCAGCTACTGTAGAAAACGGAGGCAGAGGGCGTGAACCAGGACTTCCATCTATGCTATTTCTGCAAGTGTTTATTTAAGGAGAATTGTGAATGAAGTCACCAATTTGATCGTTTCTATGTAAAGAAGTGGAAGCAGGAGCCACGTGGTGGACCGCTCCATACTTAAGGCTGCCACTATTGGTCGCCCGGTGCAGCCTATCCACCCCCAAAGATAATTCAGAAGACTTAAGTTACGCCAACACGTTAAGGGAACTTAAGCCGACAATGGAGAATAAGAAACAGGAGACATGACCACGTAAAGCACTCAAAATCATTAATAAAAGACCTGGCGCCAGATTCACGAAAGCAGTTACGAACGTGTACATCTTTCCTCAATCTTTGACGGCTTTGGTTACATTTATTAAACAGTTTACAAGCATGAAAACTTGCCGATCAACTGTTGTCATTGTTATAAACAGCCTCCTGGTGCTTCGGAGCTCATTAACTGTTTAATAATTTAATAATGTCATGGGTTCGTATCCTGGCCGGGGAGGATTTACTGGGCCCAATTCCTTAACTGTAGCCTCTGTTTAACGCAACAGTAAAATGTGTACTTGGATGAAAAAACGATTCTTCGCGGCGGGGATCGTATTCCAGGGACCTGCCCGAAACGCTACGCGTACTAGTGGCTGTACAAGAATGTAACAACTCTTGTATATATCTCAAAAAAAAAAAAATTGTAAACAAAGGCGCCAAAAATTGAGAAAAGATGTACAGGATGTACATCTAAAAAGATGTACGTTTTTAAAGCGAGAGAAAGCAAGATAATATACATGGAAGCGGGAAACGAGAAGAAATGCAATGATCACCCCGTACAGGATACGGGTATTTCAGCAAGCGGAATGTACTGAAAGAAAAAGTTATAGAAGCCACCTCCATCCACAAGCTTCAATTGAAATAAGTTTATTGAGGTAAAATACACACAAAGGGATGAGGTAGCTCAAGCTATTCTCACCCCGTTCAGTACATCGTGTTAATACATACATAGACACACATCACAAACAAACATATTACCAAACATTCTGAGAGATAAACATGTACATTTCCTTACAAGCTTCATTGTAGGGCGCCGGCGAGAAACAACGGGGCAGAGTTTCTTTCACCCTGATGCCCTCTGTTACCTAGCAGTAAATAGGTACCCGAGAGTCAGCTGTCACGGGCTGTTTCCTGGGGGTGGAGGCCCGGTCCTCGACCAGGCCTCCACCCCCCAGGAAGCAGCCCGTGACGGCTGACCAACTCCCAGGTACCTATTTTACTGCTAAGTAACAGGCACACCAGGGTGAAAGAAACTCTGCCCATTGGTTCTCTCCGGCGCCCGGGATCGAACCCGGGACCACAGGATCACGCGTCCAGTGTTCTGTCCGCTCAGCCAGCGGCTCTCTTATTTAGACAAGACAAAATACATCTCAATGGGATAGATTAGCCGTCAGTCTTACAGATGTGGCTGGAGTGAACAGGTGTACAGCCGTAATATCCGAACAGCTTACTAGTAGACTAAATTACTACTAGAATTAGTAGTAATTTGAAAGACCTAAAAATGCTAGAAGGTTTGAGCCAAGAACATCATGGGCAGCCTTTACCAGCCGCCCATGACAACAATTAACTTGTCAAGAGTACTATCTTTGGCGGGTATTTTTGGCAGGTATCTGAGCCGTACCTTCCTGGCTCCGGCACACCTCATGCACGGCGCCGCCCCTACACGCCGCCCCACCACCCCGCCCCACCACGCCGCCCCACCACGCCGCCCCTACACGCCGCCCCTACACGCCGCCCCTACACGCCGCCCCTACACCCCTGCCCACCACGCCGCCCCTACACGCCGCCCCTACACGCCGCCCCTACACGCCGCCCTACACCCCTGCCCACCACGCCGCCCTACACGCCGCCCCTACACGCCACCCCACCACGCCGCCCCTACACGCCGCCCCACCACGCCGCCCCTACACGCCGCCCCACCACGCCGCCCCACCACGCCACCCCACCACGCCGCCCCACCACGCCGCCCCACCACGCCGCCTCGCCACCTCACCACGCCGCCCCACCACGCCACCCCACCACGCCGCCCCTACACGCCACCCCACCACGCCGCCCCTACACGCCCTACACTGCCTTACCATTCTAATGGTAAACCTCACTTTACTATTTAAAAGGTCATATTATAAACTAAATGTCACTCATTTTATGCCTAAAACTGAAGTTTGAATTAGGGTGACATACGTTTAGTCCATCCAGTATTGTAATGATTTAAAACCGGGAGCCGAGTATGTGTGTTCCCGGGCGCACCTGCCATGGGCTAGCCACCACAGCTCCGTCAGTCACCGCATGATTCCTGTCCTGACATATTAAGAGGCAGCGAACCACCCACTCCAGTCTAAAAAGTATCAAAACATGCAGAAAGGGCAAAGATACGTGGATAAAACGAGGCTACTGACCATTAGCGAGTATTGTGAAGTGCTTTAAGTTGCAAGTATAAGGCAATGTGTGAGTGTGTGGTGATGGGTTGCCTAGCAACAGGGATGGTCTTCTCATCTTAGAGTCGTGTGTTTATCGACTTTCTTGCCTCACAACAATTGCCTTTAAACCTTCCACATTATCATCTACACCTCGAGGGGTTTGGGGTGCTTGTCTTCGTGTCTACTCTCTCAACTCACTCCAATCCTTGTGCTCAGTATCTCAACTCTACATTTTCTGCTTCTGCTTGCTGGAGTGTGAGCCGTCTCCCTCACACACCTGTGTGAGCTGTCTGCAGCTCTCCCTCACACACCTGTGTAAGCTTCAGGTGTTTTTCGTGCCTGGAGTTGTTTCATTCCGTTTCTTCATAATGTCTCCTGCAATCAGAAACGTTGTTCCAGCCCTGAATGATGGATAACTATATTCTTTTCTCTGATCGCTTGCTGTTTTTCTTCATAACTAGTGAAATACTACATGACAGGAATCACTGGCCCCTCACTTGAGGTATTTAGTGCTATATTCTTTCACTTGTTTAAGATTCAGTTACTGGGACCTAAAAGTTCCAAGTAGCACGGGCTATGGTGAGCCCGTGATGGACTTACCTGGCACAGGAGCGGGGCTGAAATTTGTTCACTGTCGGCGCCCATCCTAAGTGATATTAAGGTTTATCCACTACTCCTGCTGATGCTGCTGTTGCTGTTTGCAACGCCTCTGCCATATTCTGACAAAGTTCACTTCTGTAGCATCTGGCAACTTGGCTCTCCGTGTGTTCGTTATTTGTGCTTCACAATATATTCACCGCCACTCTTAGTTCTTGTATGGAATTTGGCTCTTGTGTGGATAGTTGTTGCTGCACCATTCCTTCCTCGGTCCCATCCCAAAATCCTGACCCCTTCCCAGTGCTATATAGTCGTGATGGCTTGGCGCTTTCCCCCTGATAGTTCCCTTCCCTTATGTGATGTGTGTATGTGTACGTATGTGCATGTGCGCGCGCGTGTATGTGTATATGAAGTGAGACAGACAGAATTCCCCACACCACTCGTGCTAAATAGTCTATCCTTGTATAGACAGCAATACACCGTCTTCCAACTTTCTGGTAGTACTCCTGTTGCTAATGATTTGTTATATATCAATAGTAAATGAACATCACAATCCTTCAGCTTCCTGTTAAGTTTCCATACGTGATCCTTCCTGACAGCTCTACCTTAGTGGTCTCCAGCTCCCGAGTCCCAACTTTTAAGAGAGGATTTTGCCAGGCTTGTCTGACGACTGCCTGGCAAAACAACAAAGCAAAGCTTGCAACTGTTGCATCAGTGATGCAGCAGTTGCCACACATCACCGACTGCTATGGGGAGAGGTGGTGCATGACGCGAGCCTTCATATAGCAGAGTAAATGATACATCCCTGTGTTAAAGGTGGCCCTGGTCCCACCCCCCCCCCTGCACCACCACCCGGCTGTCTGCTGCACACCCCCCCCCCCGGCTGTCTGCTGGACACACCTCCCCCCCCCCCGGCTGTCTGCTGCACACACCTCCCCCCCCCCGGCTGTCTGCTGCACACACACCTCACCCTCCAATGTCTCGAATAAAAAGACAATATTTTGAGACTTGCATAAAAATTAAAGATGAAAACCAGCAGACTCAAAGACAAAAGGTGTAAAAAAAAACACAGCAGCAGACGAAGACCTAAGAAAATGAGGTAGAAGAGGAGAGAGACAGAGACAGAGACAGGAGATAGAAACGTTGAGCAAGAGTACGGTTGTCACTGGGGCGGACCCACCCCCGCTCACTGCGCCCCCCACCTCCTCTAAGTCATTATAATATGTGCACAATGGTGTGCACAATGGTGTGCACAATGGGCTGCCGGAAAAGTCATCCTCCGCCAGCTCTCAACCAGCGCCTTAAGTGTCACTTGAACACCCGATATAACGAGGCTCTACCATACCAACCCGTTCTCGCACTTGCTTATAGTCAATATCTTGCTTATGAAACAGTGCATATGTGACATACTAATTGATTGTGAATATTTGAGTTTACCTTGAAATGCTGAATAGAAAACCACACCCTAACCTTCTTAGTATGTTAAGATATTGAAATTAGTACTGAACCTATCTTGTGGTTATCTTGAGATGATTTCGGGGCTTTAGTGTCCCCGCGGCCCGGTCCTCGACCAGGCCTCCACCCCCAGGAAGCAGCCCGTGACAGCTGACTAACTCCCAGGTACCTATTTTACTGCTAGGTAACAGGGGCATAGGGTGAAAGAAACTCTGCCCATTGTTTCTCTCCGGCGCCCGGGATCGAACCCGGGACCACAGGATCACAAGTCCAGGGTGTTGTCCGCTCGGCCGACCGGCTTCCTATACCTATATTGATATTACACTTATCAAAAAAAATATTTAAATAAATTGTAAAGTAACGCAGGATATTGTCAAATTTTGTATAAAATCTCTAGTGTTTAATAAAACAGAGGAAAATTTAATGCCTTGAAAAAAATATGGCTTGGAATATGTCACATATGTACTTATTTATAAGCGAAATAATTACTATAAGCCATATATGTGCTGTCTTGTGCGAAAGCGGGTTGCCCACACGCAGCTACCAACCCCTAGCCACACGCAGCGACCAACCTCTAGCGACACGCAGCAACCAACCTCTAGCCACACGCATGGTATATCAAACACATTAAGAAAAAAAAGACCAGACAATTTGAATGTTGTCCGAGTACATAACAAAAGACCTGTACTTTATGCCTTCAGTTGAACAAATCTGTGTGAGTGAGGCGGACACGACGACCGCGAGGAGTTATAAAACACACACATTCAAGCCAAACGAGTCCCCCTGGGCCTAGAGGAAGGACTCTCCCGAGGTGCTAAAAGAGTGTCAAGACAAACTAACATGACTGACATACATGGATGATAGGATGTAACAAGGAGTGAGAGGGGGGTCTAAACATGATTATTTATACATTTATACAGAATAGGACTGAAAACAATGCAATACAAGTTTGAGATATATATATATATATATATATATATATATATATATATATATATATATATATATATATATATATATATATATATATATATATATATTTCACACCACACAAACATTTGAGGACCCCTCCATCAGCCATAAGGAGGGGCGCTGGTGTCTCGGTGGACAGCGCTTGGGATTCGTAATCCTAGGGACCGGGGATCGATCCCCGGCAATGACGGAAACAAATGGGCAGAGCTTCTTTCACCCTGCTGTCCCCTGTTCACCTAGCCGTAAATAGGTACCTGGGAATTAGATAGATGTCACGGGCTGCTTCCTGGGTGTGTGTTTGTGTGCGAGGAAGAGTGAGAGGAAAAAAAAGATGATTGAGCCAGACCAAAGGTCAAAACAGCCAGACCAAAGACCAAAACATCCAGACAAGACCAACACAGCTAGACAGACGGGAGGAGGTGGCGGAGAGAGAGAGAGATCGAGGGAGAGAGGAGGGAGAGAAGGAGGGAGAGAGAGAGGAAGAAGGTCAGGGCGGACGTGGGGACCCGAGGCGGTAGACGGCCAGACGCAACTATTGATTAATCGCGGCCATGTGCGTGGGCAGGCAGGTGCACGTGGCCGCGCCAGACAGCATGGCGCCGGCACCTGCCCGACGCGGCGCGTGTTCCCGCCCGCCAGCCCGCCCCGCTTAAAGCTAATATCCAGATGTGTTGGTGGTTCTTCAGGCGTCCGGCCGCCCACCTCCACCCCTCGGCCACACCCACACCTGCCCCACACACACACCTGCCCCACACACCCTCTGGCGTAACTAATTGCTTACCACTGTTGGGTAATTAGTGGGTACTGGATTAAGGTGCACCTAGGGTACTAGAAGGGGGGGGAGGGTAAAATTTACCTAGTTCTATTCACCAAATTTGTGCTTGCGGGGGTTGAGCTCTGCTCTTTCGACCCGCCTCTCAACCGTCAATTATATTTTTTTCTGAAGGGTGAAAGAAACTGCCCATTTGTTTCCGCCTCCGCCGGAAATCGAATCCGGGTCATTCGGATTACGACGCCCGAGCGCTGTCCACTCAGCCGCGAGGGCCCCAAGTATATACTCACGTAGTTGTACTTATCTAGTCGTACTTGCGGGGGTTGAGCTTTAGCTATTTGGTCCCGCCTCTCAACAGGTGTACAGGTTCCTGAGCCTATTGGGCTCTATCATATCTACATTTGAAACTGTGTATGGAGTCAGCCTCCACCACATCGCTTCCTAATGCATTCTATTTATTAACTACTCTGATACTAAAAAGGTTCTGTGTCTGTGGCTCATTTGGGTACTCGGCTTCCACCTGTGTCCCCTTGTGCGTGTACCACCCGTGTTTTAAACAATCCATCCTTGTCTACCCTGTTAATTCCTCTGAGAATTTTCTATGTGGTGATCATGTCGCCCCGAGCTCTTCTGTCTTCCAGCGACGTGAGGTGCATTTCATGCCGCCTTTCCTCATAACTCATGCCTCTTAGGTCTGGAACTAGCCTAGTGGCTGTGTCACACGATTAAGGCAATGTCTGGGATGCTCCCGGACGCGGGTTCGAATCCTCGTCACGGCCCTTGTGGATTTGTTCTACTGGCTGTGTGTCTGAGCGCGGCTATTTATGAGTACACACAGGATCGAGCTTTGGCTCTGCAATTCTAGCTGCTTGTTGAAGCAATGACCAGACCTATTTCCCGACGGATCTACTTTTAAAGCTGAAAATGGAGTGTGCTTCTACGACCTAAACCTCTACTTCATTCCATTCTTCCAATACTCCTCCTCCCGTACCCTTCTGTGCTACTGGTGTTCATTGTGAACATTTCATTTTTTCCCCAATCAATCCCCTTAGGTATTGCATACGTCTTGATCATGTTTCCTCCTCCTCCCTCTTTTTTTTAGCGTCGTCGGTTTAGTTCTCGAGGTTATCTCGAGGTTATCTCGAGGTTCTCGAGGTTCCTCAAGCTTCTCTTCATACTCCATCCCTCACAATTCTGAACGAGCCTCGTTACAAACTTGTGAACCTCTCCGAGTGTAATAATCAGTCTGCCCTCAAACAAAAGCCAAAAGTCCATTCCAGGCACCCACCAAACCCCTCCTGTTTAAGAATATAAAAATGATTTACACACGACTCCTAGTTGATGACGTCCGAACACTTTTCGAACAAGTGCTTCGCTGATGTCCTCTGTCCAACCACAACGCTGTAAATGATTCACCCGCGAACTACAAAAATCGCCAACAGAACCTGAACATCTAACCTAATCAATGCCTAGATGTGCACAGTATGCTAATACACAACATCCCGGTCGGAACAGATATTGATGAAGATTAAGCCACCCAAGAGGTGGCACGGGCATGAATAGCCCGTAAGTGGTGGCCCTTTTGAGCCATACCAGTATCAGGAGCTGATACTGGAGATCTGTGGAGGTGTGGCTGCACCTGCGTGACGGGAGATGTCTCCGTGCGGAACAGAAACGGTTGGCCGCATTATGTACACCTAATGCTCCTGTTTAACCTACAAGTGGGTACCCCAAAGTTAGCGAGGTTGCTGTGGGGGGGGGGGTTGCTTCCTGGCCACGGACAGTAGCTCCCCCTTGGGGGGGGGACTCGATATAAGCCTAACGTGTATGCATACACTCTGGCTTCCTGTCCCCCGATACAATACAACTATTAATATATATTTGATAAA
>WNGS01169498.1:47109119-47132602 GCA_020271785.1 Procambarus virginalis
CAAATAAGGCATCATCGAACAACATGACAAGTAGAATAATAACCCCACATTGTTTGAATTAAGAAAACACTATTTGTCAAAATATTGATCTGTTCTTTAAAGATTCCTCCATTTTGCAGCCGCAAGATAACGGAAGCTTTTAAGGGTTGATAGATGTTAATCTTTTGGTTTGAGGGATGTTCAATTGAGACAGTTAAGCAAGTCCCAGCTGTTGTTGGGTACAAGTGAAGATGAACAAACCCAGGCGTTTTCTTCCTATGGGGCAGTGTTTACATGTGCTATGGCGGTTGTCACTCAAAGGATGGGTGTCGTGCCCAATAATCGCCCCGGGACTTAAATTTAAAAGGTAGCCAAGAAGAGCAAGTAGGCGAAGCTGTACGCTGTCACAATACTGTCGCGGCCGGCACCTCAATCATTATGCGAAAAGGAGGCGGCCGAAGGAAGGAATCCAAAAACTGCGAGCATTCGTCTTTGAAACAAATACTCATGGAAATTCAGTATGGAAAAACTGAGGAGGGAAGTTGAAGAATTTGCAGCATGAGTGACGGACATCGAGGTGAGGACTCACTAGGTGAGGACATCGTCTGGACCACTGCCCAGAGATCGGGGCCAATCTAGAGTTGTTAAAAATATTTATAGCATAGTGAACCCCACATTGTTGGAGTTGGGTAAAGCAGCTTTTCTCAGATATATTGTCCTTAAACAGTTCCTCCACTCTTATACCCTCAAGATCAACTTAAGGTGTGCAAGATGTTTAGCATTTCTTTGACAGTCTGGGTGGCATTCATGGCTGCTGACTGTCGAGGTGTGGTTGCTGTGTGGCTGCTACTGTCAAGGTGGTGAGGGGGGGGGGTGGAGTGCGTTGACGTCCGCACTCCGCGGAGGATAGAGCCAGAGGCGTCACCTCGCACTGATCAGGACTAAAGCCATCCTCTCATCCATAAAGGAGTGGGCAAAAGATTGTGCAGGACCTAAAACGGTGGTACGATTGACAATGGAATTTTACGGATGAAGGTCCGGCTGGCTACCACACGACCACACAACACACAAACACAACACAACAACACACACACACACACACACACACACCACCCACACTTACAAAAACAAACACAACACACACACACACCACCCCCCCCCACCACACACACACCACCTGTCCCCTGAAGCTCCACCCACTCACACCCCGAGGACCAACATCACCCTGCAGCACTACCCCCTGGACAGATGGTAACATAGAAGGCTTTCCTTTAGAAAATTGTGTAAGGGATCTTTCAGAACCCATTATATACCACATATGTCAGACTCAATATGGAGTCATGCGGTCGCTGGCGGTATATCTAGTCAAGAGTATTATCCTAGTCAAGCACAAGAATCTAAACTGGAAAAGGTTCAAAGGTTTGCCACCAGAATTAGTACCCGAGCTGAGAGGTATGAGCTACGAGTAGAGACTACAGGCAATTAAACCTCACTTTCGTTGGAAGTACAGAAGAGTTAGGGGTGGCACTGATCACCCACATTCAAGATTTCAGGGTGGAATTCGACAGGGTTTGGATAAGACAGGCTGTTAAAAATGGGCACCCGCATAGGGGACACAGGTGGAAACTGAGTGCCCAAATGAGCCACAGAGATATTAGAAAAGAACTTTTTAGTGTCAGAGGGTTGACAAATGGAATTGATTAGGAAGTGATGTGGTGGAGGGGTGACTCCATACACAGTTTCAAGTGTAGATATGATAGAGCCCAATAGGCTCAGGAAAACTGTTACACCGTTATTGAGTTGAGAGGCGGGACCAAAGAGACAGAGCTCAACCCCCGCAAGCACAACTAGGTGGGTACAAGGGTGAGTACACACACGATTCTTAAATTTCTTATAGGAATTTGCCACTCATGCGTGAGCATTGTGCGCCACCCCCCCCCCCCATGTCTGTCTGGAGATGCTCTGCGCACCCCCCATGGCTGTCTGGAGCCTGCTCTGCGCCCCCCCCATGGCTGTCTGGAGCCTGCTCTGCGCACCACATGTTGTCTGGAGCCCCCCCCCCCCTGCTCTGGCCACCCCCCATTGCTGCCGCAGCTGCGACTGCGCCACCCCCATGGCTGTCTGGAGCTGCTCTGGAGGGCCCACAGGCTGTCTGGAGCCTGCTCTGCGCCCCCCCCATGGCTGCCTGGAGCCTGCTCTGCGCACCCCCATGGATGTCTGGAGCTGCTCTGCGCACCCCCATGGCTGTCTGGAGCCTGCTCTGGCACCCCCCATGGCTGTTGGAGCATGCTTGCGGCCACCCCCCATGGGCTGTTGGAGCCGCTCTGCGCACACCCATGGTGTCTGGACCTTGCTCTGCGCACCCCCTTGCTGTCCTGGAGCCTGCTCTGGCGCCCCCCATGCTGTTGGAGCTGCCTCTGCGACCCCCATGGCTGTTCTGGAGGCCTGCCCTTGCGCACCCCATTGGCTTCTGGAGCTTGCTCTGCGCACCCCCCATGGATGTCGGAGCCTGCTCTGGGGTCTTTATGGGTTCATAACCCATGACGAGTGAAAAAAAAGATCCTCGTAAGAGTTAACTGTCCTAATTGTGGCTGCGAGGGACCTTGGAACCGTCTTCCTTTGCTTGTGGGTACATCTGACGTTTTAAGGTAAGGGCTGGAGAAATATCCTCCATTTTGTCAGTATATTAAACGTTTCGATGAGATCAGCTTATCATGTTGGGTTTGGGAGTTTTTTTTTTTAGATTTGCTGAAAAGGAAGTTCATGGTCGACATAGTCCTCTGCAGTTCCTTGACGACTTTGGATTGAATTCATCACACTTGGCGTGTCTCATAAAAGGGTCTTGGGGGATGAAGTGTGCAATATGGTCTTCCTCGGCAGCCGGCGCATGTGTTCGTTCATCTCCATAGACTCCCACGTCACAGGGAAGCCACAATTGTTTTGAATATTGCCGCCGGAAGCCGCTAGTTCCCGCCATACTCCTCCTGTGAGCGGTAGCGCAAATCGACAATAAGTTGATGATCCTTATGACTCTACAACGTGGTCACCGTTCGCTGGCTTTCTGCTATTATTTCCGTTTTTGGCCTGACATTTTTTTGAAGTTTTACAGTCCCGCTGTTGAGTCTATGAAGATTATGACATTCAGTTATGTAGAACGAAACACAAGAGGGAGCAGAAGCCCCCCCCCCCTTGTGCTTCGTTGTAGATAACTGAATGTCATAACAATTGCAGTTAGCTCTGCTTGCGTTGAAGACGTGGTAGGAGCCTAAATAATAGGGGTTACGTCAGTACGACTCGTAATAGGTATGCGAGGCGTCAATAGGGGTAACAGTGCAAGTGTTTTAATCTGTTCCATGTTGTAACTGTGACTGTGTGGGTGCGTTGCGTGCGTGAGTTTGTGCGTGTAGTACGTTGGAGTGAGCTGGTAGTGGAAGGGCGAGCCGGCACAGCTTGCTGACAGCAGTACTTTTGAACAAGGAGGGCCTTGTACTGCCGGGGGGGGGGCGCATGGGTCCTATAAGGATAAGTTTTGCCTGTCTCGGTCCTTACATAGTACAACCGGCCCCCGCCACACGCTTGGGGCGTGGCGAGGAGCGGTTATATATGCCCTGTTTTGGCAGTGTAGAAGGACCAGAAGGAGCCACAGTAGTGATGAGAGGGACCAGTAGGAGCCACAGTAGTGATGAGAGGGACCAGTAGGAGCCACAGTAGGGAGGAGAGGGACCAGTAGGAGCCACAGTAGTGATGAGAGGGACCAGTAGGAGCCACAGTAGGGAGCCACAGTAGTGATGAGAGGGACCAGTAGGAGCCACAGTAGGGAGGAGAGGGACCAGTAGGAGCCACAGTAGGAAGGAGAAGCACCAGTAGGAGCCACAGTAGTGATGAGAGGGACCAGTAGGAGCCACAGTAGGGAGGAGAGGGACCAGTAGGAGCCACAGTAGTGATGAGAAGCACCAGTAGGAGCCACAGTAGGAAGGAGAAGCACCAGTAGGAGCCACAGTAGTGATGAGAGGGACCAGTAGGAGCCACAGTAGGGAGGAGAAGCACCAGTAGGAGCCACAGTAGTGATGAGAGGGACCAGTAGGAGCCACAGTAGGGAGGAGAGGCACCAGTAGGAGCCATAAAAGGCAGGGTGAAGACATAGGCGCGCGCGCTGCCTGTGAGGCTGGCTGGCCTGGTCCACCACTACTACCCGGCCCACCTTCCCTCAGAGGGCCAGTCAGTCCTCATATCTGAGTGAACCAACTGTCAGCCAGCGAGGAGGGAGCCTGCCCCTCACCCCTCATAGTTGTGGGGCACGTAACCCCCCCACCACCTCACAGTGACCATGCTACCTACACTATCCAGTGCTCCTCTGGTACTTATCTCACCGTAGAACACACCTCGCCCCCACAACCATATCAGATGGTAAGTTTATTTTCGTAAGTTAAACAACTTTTTTTTCAAAGTGCATTTATTTTTGTCGCAAAATGCTGTATGGATTAGGGATTTTTTTTTGTTTTAGTGCGTTTGTTCTTGACGAGGATTGGATTCGGAAATCCATTGGTTTAGGATTATGTAAGCAATGTGCGGCGCATGCGCAGTGTCAATGGTGTCTTAGATAACGTTGCCGTTCATTATAGTGGATATCACTTTGGCGATTGTTTAAAAGATAACTGATATAGGTCTATTATAACCATGTCTATTATATACATGTTTGTAGATTATGATCACTTAACCGGTTGAGAGATGTTAATACGGCCGTTTATCTTCATGAATGGATGGATGGATGGATGGATATATATATATATATATATATATATATATATATATATATATATATATATATATATATATATATATATATATATATATATATATATATATATATAATCAACCCTTTCTCGCTAGGCTGTGTACAGCAGCGGCCCTCCCAGACGTATTCATCAATTTTAACATAGTGTGTATTAAAAATTGTTTTGTTCTCGTGTATAAATTCATATTCTTGTACATAAAAAATTATATGTATAGGTAGGCGTAGGGCAGGTTAGGTGTTTAGATTCTGTTGGTCATTATTTGTATTTGAAGTAGAAGGGTGGGTGGAAGTATTCATGGAATTGTGGTTCGAACAGAGGACGTGAGCGAAGCACTTGTTCGGATGTCATTAGTTGGGAGTCGTGTGTAAACCGCTTTTCATTCATATGCAGAGGGTTTGGCGGCTGGATTAACGAGCTTGGATCTTTGTATGCGAGGACGGGCTTTATATACATACATACATATAAAATGTCTATGAAGGGAGCCGGTTGGCCGAGCGGACAGCACACTGGACTTGTGATCCTGTGGTCCTGGGTTCGATCCCAGGCGCCGGCGAGAAACAATGGGCAGAGTTTCTTTCACCCTATGCTCCTGTTACCTAGCAGTAAAATAGGTACCTGGGTGTTAGTCAGCTGTCACAGGCTGCTTCCTGGGGGGGTGGAGGCCTGGTTGAGGACCGGGCCGCGGGGACACTAACAAGCCCGTAATCATCTCAAGATAACCTCAAGATATGAAGTCTTTAAACGTTTGAGGATTGTATCCTGGGCGGGCAGAGTACCTGTACTGAAGCTGAAGTGTGCGCTGATGGTCATTTGAACAAATCCACATGGGCCGTGACGAGGATTCAACTCCTTTTGACCATGTCGTAGCTCAGTCGATTAAGGCAGCGTCTGGGATGTTCCTGGACGTAGATTCGAATCCTCGTCACGGCCATTGTGGATTTGTTCATTTGATGCATCACGCTATTGTGATTTCTGTGTGTAAAGGTCACTTGACATCGCTATTCACAAGCTCTTCTCTTACAGAAAACGTCGCATTTCGCTCGTAGGCGTACATAAGGCCAAAAATTGTTGTGCTAGAAAATGTTAGCGGCTGGCGAGAGTGACGTCTCGTTTTCTGTTTTGGGTCCTCTGGAGGTTAGGGAAGGAAGGAGATTTACATTGACCGTTTTCTTGACGATTGGAAACCTTAGGGGGACGAGGGTTGACTGATTCTTTCTTTATTATGCACCTCATACCCATCCCGTGGTGGGTGGTGGAAAGGGCCCAGTCACATAATGGGTTTAAGAAGTGANTGTCTTATTTTTTTCGGCACCTTTGTTTCTTGACCTTGAAACAGTCCTCTTGTTCGTAAAGTTGCTGGTTCAGGGAATTCCTCTGTCAATTTGGTAGATTCCTGTTGGTATTTTGTAAGTGGGGATCATATCACCTCTTTCTTCTATCTTCTAGTTTTGGCTTGTTTAGCACCTGTGTGCGCGCGTGCGCGTGCGTGCGTACTCACCTAGTTGTACTCGCCTAGTTCTCACCTAGTTGTGCTTGCGAGGGTTGAGATCTGGCTCTTTGGTCCCGGCTCTCAACTATCAACTGGTGTACAGATTCCTGAATCTGATTCCTGATTGTGTGTTTGCGAGACGCGCGTCTGACACAAGAGCAATATGGTGAAGTATCAAGCCGGAAAAATTGTGAAAGTACACACACACACACACACACACACACACACACACACACACACACACACACACCACCACATACACACACACATACACACACACACACACACACACAGAATGGTAGCCATAGACAACAATAAGGGCTCGCCATAACATTAAGCTTGACCGTGAGGCTCAGATGACCCAGTTCCAAAGCATTTTAAGAGCTTAATCGTTCCATCAGGTCGCTTGTGGCAAAGTACTGACCATAATTAATCTGTTGTTGTTTCAGATTTAGCTACTCGGAACGAAGTGTCCATGTAGCACGGGCTATGGTGAACCCGTAATATAGTTAGTCACAAGACTTGCAAGTCAGATTGGCAAGATTTGTTGCAGGAGGAACAAACGCCAACCAATCACATACCCGGACCTAACAATGACCCAAAAAGAGCAAGAATGCCTCCAAGACGGTTGGAGATGACTTCCTGTGGGAAAATTAATTACAGGTGCGATGGTGTGTGTGAGCCAAGGTACATTAGGAGTAGAAGTAAGGTGGTGGAGGCTGTGGGAGCCCCCGGGGCTGGCTGTGGGAGCCCCGGGGGGCTGGCTGTGGGAGCCCCCCGGGGGCTGGCTGTGGGAGGCCCCCGGGGGGCTGGCTGTGGGAGGCCCCCGGGGGGCTGGCTGTGGGAGGCCCCCGGGGGGCTGGCTGTGGGAGGCCCCCGGGGGGCTGGCTGTGGGAGGCCCCCGGGGGGCTGGCTGTGGGAGGCCCCCGGGGGCTGGCTGTGGGAGGCCCCGGGGGGCTGGCTGTGGGAGCCCCCGGGGGCTGGCTGTGGGAGCCCCCGGGGGGCTGGCTGTGGGAGCTCCCGGGGGGCTGGCTGTGGGAGCCTCCCGGGGGCTGGCTGTGGGAGCCCCCGGGGGGCTGGCTGTGGGAGCCCCCGGGGGGCTGGCTGTGGGAGCCCCCGGGGGGCTGGCTGTGGGAGCCTCCGGGGGGCTGGCTGTGGGAGCCCCCGGGGGGCTGGCTGTGGGAGCCCCCCGGGGGGCTGGCTGTGGGAGCCCCGGGGGGCTGGCTGTGGGAGCCCCGGGGGGCTGGCTGTGGGAGCCCCCCGGGGGGCTGGCTGTGGGAGCCCCCCGGGGGGCTGGCTGTGGGGCCCCCGGGGGGCTGGCTGTGGGAGCCCCCGGGGGGCTGGCTGTGGGAGCCCCCGGGGGGCTGGCTGTGGGAGCCCCCGGGGGGCTGGCTGTGGGAGGCCCCCGGGGGGCTGGCTGTGGGAGCCCCCGGGGGGCTGGCTGTGGGAGGCCCCCGGGGGGCTGGCTGTGGGAGCCGGAGGATAGAGAGGAAGTTGGCTGGGGAAGCATCCGGCTCGGCCGTCCTCCTATACACACATTCCTACACAAACACAACGCTGCCCACTGCTACTTCCTCCACACAACTGCGGACTCCACACCTGTCGCCTCGTAGTCCTCCACACCTGTCGCCTCGAAGTCCTCCACGCCACCTCCACACCGTATATCAAATAACATTTTGACTTGAGAATGGTCCAGGACGGACCGAAACGTCGTCGTCCCTTCACCTTCTAGTGCGGATTGGTCAATATTTCAGCCACGTTATTGATGGTAACAAGGGGTATATTTTTCTCAGGTTTTAGATGATTATGTTATAGATTCAGCTACTCGGAACAAGTTCCAAGTAGCACGGACTATGGTGAGCCCGTGGTAGACTTACCTGCCACAGGTGCGGTGCCTGGTTTTAGACACAACTCGGCCCTCTTGTACCCTGCTCTCAAACACTTCCTTCTAACATTTATTATACTTTTATGTTAAAAAAAAATTATATATTGAAAGATATTCCAACGAGAAGTTAACGGGAACGTTACATGAGGTGTATACATAGGTTCATTAGTTGGTGGGTGGCGTGTCCAGTCCATTAGTGTTTGTGTTTTTATATAGGAGAATGTTCACATGATTCACTGATGACCACAAGTAGTTGGGCACGGTGGTGGGGGCCAGCCTGGTTGATGAACACGGTGGTGGGGGCCAGGCTGGTTGATGAACACGGTGGTGGTGGTGGACCAGCCTGGTTGATGAACACGGTGGTGGGGGCCAGCCTGGTTGATGAACACGGTGGTGGTGGGGACCAGCCTGGTTGATGAACACGGTGGTGGTGGACCAGCCTGGTTGAAGAACACGGTAGATTATTTAAATATCCTTCCAACAGGACCACGAAGATCTGCTTTATCATGGCATTCTTTGTTTAAACGAAGCTCTCGGTATGGATTTCATCCCTACCAGGGTCTCCCAGAGTGAGTATGGGATGCACACTAAAGTAGTCGTCGATTGTTTGATTGATAAAGATTAAGCCACCCAAAAGGTGGCACGGGCATGAATAGCCCGTAAGTGGTGACCCTTTTGAGCCATTACCAGTATCAAGAGCTGATACTGGAGATCTGTGGAGGTGCGACTGCACCCTGCGTGACGGGAGATGTCTCCCGTAAGTCGTCGTCGTAATACTCTTACAAAACCACCCTTGTGACCTCATTGACCTCGAATCCTAACCTTTATACACTGGTAACCGAGTGTGTCTGAAAAAGCTGACCCTTAGACCTTGAACTTTTAACCTTTTGAGTATTATATATAAAGAATGAAATAACCTAAACGCTTCATATTGGATGAAACTTCCCGGGTGAGCCTTTTTTGGCCTGACCTTTGATGTTGGCGAGTACTGGACGCTGACTTCTGAGCCACCATGACCTCTAAGACTAGGGTTGCATCTGGAGTACTTAGCGACGGTGACCTCGGAGGGTCATAGACTACCTTGGAAGGTCTGCCCCGGACAACAGGGCGCTCTTATCCAGCTGATCTCTAAGTCCGCACTTAAAGGGTGTAAATGTGGGAAGGTGAGAGTACGTGCAGTGTTGGCACGTGCGCACGGCCAGGCTGTGGAGGGCGTCAGTGCCTGTCGTGCAGAGGGGCGAGGTGGGCGCGGGGGGAACAGAATAAGTTTCCACAAAAGTAAGGTGTCAGTCACCTGGGGCGTGGAGCACACCGTCGCCGACATTCTTTACACAGATCAATATTGTCTTCCTCCGACACTTGCTTGGTGGCACTGGAGGCTGGTGTGGCCCCGGCGTACCTGTACCCTCAGAGAGGCACCCCGGCGTACCTGTACCCTCAGAGAGGCACCCCGGCGTACCTGTACCCTCAGAGAGGCACCCCGGCGTACCTGTACCCTCAGAGGCACCCCGGCGTACCTGTACCCTCAGAGAGGCACCCCGGCGTACCTGTACCCTCGGAGGCACCCCGGCGTACCTGTACCCTCAGAGAGGCACCCCGGCGTACCTGTACCCTCAGAGAGGCACCCCAGCGTACCTGTACCCTCAGAGAGGCACCCCTCAGCGTACCTGTACCCTCAGAGAGGCACCCCTCAGCGTACCTGTACCCTTAGAGAGGCACCCCGGCGTACCTGTACCCTCAGAGGCACCCCTCAGCGTACCTGTACCCTCAGAGGCACCCCTCAGCGTACCTGTACCCTCAAGAGACACCCCAGCGTACCTGTACCCTCAGAGAGGCACCCCAGCGTACCTGTACCCTCAGAGAGGCACGCCTCTGGGACAGTTGTCTACTGTGACATGTTGTTGTTAAAGATTAAGCCACCCAAGAGGTGGCACGGGCATGAATAGCCCGTAAGTGGTGGCCCTTATGAGCCATTAACAGTATCGAGAGATGATACTGGAGATCTGTGGAGGTGCGACGGCACCCTGCGTGACGGGAGATGTCTCCCGGACCAAATGGTGTACTGTGACACCCGTAGCTTGTGTTAAGTAGTGGCGTTGTGAGGCGAGGATAGTGGGGTGGAAACAGGGCAGGGGGGGGGGCTGTGGTGGGGTTAAGGAGGGGGTCGAGAGTACGTGTGGCGGCGCGCATGCCAAGTTTCCCATATTTTAGGTCCAGTAGCAGGTGCTGGCGGCGGCTGGGAGGCGTCATGCACCCCTCTCACCCCTCTCTTCCCCCCACCATCAGTCAGGCGGGGAAACTAGGTCGTATAGGGTCCGCTCTGGGGACGTTTTGGGTCCGTTCACGGTCCCCTAGAGACGGCGTGATTGTCATGTCTGACGGATCACCCTCGCTCACTATGGCTCAAGGGGACCCGGAGTCGATGTCTTCCCTCAGGTGACGGCGGGAAGAAAAGGGGTTGTGGAGAGGAGCCTGGGCTAGGAGGGGCGGGGAAGGGAAGGGAGAGTAAACTTGGAAGAGTACGTTGGTCTAGTATGAGTCGCTTGGCTTAAGTCCATCGCTGAGTGAGTTTCCTAGCTGGACGTAACTTGTTGCACGGCCCGCCCTAACGGGCCGTGCTGCACGCCCCCTCGTGCCCTGGCTAAGGCAGCTGCTTATTCCTAAAGTTCCTTAAGACATGTTGCTGCTGGTGCTTGGGTAACCACTTCCTCTCCTTCCCTCTTGCTCCTTCCCTTTCCACCCTCTTTTTTTTCCCCTCTCCCAGTCTTCAATTTCTCCATCTTTATATCTCCCTCCCTCCCTTTGGGCCTCCTGCATTGGACAGATATAAATTATATATTAAACATAACTGTGTATGCACAAAATCATAAATTTTCTACAAAACCACTTGAAAATCACTTACAATCAATGTATGATAAATGGTACC
This sequence comes from Procambarus virginalis, assembly GCA_020271785.1. NCBI lineage: Eukaryota > Metazoa > Arthropoda > Malacostraca > Decapoda > Cambaridae > Procambarus > Procambarus virginalis. The sequence goes on from WNGS01169498.1 coordinate 47,120,195, forward strand.
AAAAAATCTATATAGTATCATTTTTAAACATATATACACCGGGAAATACTGTGTTGTTCAGTAACTCTTGCAATAACCTCTGTATACCATTGTGTATGGATCACTTTCACTGGTCATGTACCACCAATTACATGGTGAGTACGCTAAATAGGTGAGTACTAATTGTTGTACATTAAGTCTAATAGTGCAAATATTATTTGATTGTTGACCAGACCACACACTAGAAGGTGAAGGGACGACGACGTAGGGGGACACACAATCGACTTGAGAATGGTCACAGGACGGACCGAAACGTCGTCGTCCCTTCACCTTCTAGTGTGTGGTCTGGGCAACATACTTCAGCCACGTTATTGTGACTCCTCGCCTGCATTATTTGACTGTTACTAACACGAGCGTGTATTGGGAGCGCCGCTTTAGTTCTCACAGCCAGCTAGACGGGATAAAGAGGACCTTTTCCAGCAAAGGTTTTCATCAAGAACGTGGCAGGTAATCTCTGAATAATCCGTCAATATAGATTTACCTTCTTCTCGAACATGTGTTCAGGTTCTTTTAGGTTACATGTTTATGAATCATGCACGTAAACTTGTCTCTGTTCTACCGTGGGCGTTGGAGTTCAAGGCTAGGAACACGAACGCACGCACATATGCACACGAACGCACGCACACACAAAAGATAACACAGGTGGAAACTGAGTACCCACATGAGCCACAGGGACGTTAAAAAGAACTTTTTCAGTGTCAGAGTAGTTAACAAGTGGCATGCATTAGGCAGTGATGTGGTGGAGGCTGACTCCATACACAGTTTCAAATGAAGATATGATAGAGCCCAATAGGCTCAGGAACCTGTACACCAGTTGATTGACAGTTGAGAGGTGGGACCAAAGAGCCAGAGTGAACTCACTCTCACTCACTCACTCACTCACTCACTCACTCACTCACTCACTCACTCACTCACTCACTCACTCACTCTAGGAGTGCACAGCAGAGGTTGAGAGGTTACCCCGCAGTGTGCCACAACAAAGCCACTCCCCAAGAATCTTGTCTCTTAACATCTATGAACATCTATGAACACTGAGGTGAACTTGACGCGCCTAAATACACCAGGCGGAGGTGTCAACGTTTCTGTCAAGTCTTGATCCGAAACTAGATGACCATTTAATCCAAGAATCGTCTTCGTGATTCACGAAGACCAAATCCCAACTTCCGGAAGGACTTGGCCCGCTAACCAATGCCACTCCGTCAACCGGTAGACGCTGGAACTAGAGATATCCTGATATCCTAACAAAATTATCGATTTCCTTACAATTTATTCCAGTAAGGCGAATAAAGTAGACTTGTATTTATAAATCATTGGCACAGAGGTGAAAAATGGTCAGTTGCCGAAGAACTAAATTGGTGGTTGAGCGCACCCCGAGCCGCTCGTTAGGACCAGGCAATTACCGAGGGAACCACGTGAACAAGGCAATTGGGTGCGATGTTGACTTTTAAAATGCTGGGTAATTGGCAGTTATTTGTTAGTTAACAAGGTGTAGATAGTTGAGGAGCTCATCCTGCACAAGGCCTCAGTCTGTACCCACATACCCGCACAAGGCCTCAGTCTGTACCCACACACCCGCACAAGGCCTCAGTCTGTACCCACACACCCGCACAAGGCCTCAGTCTGTACCCACACACCCGCACAAGGCCTCAGTCTGTACCCACACACCCGCACAAGGCCTCAGGCTGTACCCACACACCCGCACAAGGCCTCAGGCTGTACCCACACACCCGCACAAGGCCTCAGGCTGTACCCACACACCCGCACAAGGCCTCAGGCTGTACCCACACACCCGCACAAGGCCTCAGGCTGTACCCACACACCCGCACAAGGCCACAGGCTGTACCCACACACCCGCACAAGGCCACAGGCTGTACCCACACACCCGCACAAGGCCTCAGGCTGTACCCACACACCCGCACAAGGCCACAGGCTGTACCCACACACCCGCACAAGGCCACAGTAGGTGGGTGTTCCAGACGGAGCGGGTATGAGGAGACACAGTAGTCAAGACCACCTACGGTTCCTTCACCGTACTCTCACCGTCCTCGGTCACAGGGTGCAACTTGACATTATAGAATTACGTCACATTCATATACTGAAGCTGCCTTTACCTGGGGGCCGCTGCTGGTTCTCCAGGCTGTTGGTTCTTGTGAAAGCGACGGCTTTTGGCTATAAGACTTGGTTATTACGCTGAGACATTTTAGTTATTATTTTGACTAACTTCATAATTGTATAATAATTGTTTCGTTGTAATTGCTTTTGAAATTATTTATTATTTCTACTCATTTGCTGAGTAACTGTTAATTTAGCTCGTATTATGAAATTTTCCCAAAACCTCCGACCATCAAGAAAACTGTTCGTCACTGTTCTAATTTTGCTGTTTCTTGTGTGTGTGTGAGATAGATTATATATATATATATATATATATATATATATATATATATATATATATATATATATATATATATATATATATATATATAATGTATATATATGTGTATATATATGTGTATATATATGTGTATATATATATGTATATATGTATATATGTATATATATAAAAAAACACACACACCAAACATTAATAATTACTGCTGAGGACGCTGTATGCTTAGGTTTCCTGCAAACACAAACGTAATTCAGCCCATTATACAGATTCTTGGGAACGAGTATTGTGGTCGGGCGCAGAGCTGGTTGGGCAATAGTGAGGTGATGCTTGTCTAACGCGGCGGGTGACTTCCCTCTGCGTCAAAGGTCACCCATCACACAGTTGGATGCTCGTTGGCCAATGCATTTGAGAATTTAATGGGATAATGTTGCAAATATAGATGACCTGGAGTGTACAGTCTCTCGGTCACTAATGACGATTATTACGGGGTACGAGAGTAGGCACAAACTGAACGCTTTTCTTGTCTGTCAGAACATTCATTGCTGCCAATTGTACCTGTACACACAGTACCGTGCACTGAAACACCAAGGAATGGGATGATCTCGGACGTAGGTTCGAATCCTCGTCCCTTGTGGATTTGTTAAAGAAGGAATGGTATTCTGCCTCGCGGACTTTTCTCTACGGTCAACCTTAAACTCGAGGCTTCTTGAAGCTTGCTACGAAGCCCCTCCAATGTGTTCTCGTAACAACACATTCGAATATGTAGCAGACATAGTTACAGTATGTACCGGTCCAGCCGTTGTTGAGTCATTTACCTTCAGTTGAATGGCCTGGACACGAGGCTGATGTGGGGGCCGAGGGGGTGGACTCCCCCGTGTAAAAGAGTTGAATTGGTTTACTTGGCTGTAACCAGCCCGGTCATCGCTCCCCAGTCATCATCCCTGGGAGCAACTCGTGGCTGGGTCGTTGACCTCTCCTCTCCTCCATACGTCTCCCCCAGGGGCAGCTCTTGTCCTCCTGTGTGTCGTGGTGAGGCGGGTGGGCGGGCGCCCGTGTCCACCCCCAGTGTGTCGTGGTGAGGCGGGTGGGCGGGCGCCCGTGTCCACCCCCAGTGTGTCGTGGTGAGGCGGGTGGACGGGCGCCCGTGTCCACCCCCAGTGTGTCGTGGTGAGGCGGGTGGACGGGCGCCCGTGTCCACCCCCAGTGTGTCGTGGTGAGGCGGGCGGACGGGCGCCCGTGTCCACCCCCAGTGTGTCGTGGTGAGGCGGGCGGACGGGCGCCCGTGTCCACCCCCAGTGTGTCGTGGTGAGGCGGGTGGACGGGCGCCCGTGTCCACCCCCAGTGTGTCGTGGTGAGGCGGGCGGGCGGGCGCCCGTGTCCACCCCCAGTGTGTCGTGGTGAGGAGGGTGGGCGGGCGCCCGTGTCCACCCCCAGTGTGTCGTGGTGAGGCGGGTGGGCGGGCGCCCGTGTCCACCCCCAGTGTGTCGTGGTGAGGCGGGCGGGCGGGCGCCCGTGTCCACCCCCAGTGTGTCGTGGTGAGGCGGGTGGGCGGGCGCCCGTGTCCACCCCCAGTGTGTCGTGGTGAGGCGGGTGGGCGGGCGCCCGTGTCCACCCCCAGTGTGTCGTGGTGAGGCGGGTGGGCGGGCGCCCGTGTCCACCCCCAGTGTGTCGTGGTGAGGCGGGTGGGCGGGCGCCCGTGTCCACCCCCAGTGGATCGTCCTCACACATCTTGTGTGTAAATATTAACACTGAGCTGATGTCTCCCGTCACGCAGGGTGCAGTCGCACCTCCACAGATCTCCAGTATCAGGTAATGATACTGGTAATGGCTCAAAAGGACCACCACTTACGGGCTATTCATGCCCGTGCCACCTTTTGGGTGGCTTAATCTTCATCATTCTTGCTGGTTCCTGGCACAATATACCCGTCTCGGGATGAGTGTTCATGCTGGGGGGGGGGGGGTGGTCTATTAGCCTCCACTCACAATCTCTGGACGGACTATTACGATATCTTGTGATATCCGTCAGTGGATGAAACACAGCTTCAGGGATATGACATCTGGGCTACAGTCGTTGACAATTGGGTACTCGCGATTATATCTTGAAGAGTTTGTCTTGGGGTCTATTTCAGAGAGATTACATTTGAGTTGTATAGTGTGGGCCGATGGTCATCTGTAATTACCTGCCACAGGTAACGATACCCAGAGTCTATTGCTGACAATTACAGTATCATTCACTCGCCTGAACCCCTCACTAGTGCTACTGTCACTCTCCAACACTGCTGTACATGACAACATGCACTCCACTCTCAACTCTATGAAGCCTTCCTCCCACAGTGATGCTCTGCTGGCGACCAGACTCCTGTAGATTCCCGTGCACCTAAACTAACTCTTATCCCTCTACCTCTTTGATCTGATGCAGTTCCAACCATTTCTGCTAGTCGGTACAGTCATGGCTTCGGTTCTTGCAGGTTGGCGTTCGATCCCCGATGGTCCAAGTGGTTAGGAAGCTTTCCATCCCTCCGTCGTATCCCAGCTCCTTGTCCTCGTATCCCAGCTCCTTGTCCTCGTATCCCAGCTCCTTGTCCTCGTATCCGTTCCAAGTACTATATAGTCGTACTGTTTATCGCTTTCTTCTGATAATTACCTTTCCTTACATTAGATCTGATTCTGTAATTTGTAATTTACAATGTTGCATTAATAGCGAACTTCATAATAGCCATTGAAAACGAGGTGTTGACGACTGGAAGAAGTTGTGTTCCGCCGCTGTCAAAACTGACACACAAACATCAGTCTGGGTTACTAGAACCCGGGCTGTTGACACAACATTCTCTGTCACCAGAACACCAAACGACATTTAAGATGTAGTTGACAGCCAACATACTTGTACAAGTTAAATAAAACACTCTTCGCCTTTATTTAAAACGGGAACGAGAGAGAGGGATAATGTATTTCTACGTTGTAATTGACAGGACTTTTAACCAGGTTGAACAACGGGTATAGGTCTGAACCACGTCAAGGTTCCGGCCGGCCACACCTGTCTTTAAGTACACCTGCTAGCCGTGTCTTGGGGGGGGGGAGGTGACAGTCAACGACCAGGAAAACTCTTCCCACTATTATCAGTTGTGGTGGTTGACAGGTGCACTGGTTGACAGTTAAAGGGAGCGACAATTATAGTTGTAAACATAAGCCACTGGCATACTTAGTGAAGGTGGTGTTGGAACTCCACACACTTGTGGAGGTGCACAAACGCCTTGACGGAACACCTGGAGCCACTTCACCTGGTTAGTGACGTATACCTATCTAGTCAGGCCCAAGTCACGCTACAAGGGGAGGCTCGGAGAGGTGGGGCTTGAATAACAAGGCAATAGAAGATGTAGCGTTAGTATGCTGGATATTGTAAGTATGGAGGTTGTTGTAGAGAGGCTGGACGGAGACCTGCTCCGCCCTGAGCTTGAAGGCTCTGCCCATTTCGTGGCCAGTGTGAAGACTGACTAACTGCACTCTGACCCTCACTCACCCCACAGAGGTGACCACGCCCCTGGCCCACACCACTAGGGTGCTGGCCAGCCCACACGCCTCATACACCTGTCCACCCAGAGACGGTCACCGGTGTTGCTCACATCACCGCCTGACCATATCCTGAGTGACTGGAGGCCGGTAGCAGCAGAGTGTATTCATGCACCTAGTTGTACTTGCGGGGGTTGAGCTCTGGCTCTTTCGGCCCGCCTCTTAACTGTCAATCAACTGTTTCTAACTACTACCACTTCCCCCCCCCCCACACACACACCCCAGGAAGCAGCTCGTGACAGCTGACTAACTCCCAGGTACCTATTTACTGCTAGGTAACAGGGGGCATAGGGTGAAAGAAACTCTGCCCATCGTTTCTCGCCGGCGTCCGGGATCGACCCCGGGACCACAGGATCACGTGTCCAGCGTGCTATCCTCTAGGCCACCGGCTCCCCTTGAACGCCTTAAAGCAATTCGATATTAACATTGACATAATATCTCGTCTTCCTCATGATTATGAGTAGTTATGAGCTGCACATTATTGCACTTTGTGCATCATTTAATTCTCGCCGTCGGGACAGGAAGCCTGCACTTATCGAGACCCCCCCCCTTCTTCCCCTAGGCTAACTACAAGCTTCTCCAGGATGCAACCGACAACAATAATTGTTTCATTTCCAGGTACCTATTGACTTCTGGGTGAACAGAGGCATCGGGTGAAATGATGCGTACCCAACCGTTTCTGTCCCGTCCGGGGACTAAACACGGGTCCCTCGGTAGTGACCCGGAAACATGTCCCACTCTGCTACAGGCCACATTCCTCTTAATATTTTGGCAATATTAAAAAAAATAGTCACTTTAAATCCTCTTTGTTCCTTAAACAGTTTAAGGTTGTAGCTTAATATTTCAAGGGTTTGAAACAGGAACAACAACTTGGGAGCCGGCCGGCCGAGCGGACAGCACACTGGACTTGTGATCCTGGGTTCGATCCCAGGCGCCGGCGAGAAACAATTAGCAGAGTTTCTTTCACCCTATGCCCCTGTTACCTAGCAGTAAAATAGGTACCTGGGTGTTAGTCAGCTGTCACGGGCTGCTTCCTGGGGGTGGAGGCCTGGTCGAGGACCGGGCCGCGGGGGCACTAAAAAAAAAAAAGCCCCGAAATCATCTCAAGATAACCTCAATAACTTGAGTTGTAAACATGGTGGCAGGATTACCATACATGTTGTGATGATAGTAGGTGATAAAGTTACTAGTACAAGTAACAGGAGGTGGCGGCAAGGTGGAGTTCACGGACAGTCCTCGCTCTCTGCTCGTGTATAGTCAACTTGCCTCCTTGAAAGAAACACTGTTCGATACTACTGCTAGACGGCAACGAATAAGTTGACTTTAATGGTATAAACAATGAAGCAAATGTTGAGTGAGCAATAGGGCGGGAAGTGAGTTATCCAGGCCCGTGTCGACCCCCATATTGACAAGCTGTGGAACCCCGACCATTACTGGTATAAATAATGCCATTGTGGGGTGTTAAGGGACCTCTTCTCCTCTCTCCAAGCTGAGCCAGTTGTCAATACGGCACTATGGTTCATAGGAGGAGCTGCCAGGCCAGCAATCACCACTAGAACTGCCCAAGAGAACCTCCTTCAGAAATAACCAACCGAAATGACTAACAAAACCGCCCCCCTTCAAAGCTGCCTTCCAGGACAGCCGAACGGAGTTCGCCTCGAACTGTGAAATTGTTTTATCGTCCGGGAAGAGTTGTAGCGATGTGTTACTTCATATTGAGTTGTTTTTGTACGTGTCTCCGTGCTACCTGTCATATTGTAATGTTAAGATATGAGTGTCATATTTTGATGCTGCTTGTACGTCATTTACTTTCACAGAAAGCTTGTAAGTTTGCCTGCTGCTCGAGGGTGGGCTGCTGCTCGAGGGTGGGCTGCTGCTCGAGGGTGGGCTGCTGCTTGAGGGTGGGCTGCTGTCTTAGCAGGACGTTGCTTTGATTGATTCTTTACAGTTTTAACATGAAATAAATTTAGTGTTGTCACTGACAGTTTTCGCTTTCCAGGGCACCCCTTCAGTGTTGACAGGTGGTGGTGTGTGGGAGAGACGGGGCCGTCACCGCTCACACACCTGTCTGTCAACATGTACCTTGTCCAGAGGCGTGTTTGCCACCCTTGTGGAGGGGGGGGGCCTTGCAGGTCTCGCACGACCTGCACTACTGCAAGACGACCAGGCGCTTTCAATCTTTCCTAGGAATAAACAGATGTAAGAGGGTTAATGGAGGAACACGTGGTCAGTACTGATGCTTAAGCTCTGCAGGCGCTGCCCAATAAACTCGCCCCTCGGGGCAAAATTTAAATTTAAAAAGCTCTGCCTCCACGCGCCATAATTTAAAAAGGTCACAACTGAACTTCAAAAATACGCGCCAAAAAGTTTAAATTAAACGAGACAGACAGACAGAGAGAGAGAAGAGAACACGGGCGGTAAAAAATGCTGTGACAAGCAAGCTCAATCTCCGAAGAAAGCATCAGTCCGCCAAGAATATGACAGATTTCCAGATATACAAAAGGGCAATAAATTCAGCCAACCAGGAAATCACATCAGCCAAATAGAAACTGCGAAAGAAAACTTACTCAAACATTAAGATCCAAAGTCTCTTTTTACGCCTAATAGAAAACCCAAGAGCAGCGACATGGCAGAACAGTTAAAAGACGAGACCAACCAAGTTATATTTGACGATAAAGATGGCGCCGACACTGAATACTTTAGATCAGTGTTCACACTAGAGAGATTAACCTTCCCAACACCTTCACAACTCTCAAGCTGATGAAGAGAATAAATTGATGGACATTCTCATAACGTGCGCAACAAACGTGAAGTGTGTTGACAAAGAAAAGGATTGAGACACGCCAGGTGTGGATGGAATTCAATCCAAAGTCGTCAAGGAACTGGCAGAGGAACTATGTCGACCACTGAAACTCCTTTTCAGAAAATCAAAAAAAAAAAAACTAACGGACCAGACATGACAAGGCTGATCTCATCGAAACGTTTAATATACTGAACAAAATGGAGGATATTTCTCCAGCCCTTACCTTAAAAACGTCAGATGTACCACAAGCAAGGAACAACAGTTCCAAGGTCCGCAAGCCACAATGTAGGACACTATACAGAGGATGCTTTTTTCACTCGTCGGGTTATGAACCCCAGAGCAGGCTCCAGACAGCCATGGGGGGTGCGCAGAGCAGGCTCCAGACAGCCATGGGGGGTGCGCAGAGCAGGCTCCAGACAGCCATGGGGGGTGCGCAGAGCAGGCTCCAGACAGCCATGGGGGGTGCGCAGAGCAGGCTCCAGACAGCCATGGGGGGTGCGCAGAGCAGGCTCCAGACAGCCATGGGGGGTGCGCAGAGCAGGCTCCAGACAGCCATGGGGGGTGCGCAGAGCAGGCTCCAGACAGCCATGGGGGGTGCGCAGAGCAGGCTCCAGACAGCCATGGGGGGTGCGCAGAGCAGGCTCCAGACAGCCATGGGGGGTGCGCAGAGCAGGCTCCAGACAGCCATGGGGGGTGCGCAGAGCAGGCTCCAGACAGCCATGGGGGGTGCGCAGAGCAGGCTCCAGACAGCCATGGGGGGTGCGCAGAGCAGGCTCCAGACAGCCATGGGGGGTGCGCAGAGCAGGCTCCAGACAGCCATGGGGGGTGCGCAGAGCAGGCTCCAGACAGCCATGGGGGGTGCGCAGAGCAGGCTCCAGACAGCCATGGGGGGTGCGCAGAGCAGGCTCCAGACAGCCATGGGGGGTGCGCAGAGCAGGCTCCAGACAGCCATGGGGGGGTGCGCAGAGCAGGCTCCAGACAGCCATGGGGGGTGCGCAGAGCAGGCTCCAGACAGCCATGGGGGGTGCGCAGAGCAGGCTCCAGACAGCCATGGGGGGTGCGCAGAGCAGGCTCCAGACAGCCATGGGGGGTGCGCAGAGCAGGCTCCAGACAGCCATGGGGGGTGCGCAGAGCAGGCTCCAGACAGCCATGGGGGGTGCGCAGAGCAGGCTCCAGACAGCCATGGGGGGTGCGCAGAGCAGGCTCCAGACAGCCATGGGGGGTGCGCAGAGCAGGCTCCAGACAGCCATGGGGGGTGCGCAGAGCAGGCTCCAGACAGCCATGGGGGGTGCGCAGAGCAGGCTCCAGACAGCCATGGGGGGTGCGCAGAGCAGGCTCCAGACAGCCATGGGGGGTGCGCAGAGCAGGCTCCAGACAGCCATGGGGGGTGCGCAGAGCAGGCTCCAGACAGCCATGGGGGGTGCGCAGAGCAGGCTCCAGACAGCCATGGGGGGTGCGCAGAGCAGGCTCCAGACAGCCATGGGGGGTGCGCAGAGCAGGCTCCAGACAGCCATGGGGGGTGCGCAGAGCAGGCTCCAGACAGCCATGGGGGGTGCGCAGAGCAGGCTCCAGACAGCCATGGGGGGGTGCGCAGAGCAGGCTCCAGACAGCCATGGGGGGTGCGCAGAGCAGGCTCCAGACAGCCATGGGGGGTGCGCAGAGCAGGCTCCAGACAGCCATGGGGGGTGCGCAGAGCAGGCTCCAGACAGCCATGGGGGTGCGCAGAGCAGGCTCCAGACAGCCATGGGGGGGGGGGTGCGCAACAATGGCTGCACGCATAGTGCAAGAGTTCTTATAAGAATTTAAGAACTCGTGTGTATACTCACCTAGTTGTACTCACCTAGTTGTGCTTGCGGGGGTTGAGCTCTGGCTCTTTGGTCCCGCCTCTCAACCGTCAATCAACAGGTGTACAGGTTCCTGAGCCTATTGGGCTCTATCATATCTACACTTGAAACTGTGTATGGAGTCAGCCTCCACCACATCACTGCCTAATGTATTCCATTTGTCAACCACTCTGACACTAAAAAAGTTCTTTCTAACATCTCTGTGGCTCATTTGGGCACTCAGTTTCCACCTGTGCCCCCTAGTGCGTGTGCCCCTTGTGTTAAACAGCCTGTCTTGATCAACCCTGTCGATTCCCTGAGAATCTTGAATGTGGTGATCATGTCCCCCCTAACTCTTCTGTCTTCCAACGAAGTGAGGTTTAATTCCTGTAGTCTCTCCTCGTAGCTCATACCTCTCGGCTCGGGTACTAGTCTGGTGGCAAACCTTTGAACCTTTTCCAGTTTAGTCTTGTGCTTGACTAGATAGGGACTCCATGCTGGAGCCGCATACTCCAGGATTGGTCTGACATATGTGGTATATAATGTTCTGAAAGATCCCTTACACAAGTTTCTAAAGGCCGTTCTTATGTTAGCCAACCTGGCATATGCTGCTGATGTTATCCTCTTGATATGAGCTTCAGGGGACAGGTGTGTGTGTGTGTGTGTGTGTGTGTGTGTAATAAAAGTGTGGAAGCATAGAAGGAACTTATCCGTACAGTTAAATTGTAAATCGGAAACCGTTTAGGTAATGACATATTTTGCCAACTCATTTATGGATGAGAGGGATGCTTTAGTCCTCCTGATCAGTGCGAGGTGACGCCTCTGGCTCTTAATCCTGCCGCTGAGTGCGGACTCACGCACCCACCCACCCACCTCACACAGCCTTGACAGTAGCAGCCACACAGCAAAACACACAGCCTTGACAGTAGCAGCCATGAATGCCACCCAGACTGTCAAAGAAATGCTAAACATCTTGCACACCTTAAGTGATTTGGGTACAGAGTGGAGGAACTGTTTAAGGACAATATATCTGAGAAAAGCTGCTTTCCCCACTTCCAACAATGTGGGGTTCACTGTGCTATAAATTTTTAACAACTCTAGATGGGCCCCGATCTCTGGGCAGTGTGTCCAGACGATGTCCTCACCTAGTGAGTCCTCACCTCGATGTCCGTCACTCATGCTGCAAATTCTGCAACTTCGCTGCTCAGTTGTTTCCATACTGAATTTCCATGAGTATTTGTTTCAAAGACGAATGCTCGCAGTTTTTGGATTCCTTCCTTCGGCCGCCTCCTTTTCGTCCATAATGATTGAGGTTGCCGGCCGCGACAGATTGTGACAGCGTACAGCTTCGCCTACTTGCTCTTCTGGCTACCTTTTAAATTTAGTCCCGAGGGGCGAGTTTATTGGGCAGCGCCACCCATCCTGTGAGTGGACACACCGCCGCCATCAGCATGCACAACACTCCCCAATAGGAAGAAAACCCGCTGGGTTGTTCATCCTGTCACAGTGTTCCCAGACACAGCTGGGACTTGCTTAACTGTCTCAAGTGAACAGCTCCTCAAACAAGAAGATTAACACTATCAACCCTAAAAGTTACATTATCTTGCGGTGCAAAATGGGTGAAATCTTTTAAGAACGTATCAATATTTGACAAATAATGTATTCCTAACTCAAACAAGTGTGGGGTTTATTATTCTACCTTGTCATGTTGTTCGATGATGCCTTATTTGTAAAAGGGTCTTGGGGGATGAAGTGTGCAATATGGTCTTCCTCGGCAGCCGGCGCAT
>WNGS01169498.1:47133602-47143904 GCA_020271785.1 Procambarus virginalis
CCTCAAGCAGCAGCCCACCCTCGAGCAGCAGCCCACCCTCGAGGCAGCAGCCCACCCTCAAGCAGCAGCCCACCCTCAGGCAGCAAACTTACAAGCTTTCTGGAAAGTAAATGACGTACAAGCAGACATAAAATATGACACTCATATCTTTAACATTACATATGACAGGTAGGCACGGAGACACGTACAAAAACAACTCAATATGAAGAAGTAACACATCGCTACAACTCTTCCGGACGATAAAACAATTTCACAGTTCGAGGCGAACTCCGTTCGGCTGTCCTGGAAGGCAGTTTGAAGGGGGGCGGTTTTGTTAGTCATTTCGGTTGGTTATTTGAAGGAGGTTCTCTTGGGCAGTTCTAGTGGTGACTGCGGCCTGGCAGCTCTCCTATGAACCATAGTGCCGTACTGACAACTGGCTCAGCTTGGAGAGAGGAGAAGAGGTCCCTTAAACACCCCACAATGGCATTATTATACAGTAATGGTCGGGGTTCACAGCTTGTCAATATGGGGGTCGAACGGGCCTGGATAACTCACTTCCCGCCTATTGCTCACTCAACATTTGCTCATTGTTTATACCATTAAAGTCAACTTATTCGTTGCCGTCTAGCAGTAGTATCGAACAGTGTTTCTTTCAAGGAGGCAAGTTGACTATACACGAGCAGAGAGCGAGGACTGTCCGTGAACTCCACCTTGCCGCCACCTCCTCTGTTACTTGTACTAGTAACTTTATCACCTACTATCATCACAACATGTATGGTAATCCTGCCACCATGTTTACAACTCAAGTTATTGAGGTTATCTTGAGATGATTTCGGGGCTTTAGTGCCCCGCGGCCCGGTCCTCGACCAGGCCTCCACCCCCAGGAAGCAGCCCGTGACAGCTGACTAACACCCAGGTACCTATTTTACTGCTAGGTAACAGGGGCATAGGGTGAAAGAAACTCTGCCCATTGCTTCTCGCCGGCGCCTGGGATCGAACCCAGGATCACAGGATCACAAGTCCAGTGTGCTGTCCGCTCGGCCGGCCGGCTCCCAAGTTGTTGTTGTTCCTGTTTCAAACCCTTGAAATATTAAGCTACAACCTTAAACTGTTTAAGGAACAAAGAGGATTTAAAGTGATTTTGTATTTTTGTTTTAATATTGCCAAAATATTAAGAGGAATGTGGCCTGTAGCAGAGTGGGACATGTCTCGGGTCACTACCGAGGGACCCGTGTTTAGTCCCCGGACGGGACAGAAACGGTTGGGTACGCATCATTTCACCCGATGCCTCTGTTCACTCAGAAGTCAATAGGTACCTGGAAATGAAACAATTATTGTTGTCGGTTGCATCCTGGAGAAGCTTGTAGTTAGCCTAGGGGAAGAAGGGGGGGGGGTCTCGATAAGTGCAGGCTTCCTGTCCCGACGGCGAGAATTAAATGATGCACAAAGTGCAATAATGTGCAGCTCATAACTACTCATAATCATGAGGAAGACGAGATATTATGTCAATGTTAATATCGAATTGCTTTAAGGCGTTCAAGGGGAGCCGGTGGCCTAGAGGACAGCACGCTGGCACGTGATCCTGTGGTCCCGGGGTCGATCCCGGACGCCGGCGAGAAACGATGGGCAGAGTTTCTTTCACCCTATGCCCCCTGTTACCTAGCAGTAAATAGGTACCTGGGAGTTAGTCAGCTGTCACGAGCTGCTTCCTGGGGTGTGTGTGTGTGGGGGGGGGGAAGTGGTAGTAGTTAGAAACAGTTGATTGACAGTTAAGAGGCGGGCCGAAAGAGCCAGAGCTCAACCCCCGCAAGTACAACTAGGTGCATGAATACACTCTGCTGCTACCGGCCTCCAGTCACTCAGGATATGGTCAGGCGGTGATGTGAGCAACACCGGTGACCGTCTCTGGGTGGACAGGTGTATGAGGCGTATGGGCTGGCCAGCACCCTAGTGGTGTGGGCCAGGGGCGTGGTCACCTCTGTGGGGTGAGTGAGGGTCAGAGTGCAGTTAGTCAGTCTTCACACTGGCCACGAAATGGGCAGAGCCTTCAAGCTCAGGGCGGAGCAGGTCTCCGTCCAGCCTCTCTACAACAACCTCCATACTTACAATATCCAGCATACTAACGCTACATCTTCTATTGCCTTGTTATTCAAGCCCCACCTCTCCGAGCCTCCCCTTGTAGCGTGACTTGGGCCTGACTAGATAGGTATACGTCACTAACCACGTGAAGTGGCTCCAGGTGTTCCGTCAAGGCGTTTGTGCACCTCCACAAGTGTGTGGAGTTCCAACACCACCTTCACTAAGTATGCCAGTGGCTTATGTTTACAACTATAATTGTCGCTCCCTTTAACTGTCAACCAGTGCACCTGTCAACCACCACAACTGATAATAGTGGGAAGAGTTTTCCTGGTCGTTGACTGTCACCTCCCCCCCCCCCACACGGCTAGCAGGTGTGTACTTAAAGACAGGTGTGGCCGGCCGGAACCTTGACGTGGTTCAGACCTATACCCGTTGTTCAACCTGGTTAAAAGTGCCGTCAATTACAACGTAGAAATACATTATCCCTCTCTCTCGTTCTCGTTTTAAATAAAGGCGAAGTGTGTTTTATTTAACTTGTACAAATACGTTGGGCGTCAACTACATCTTAAATGTCGTTTGGTGTTCTGGTGACAGAGACTGTTGTGTCAACAGCCCGGGTTCTAGTAACCCAGACTGATGTTTGTGTGTCAGTTCTGACAGCGGCGGAACACAACTTGTTCCAGTCGTCAACACCTCGTTTTCAATGGCTATTATGAAGTTCGCTATTAATGCAACATTGTAAATTACAAATTACAGAATCAGATCTAATGTAAAGAAAGGTAATTATCAGAAGAAAGCGATAAACAGTACGACTATATAGTACTTGGAACGGATACGAGGACAAGGAGCTGGGATACTCGGACAAGGAGCTGGGATACTAGGACAAGGAGCTGGGATACTAGGACAAGGAGCTGGGATACGAGGACAAGGAGCTGGGATACTAGGACAAGGAGCTGGGATACGAGGACAAGGAGCTGGGATACGAGGACAAGGAGCTGGGATACTAGGACAAGAAGCTGGGATACGAGGACAAGGAGCTGGGATACGAGGACAAGGAGCTGGGATACGAGGACAAGGAGCTGGGATACGAGGACAAGGAGCTGGGATATGACGGAGGGATGGAAAGCTTCCTAACCACTTGGACCATCGGGGATCGAACGCCAACCTGCAAGAACCGAAGCCATGACTGTACCGACTAGCAGAAATGGTTGGAACTGTATCAGATCAAAGAGGTAGAGGGATAAGAGTTAGTTTAGGTGAACGGGAATCTACAGGAGTCTGGTCGCCAGCAGAGCATCACCGAGGGAGGAAGGCTTCATAAAGTCGACAGTAGAGTGCATGTTGTCATGTACAGCAGTGTTGGAGAGTGACAGTAGCACTAGTGAGGGGGTTCAGGCGAGTGAATGATACTGTAATTGTCAGCAATAGACTCGGGGTATCGTTACTTGTGGCAGGTAATTACAGATGACCATCGGCCCACACTATACAACTCTAATGTAATCTCTCTGAAATAGACCCCAAGACAAACTCTTCAAGATACAATCGCGAGTACCCAATTGTCAACGACTGTAGCCCAGATGTCATACCCCTGAAGCTGTGTTTCATCCACTGACTGATATCACAAGATATCGTAATAGTCCGGCCAGAGATTGTGAGTGGAGGCTAATAGACCCCCCCCCCCCCAGCATGAACACTCATCCCGAGACGGGTATATTGTGCCAGGAACCAGCAAGATTGATGAAGATTAAGCCACCCAAAAGGTGGCACGGGCATGAATAGCCCGTAAGTGGTGGTCCTTTTGAGCCATTACCAGTATCAAGAGCTGATACTGGAGATCTGTAGAGGTGCGACTGCACCCTGCGTGACGGGAGACATCAGCTCAGTGTTAATATTTACACACAAGATGTGTGAGGACGACACACTGGGGGTGGACACACGGGCGCCCGCCTCACCACGACACACTGGGGGGTGGACACACGGGCGCCCGTCCACCCGCCTCACCACGACACACTGGGGGGTGGACACAGGGTCCACCCGCCTCACCACGACACACTGGGGGTGGACACAGGGTCCACCCGCCTCACCACGACACACTGGGGGGTGGACACACGGGCGCCCGGCCACCCGCCTCACCACGACACACAGGAGGACAAGAGCTGCCCTGAGGGAGACGTATGGAGGAGAGGAGAGGTCAACGACCCAGCCACGAGTTGCTCCCAGGGATGATGACTGGGGAGCGATGACCGGGCTGGTTACAGCCAAGTAAACCAATTCAACTCTTTTACACGGGGGAGTCCACCCCCTCGGCCCTCACATCAGCCTCGTGTCCAGGCCATTCAACTGAAGGTAAATGACTCAACAACGGCTGGACCAGTACATACTGTAACTATGTCTGCTACATATTCGAATGTGTTGTTACGAGAACACATTGGAGGGCTTCGTAGCAAGCTTCAAGAAGCCTCGAGTTTAAGGTTGACCGTAGAGAAAAGTCCGAGAGGCAGAATACCATTCCTTCTTTAACAAATCCACAAGGGCCGTGACGAGGATTCGAACCTACGTCCGAGATCATCCCATTCCTTGGTGTTTCAGTGCACGGTACTGTGTGTACAGGTACAATTGGCCGCAATGAATGTTCTGACAGACAAGAAAAGCGTTCAGTTTGTGCCTGCTCTCGTACCCCGTAATAATCGTCATTAGTGACCGAGAGACTGTACACTCCAGGTCATCTATATTTGCAAACATTATCCCATTAATTCTCAAATGCATTGACCACGAGCATCCAACTGTGTGATGGTGACCTTTGACGCAGAGGGAAGTCACCCGCCGCGTTAGACAAGCATCACCTCACTATGCCCAACCAGCTCTGCGCCCGACCACAATACTCGTTCCCAAGAATCTGTATAATGGGCTGAATTACGTTTGTGTTTGCAGGAAACCTAAGCATACAGCGTCTCAGCAGTAATTATTAATGTTTGGTGTGTGTTTTTTTATATATATACATATATATATACATATATATATATACACATATATATACATATATATATATACATATATATATACAAGAGAAGCCTCGTCTCAGCTAAGTGCCCAGCGGAGAGAGAACCTCGCATCCTAGGGGTCCAAAACCAGGATTTCCCCGCACTTCGCCCTGATGGCATCACCATATACTCATGGAAGGAGGGTAGACAGTTGGTGTGGGACTACACATGTGTATCCACCCTGGCTGACACCTATGTACACTTCGGAGCTGATCAAGCAGGTGGGGCAGCCAACCACAGGGAAACAGCAAAATCTCTCAAATACAGGCGACTGGCAGGTCAATACCTCTTTGTTCCCATAGCGTCTGAGGACGCATGGCCCCTGGGGCAAGAGTGCCTTGGGATTTCTCAAGGAATTGGGTTCCAAGCTCATTGACGTCACCAGAGACCCAAGGGCTTGCAGTTTTTTGTTTCAGCGCCTCAGTGTGGCGATCCAGAGGGGAAATGCTTGCTGCGTCCTCGGTTCCTGTCCGGAAGCGGAGGAGCTTCAAGAGATCCATAACCTTTAGGCATTTGTCTTGTATGTTTTGTAACCTTTAAATACACAATAAAGCATAAGAAAAAAAAAGGAAGGGGGTGGTAGGAGAAAAGCACACAGAAACTGTATTGGAGGGGACCCACATTCCCTCCAATGCGTTATGTGTGATTTCCTCCGAGGCTATGGGTCCCCCTTCTTCCAGCCAGAGGTGGTACTCCCTTCCATGTATATATATACATATATATATATATATACATATATATATATATATATACATATATATATATATACATAATATATATATATATATATATATATATATATATATATATATATATATATTATATATATATATATATAATCTATCTCACACACACACAAGAAACAGCAAAATTAGAACAGTGACGAACAGTTTTCTTGATGGTCGGAGGTTTGGGGAAAATTTCATAATACGAGCTAAATTAACAGTTACTCAGCAAATGAGTAGAAATAATAATAAATAATTTCAAAAGCAATTACAACGAAACAATTATTATACAATTATGAAGTTAGTCAAAATAATAACTAAAATGTCTCTGCGTAATAACCAAGTCTTATAGCCAAAAGCCGTCGCTTTCACAAGAACCAACAGCCTGGAGAACCAGCAGCGGCCCCCAGGTAAAGGCAGTTTCAGTTTATGAATGTGACGTAATTCTATAATGTCAAGTTGCACCCTGTGACCGAGGACGGTGAGAGTACGGTGAAGGAACCGTAGGTGGTCTTGACTACTGTCTCTCCTCATACCCGCTCCGTCTGGAACACCCACCTACTGTGGCCTTGTGCGGGTGTGTGGGTACAGCCTGAGGCCTTGTGCGGGTGTGTGGGTACAGCCTGAGGCCTTGTGCGGGTGTGTGGGTACAGCCTGAGGCCTTGTGCGGGTGTGTGGGTACAGCCTGAGGCCTTGTGCGGGTGTGTGGGTACAGCCTGAGGCCTTGTGCGGGTGTGTGGGTACAGCCTGAGGCCTTGTGCGGGTGTGTGGGTACAGACTGAGGCCTTGTGCGGGTATGTGGGTACAGACTGAGGCCTTGTGCAGGATGAGCTCCTCAACTATCTACACCTTGTTAACTAACAAAGAACTGCCAATTACCCAGCATTTTAAAAGTCAACATCGCACCCAATTGCCTTGTTCACGTGGTTCCCTCGGTAATTGCCTGGTCCTAACGAGCGGCTCGGGGTGCGCTCAACACCAATTTAGTTCTTCGGCAACTGACCATTTTTCACCTCTGTGCCAATGATTTATGAATACAAGTCTACTTTATTCGCTTACCTGGAATAAAATGTAAGGAAATCGATAACTTTGTTAGGATATCAGGATATCTCTAGTTCCAGCGTCTACCGGTTGACGGAGTGGCATTGGTTAGCGGGCCAAGTCCTTCCGGAAGTGGGACTTGGTCTTCGTGAATCACGAAGACGATTCTTGGATTAAATGGTCATCTAGTTTCGGATCAAGACTTGACAGAAACGTTGACACCTCCGCCTGGTGTATTTAGGCGCGTCAAGTTCACCTCAGTGTTCATAGATGTTAAGAGACAAGAGTCTTGGGAGTGGTTTTGTTGTGGCGCACTGCGGGGTAACCTCTCAACCTCTGTTGTGCACTCCTAGAGTGAGTGAGTGAGTGAGTTCACTCTGGCTCTTTGGTCCCACCTCTCAACTGTCAATCAACTGGTGTACAGGTTCCTGAGCCTATTGGGCTTTATCATATCTTCATTTGAAACTGTGTATGGAGTCAGCCTCCACCACATCACTGCCTAATGCATTCCATCTGTTAACTACTCTGACACTGAAAAGGTTCTTTCTAACGTCCCCGTGGCTCATGTGGGTACTCAGTTTCCACCTGTGTTATCTTTTGTGTGTGCGTGCGTTCGTGTTCGTAGCCTTGAACTCCAACGCCCACGGTAGAACAGAGACAAGTTTACGTGCATGATTCATAAACATGTAGCCTAAAAGAACCTGAACACATGTTCGAGAAGAAGGTAAATCTATATTGACGGATTATTCAGAGATTACCTGCCACGTTCTTGATGAAAACCTTTGCCGGAAAAGGTCCTCTTTATCCCGTCTAGCTGGCTGTGAGAACTAAAGCGGCGCTCCCAATACACGCTCGTGTTAGTAACAATCAAATAATGCAGGCGAGGAGTCACAATAACGTGGCTGAAGTATGTTGCCCAGACCACACACTAGAAGGGGAAGGGACGACGACGTTTCGGTCCGTCCTGTGACCATTCTCAAGTCGATTGTGTCCCCCCCCTACGTCGTCGTCCCTTCACCTTCTAGTGTGTGGTCTGGTCAACAATCAAATAATATTTGCACTCAATTAGACAATGTACAACAATTAGTACTCACCTATTTAGCGTACTCACCATGTAATTGGTGGTACATGACCAGTGAAAGTGATTCATACACAATGGTATACAGAGGTTATTGCAAGAGTTACTGAACAACACAGTATTTCCCGGTGTATATATGTTTAAAAATGATACTATATAGATTTTTTGGTACCATTTATCATACATTGATTGTAAGTGATTTTCAAGTGTTTTGTAGAAAACTTATGATTTTGTGCATACACAGTTATGTTTAATATATAATTTATATCTGTCCAATGCAGGAGGCCCAAAGGGAGGAAGGGAGATATAAAGATGGAGAAATTGAAGACTGGGAGAGGGAAAAAGAGTGGAGAGGGAAGGAGCAAGAGGGAAGGAGAGGAAGTGGTTACCCAAGCACCAGCAGCAACATGTCTTAAGGAACTTTAGGAGTAAGCAGCAGCCTTAGCCAGGGCACGAGGGGGCGTACGTGCAGCACGGCCCGTTAGGGCGGGCCGTGCAACAAGTTACGTCCAGCTAGGAAACTCACTCAGCGATGGACTTAAGCCAAGCGACTCATACTAGACCAACGTACTCTTCCAAGTTTACTCTCCCTTCCCTTCCCCGCCCCTCCTAGCCCAGGCTCCTCTCCACAACCTCTTTTCTTCCCGCCGTCACCTGAGGGAAGACATCGACTCCGGGTCCCCTTGAGCCATAGTGAGCGAGGGTGATCCGTCAGACATGACAATCACGCCGTCTCTAGGGGACCGTGAACGGACCCAAAACGTCCCCAGAGCGGACCCTATACGACCTAGTTTCCCCGCCTGACTGATGGTGGGGGGAAGAGAGGGGTGAGAGGGGTGCATGACGCCTCCCAGCCGCCGCCAGCACCTGCTACTGGACCTAAAATATGGGAAACTTGGCATGAGCGCCGCCACACGTACTCTCGACCCCCTCCTTAACCCCACCACAGCCCCCCCCCTGCCCTGTTTCCACCCCACTAACCTCGCCTCACAACGCCACTACTTAACACACGCTACGGGTGTCACAGTAGATAACTGTCCCAGAGGCGTGCCTCTCTGAGGGTACAGGTACGCTGGGGGTGCCTCTGAGGGTACAGGTACGCTGGGGGTGCCTCTGAGGGTACAGGTACGCTGGGGGTGCCTCTGAGGGTACAGGTACGCTGGGGGTGCCTCTCTGAGGGTACAGGTACGCTGGGGGTGCCTCTCTGAGGTACAGGTACGCCGGGGTGCCTCTCTGAGGGTACAGGTACGCCGGGGTGCCTCTCTGAGGGTACAGGTACGCCGGGTGCCTCTCTGAGGGTACAGGTACGCCGGGGTGCCTCTCTGAGGGTACAGGTACGCCGGGGTGCCTCTCTGAGGGTACAGGTACGCCGGGGTGCCTCTCTGAGGGTACAGGTACGCCGGGGTGCCTCTCTGAGGGTACAGGTACGCCGGGGGTGCCTCTCTGAGGGTACAGGTACGCCGGGGGTGCCTCTCTGAGGGTACAGGTACGCTGGGGTGCCTCTCTGAGGGTACAGGTACGCTGGGGTGCCTCTCTGAGGGTACAGGTACGCTGGGGTGCCTCTCTGAGGGTACAGGTACGCCGGGGGTGCCTCTCTGAGGGTACAGGTACGCTGGGGGTGCCTCTGAGGGTACAGGTACGCCGGGGGTGCCTCTCTGAGGGTACAGGTACGCCGGGGTGCCTCTGAGGGTACAGGTACGCCGGGGGTGCCTCTCTGAGGGTACAGGTACGCTGGGGTGCCTCTCTGAGGGTACAGGTACGCTGGGGTGCCTCTCTGAGGGTACAGGTACGCTGGGGGTGCCTCTCTGAGGGTACAGGTACGCCGGGTGCCTCTCTGAGGGTACAGGTACGCTGGGGTGCCTCTCTGAGGGTACAGGTACGCCGGGGCCACACCAGCCTCCAGTGCCACCCAGAAAGTGTCGGAGGAAGACAATATTGATCTGTGTAAAGAATGTCGGCGACGGTGTGCTCCACGCCCCAGGTGACTGACACCTTACTTTTGTGGAAACTTATTCCGTTCCCCCCGCGCCCACCTCGCCCCTCTGCACGACAAGCACTGACGCCCTCCACAGCCTGGCCGTGCGCACGTGCCAACACTGCACGTACTCTCACCTTCCCACATTTACACCCTTTAAGTGCGGACTTAGAGATCAGCTGGATAAGAGCGCACTGTTGTCCGGGGCAGACCTTCCAAGGTAGTCTATGACCCTCCGAGGTCACCGTCGCTAAGTACTCCAGATGCAACCCTAGTCTTAGAGGTCATGGTGGCTCAGAAGTCAGCGTCCAGTACTCGTCAACATCAAAGGTCAGGCCAAAAAAGGCTCACCCGGGAAGTTTCATCCAATATGAAGCGTTT
>WNGS01169498.1:47154369-47170222 GCA_020271785.1 Procambarus virginalis
TATATATAATTATATATATATATACATATATATATATATATATTAGTATATTTTGGTAGCAGTCTTTCCTGTAGACATAGTTATTAAATATGACCGAAAAAGTAAGATAATAATTCTAACACGAATTTTCTCAATTTTCCTTATGTTTGTTTTTACTGATGACGGTAAATGAAAAATCATTCTCCAAATTCATTCTTTATTTCTTAGTCTGACGCGACACTTGAGCGCGTTTCGTAAACTTATTACATTTCAAAGACTTAGTTACACACTGAACAGAGTTTAAAAAGCTTTTCTTTTTTATATACCTGCATTTGGGTGAGGTGACATGTTACAATGGTGGGGGTGAGGTGAGAGCAAACACAGAACACGAAACAAGGGTATAAGCTAAAGGGAAGAATAGATCTGTAACTGCAGAAGGCTATTGGCCCATATTTCTTGATGTTTCTTATTGGAGCGGAGTCTTGAAGTGGGTAGAATATAGTTGTGCGTTAATTGGCTGTTGATTGCTGGTGTTGACTTCTTGATGTGTAGTGCCTCGCAGATGTCAAAGCCGCCTGTTGTCGCTGTATCTATCAATAAGTTCTGTGTTGTTAACAAAAACACAGAAATCAGTGATAGATACAGCGACAAAGGCGGCTTGACATCTGCGAGGCACTACACCATCAAGAAGTCAACACCAGCAATCAACAGCCAATTAACGCACTACTATATTCTACCCACTTCAAGACTCCGCTCCAATATAGAAACATCAGAAATACGGGCCATAGGCCTTCTGCAGTTACAGATCTATTCTTCCCTTATACCATTGTTTCGTGTTCTGTGTTGTTCTCACCTCACCCCAACCATTGTAACAGTCACCTCACCCAAATGCAGGTATTTAAACTCTGTTCAGTTATAGTTGTTCTGTGTGTGTGTAAAAAGTCTTTGAAAATGTAATAGTTTTACAAAACGCGCTCAAGTGTCGCGTCAGACTAAGAAATAAAGAATGAATTTGGAGAATTGATTTTTAATTTACCGTCATCAGTAAAAACAAACATAAGGAAATTGAGAAAATTCGTGTTAGAATTATTAATCTTACTTTTCGGTCATATTTAATAAAATATATATATATATATATAATATATATATATATATATATATATATAACTTCAGTTGCATATAGTCCTGGGGACCATCATGGTACAAAGACGTGTGCAAGAGGGACCTGAAAGCCATTGACGTTGATCTTGCCACGTGGGAAACATTGCCGCAGACCGATCAGTCTGGAGGCAGTCTGTTCAGAAAGGTCACTCCAAGTTCGAGGAGACAATTGCCAAGCAATCGGAGGCGAAGAGACAGAAGGAAAGCCCGTAGCCAGAAGACAGACCAGTATCAGACTTTGTTTGTGCTCACTGTGGGATGGATTGCCTTTCTGCGATTGGCCTCATCAGTCACACCAGACACTGCACCAGAATTGACAATCAGAGTGCAACTCCATAGTCTCCCGAGACTGAAGGATGCTTGCTATACTACTAGTACATAACAAATTAATATTTATATATATATGCAATTGACGATCACGAAACACTGATCATTTATTATCGGAAAACACCACAAAGAATTGGAGAAAGGGGTGTAACGTGTTGGCTTCTCAAGGCCTTTGTCAACACCCTTCTTTGTGGGTTTTCCGCACACACACATAATAATATATTATATCTATAATATATATATATATATAATATATATTATATATATAATATATATATATATATATATATTTTAATAATAGAAGGGGTACCACCTCTGGTGCAAGTGTAGGGACCCATAGCCTCGGAGAAGAAAATAAAGAGTACTCAGAGAAGACCTTGTGGGATCCTCACTGAACACATTATTTATTATATATATATATAGATCTATAATATATATATATATATATATATATATATATATATATATATATATAAAATATATATATATATATATATATATATATATATATATATATATATATCTATATATATATATATAATATATATATATATATTACACACATATACATACTGTATACACACACACACAACGATGATCACGAAAACACTGATCCAAGAATGTGGAAAAAACCAAATGTGAAAAATAAAGACTGCTAAACACATTTTTAGCTCAGTTTGCCTTCATCAGAGCATTTTAGAATGATAGAATCCATTATTCTATCATTTTAGAATTAATATCATTCTAAAATGCTCCGATGAAGGCAAACTGAGCTAAAAATGTGTTTAGCCTTCCATATTTTTCACATTTGGGTTTTCTGCATAATTAATATATATACACTGTATATATACACACAGTATATATAGTTGTTGCAAATTAAAAAATCATATCTTATAAATCTATATATAACTATTTCCTATTTTAACTAGCTTTGAAGATCACAATATTTTTTGAAGCATGCTGGAAGTGCCCTGGTATCTGCCATTATCACAGTCTTTTAAGAGTCCAATGGGAATATTCCTGCCTCCTCCAATATTATACATTGTCCATCAATTTCGGGGCAACAAATAGTACATTAAAATAAGAACAAAATAATATTACAGTAATTAGATTACCATCAGCATTATTACTCTTATTAACTTCATCAACATCCTTAATATTTATTTTTCATAATTTTTATTTGCATCCCCCTTCTCACCATTCTTATTCCTATCACCATGAATGCCTTACACTATCACTCAACCAGATGTTGCATTCCCAGATACTGCAATACAATATGATTCGTATAACTAATCAATAACACTACAAAAACCTTTATCACTACTGAATTATTATTATTTATTATTATTATTATTACGGCAGTAATTTCTATATTGTTAAACCATCATCATTATTGTTGCCGATTAACATTTCATCAGAAAGCAGATAATTTAATTCAAAGCTTTAAAGTTAAATATATATAGCACTCTGCTAAAGTTATGTTATTATGTAGATTTTTGGGGTTTGGTTTGGTTACAGCCTACATTGATTTCCCTTGGAATATACATTATGTGAGAGACTTTAAATATACTGAACTTTCTCTTATGTTGTCTATAATATGTCCTGGCTCATACTTTCCCATAGTTATTGACAACAATGTCCTAATACTTGCTTCATCAGTGGATTACAATTATAGTATATATTAAATTTATATAATATAACTCATTTAATTTATATGTGCAAATCTGCTCATCTGAAAAAAAATTTGCAAGATGCATTAAATGCATAGAGAACTGTTTTAGTGAGACGATTCATGTTTTTTAATTTGTATACAAATATGCTAAATTTAGCTAGCGATTCATTTATTGATCACTGTAAAATACACAACAGAGGCCATGAAAGGGGTCTTCCAATGTCAAATTGTTTCTTATTTATGTATGAGCAATGACTAACAAACAAAAATGCACAAAGAAAATAAATGTGTGTATAGATATTAGTTATGCAAGCATATGCATATAATAACTCACTATTTTGAAAATACAAGGAAACATGTTCTGTATATTTCGGTCCCAAACTGGGACCCTCTTCAGCAGTGGGACCAAAATATGCAGTCTACATTTCCTTGTTTTTTTTTTTTTTCAAAATACTGGATCATTATTTTCATTGATTAGTGCACTATTGCACTTCAGCCTCAAGCATTTGCATGTTTTTCTGGGAACAATCCTCTCTCTTTTGTACCTGGATTTCTATTTATCGTCAGTATTATACAAATATGGCTTATTTCATTACAACCCATTATTTATAGTCTGCTAATAAATTTGATCCAAATACTGTAGTAAACACACTTTCAAATTTATTACCAAATCTTGAAAATGATGGCAAATGCTAATAAATGTTGTGAAATGTTTTCTTTAAATACAATCATCATATTATCCAATGTTTTTTGTACCCCATACAGCATTTCATACCTGAAGTATGTACATGAAATTAAGAAACAAAAAATAAGGGACCCGACATATGCAAGGCAGATTCTCTTATACCTTATTATTCTCACTAAAATTTTCCAGAATACAGTGTTTGCATCAATTACGCTATTTAAAACAAAATTATGCTTTTCATAAATTGTACAAACCATCCACAATTCTGTTCGTAAAAGAACTTCTGGACATTTTTCAGCATCTTCATTTTTTTTTAGCTTAAATCTATGTCTCTTGTTCTTTAAGTTGCAGGTGTGCAATTGCACAGTGTAGTTGCAGGATGAGTTCTAAGCTTATAGTGTGCCATCTATAATATAGTCCTTATCACACAACATTTTAAAGCTTCCAATGGTTAAAGCATCCACCACGTGTCTATGTCCATTCTCAACTATCAGACGCAGGTAATTACCCAAGTGTAATTATTTAAGTGCAGTTACAGGCCGAGAGCTACGCCCGTGGTGTCCTGTCTTCCCTGGACTCTGTGTCATCTAATGCTTTGAAACTACCGACAATTTTGGCCTCCTCCACTTTCTCACTTAACTTGTTCCAACCGTCGATCACTCTGTTTGCAAAAGAAAACTTTCAAATATTTTTTGGCACCTTTCATTTCTTAGCTTGAATCAGTGTCCTCTTGTTCTTGAAGTTGCTGGTTTCAAGATTTCCCCTTTGTCAATTTGGTCGATTCTCGTTATTATTTTGCAAGTGATGATCATATCACCTTGTTTTCTTCTATCCTCTGGTGTTGGCATATTTAACACCTCTAGTCTCTTCTCGTAACTCTTGTTTTTCAATTCCGTAAGCCATTTTGTAGCATGCCTTTACACCTTTTCCAGTTTATTGATGTACGTCTTGAAATTTGGGCACCATACAACTGCTGTATATTCCAATTTTGGTCTCACAAATATCATGAACAATGTCTTTTAGTATTTCACCATCCATGTAATTAAAAGCAAGTCTGAAGTTGGAAATCAACATATATGCTCCTCTCACAATGTTCTTTGTGTGTTCCTCTGTTGACAGTTAACTATCCAAAAACACTCTTAGATCTCGTTCTTTATTCGAGTTCCTTAATTCCTATCCACTGACAGACTTGATGGGTCTCCCCTGTGCCTAATTGCTAATGCATGTATGTGAAAATTTATATGATCGAACAATTATTTTAGTTAATTTCATACACTATACTGCCTATGAATTACTAAACATTTCACAAATGTGTGCATTTGGTGGAAAGATGTTCTTGAGCAAGATTTATAAGTATTTTGTTGGTTGCCAATCTAAAATTCAGTATTTTTTAACTATTATACAGTATACGCAAAATACAATAATGACTCGAGATGAAGACAAAATATAAAATATAGTTTTATCAGATTTTTATATCCCTTGATATATCATTTCAAGTTAATTGAACAACTGTTCATATAGGCTTACCATGCACAAGTGTGTTAAACAGCTTCAAAATGCTTTGTTATTTCACTACCAATATTTTTGTATGTATTCTAGCTACCATTAGCAGTGTGTTAGTTATTATAATGAATAATAAAAACTAATGATAGTAAATTATGATATTAGTACTCTACTACAATAATAATAGTAATAATATGAAGTAATATGTAATAATAATAATAATAATAATATAATTGAAATTATAATGTATTATGAATATTTTAAGTGTACACACATTTACCATGGAGATGGCATTTGTAAAGTAGAGGGTGATACAACCCCACAAGGTGCACGTTATGGTCAAAGTATCGGTACAAACATATCGCTTACAAGTCTAAAAGTTCACAACCTGTGTAAATGCAACAATGCCACAATAACAAGGAAGAGCATTCAATCTCAAAACCCTTGACACCAGTACACTATACTAATACTGTCCTGAACCTTGTACTCTTACCCACAATATCGGAAGCAAACCAACTAGGTCAAAATTTTCAAGTGGAGTACCATACGGAATAATAGATGTTGGGACAATTGTCATATCTAGAACAAGATATCAACTGCACACTTTTGAGAAAGTTATGAAGTTAATATCTTCTTATCTCAATATAATCAATGTCTAATTAGAAAGGAAAGCTAATTGGAGTTGACAATTCCCAAAACTCCACTTTCAGTTAGTAATACTTTTCTAAATATGCAACCATTGTTGTTGCATCTATCAATAAATTATATTAATGGCTATGATCAGTCTTTTGTAAATATGCACTATAAAAAATATAAGCAAAAAAATATGTTTCCTTACATTCTTATTCTAAAGCACATACATGGCTATCCAGGAATGACTATGCCCATCTGTACTTGATAAATTTGGCCTGAAAGCTGTTAGGATGAGTGTGCTTAAATATAGCATCTGAACTTGACAGGTCAGTACTGTAATTACCTTCACTCTAACAAAATCCCTTACTAAAAATGGCTGTGTATTCATAAGTTTGGAAATGCTAAAATCTATAACAGATAATACACTATTATCAGAATCAGCATATTTGGCCTCTAAAACTGTTTGACAAAGACTGACAATTCCAAAATTTTGAAAATGATATTAAAATAAAATGTTTGTGACATGAGTTAATTAAAAAAAAAAATGCTGAATGACTGAAGTGTAATATGATAAGCATCAAAACATATTCATAGTTAAATTAAGCTATTGTATATGCTTGTATGAACAATACTCTCAAGGCTAGAATAAGAGTGGTTCAACGGAGAAATCTACAAATGAGAAAATTAAAACCAATTCATTATAACACTAAATAAATATGATCATAGTATTATATTAATTGATAAAAGTGCAGATTATATTAACTATATTCTCTAATATATTGAAATAAACAATACTGAGCCTGACACACAAATAAAACTATTGCTTCAATATACCGTATATGTATTAGAATTTATTGAATTAAATTATACTGTACTTAAAAGAGAAATTGTTGATTTTATTCTTTGATGAGAAAAATAGATTTATATTAAATGCATGTACCATCCAAATTTTTCTTGATGACAGTTGAGTTTTATCCCATCGAAAGGGTTCTTCTGCCTTAGTAGTATGTTATAAAAAAAAATATCAAACTCGAAGCTTGTTTATCAGCTCAGTAATGTTGCTCTTTATGTACATGTCTTGTCACATATAATATGTGAAATGTGCTGTACTGTAACTGTATTATGTATTTCAGTGTTCAATGAGGCATGTCTTCCCAATTATCACAGTTTGCAAGTGTAACAGTCCAAAGCTTTGGAAATCAGTCGTCAAAAACGAGGCGCATCCTTTGAGATAAACGCCAAGCTACCATAACTGGGGCCACCACCAGGAATTAACGACTAAGTATGAGAGTAGGAACTGTGGGATTTTTATCTCATCAGAATAAGCAAAAGATGAGAAGAAATGGAGGAGTTTTGAGGCAAAACCTTCATCACCTGGTGGTAGAAAATGATGCTGAAGCTTGTAAACTATGAGAAACAAGAGTAAATATATATATACAAAACCCATAGATTTGGGAAGAACACACAGTGGGGAAACAGAAGCTACACCATCCAAGCTAAAATACCATCCAAACAAGAATGGCTCTACTCTCATGAGAAATCTTTTGTTTGACTAAACAACACAAAATATGATTTTTTTTTTGTTTCCCAACTGATTGGAATGTCACCCATGACTATTATCATTTTAACTTCTGATAAAATATGTCATATATTAACAAATAAATTCTCGCAAAAGATATACTTGTGACATGAACTAGGATGAATAATATGAGATCAACAGAAGATCGTTTCATTTCTTCTTCTTCACGGGGTACTTATGCACGTTGACAAGATGCTTGCGCAGGTACTCTGGTGTTCTGAAGGCGGCACTACAGTGGGCGCAGGCGTGGTAGTATGTTGGCGACTGGTGCATGGTGGCGATGTGTTTCTTCAGGTTATAAAAGTTACTGATGAGCTTGGAGCAGAACGGGCATGACTGAGGCACCTCACGTGACGCTACCACCGACCCTGCCCCGACACACACCACCCCTTCACCTGCAACACACGAGTATATTACTACCTCCCTTCACTTGCCACACACCAATAAATTACTACCATCCTTCACCGGCAACACACGAGTATAATACTACCACCATTTGCCAGAAGCACACGAGTATGGCACTACTACCCTTCACCGGCAACACGCGAGTATAGCACTACCTCCAATTATTAAGAGCAGACCTGTAAGAAGCTTCATCCAGCCACTGTCAATGTACTAGAAAAAGTCACTTCCCTTTGCTTGCAAAACACCTGAATAAAGCCTACTTCCCATCACCTGCAATATACCAATAAAAAGCTACTTCCCATCACCTGCAACACACCAATGTAAAGCTACTTCCCTTCACCTGCAACACACCAATGTAAAGCTACTTCCCTTCACCTGCAACACACCAATGTAAAGCTACTTCCCATCACCTGCAATAAAGTTAGAGAAAGCTACTTTCCATTACCTGCAATATACCAATACACCAATACAATACCAATACAAATCTACTTCCCTTCACCTGCAACACATCAGTATAGATTTTTCCTTTCATCTGCAAAACAGCAATACAAGGTTACTTCCTTTTATCTGCAACACATTAGTGCAACGACACTTTCCTTCACCAAATATACATCAATAAAAAGCTACGTTACTTCACCTGCAACACATCAATACAATGGTATTTCTTTCTTTTTTGGGGGGAGTGCACCATACCCAGGCTACTTCCCTTTGTCTACAACACCAACATAAGGCTACTTCACTTTCCCTGCAATACCAGCACAAGAATACTTTCCCTCACTTGCAACACATCAATATAAAGCTACTTCCCCTTTCCCTTCACCACATCAATACAATGCTACTTCCTCTCCATTCATTACCTCAATACAATGCTACTTCCTTTCCCTACAACACTTCAGTATAAAGCTTCTCCACTTTCCCTGCAACACACTAATACAAGGCTACTTCCCATTACCCACAACACATCAATATAAGGCTACTTTCCTTTACATGCAACACATCAATACAAAGCTACTTCCCTTCACCTGCAATACACCAACACAAGGCTACTTCCCTTAACTTGCAATACACCAACACAAGGCTACTTCCCTTCACCTGAATACACCAACACAAGGCTACTTCCCTTAACTTGCAATACACCAACACAAGGCTACTTCCCTTAACTTGCAATACACCAACACAAGGCTACTTCCCTTCACCGGCAATACACCAACACAAGGCTACTTCCCTTCACCTGCAATACACCAACACAAGGCTACTTCCCTTCACCTGAAATACACCAACACAAGGCTACTTCCCTTAACTTGCAATACACCAACGAGGCTACTTCCCTCCACCTGAAATACACCAACACAAGGCTACTTCCCTTCACCTGCAACACATCAGTTTAAGCCAATTTCTCTGGTCTCAATACTGCACTTCACTTAAAGCACAAATTTAACTAATACTCCAACACACAAAAATGCAGAATGCCCACCCCCACACAACTACTTCCCTTTACCAGATATCCATCTTATGAAAAAATGTAAAATATTTAATTGCCCTATATGGCATGAGTATAAACATGTATTCTCTGTACATGCAGCAGAGGTGTGTAAGCTTCCACCATTTATATTTATGGTTACTTCCTAATAACTTCCTTATAAGAAAATAAGTCAATAATTTACCCTCATTAACATTTTGCCTGTAAGGGCTGTATCAAATAAACAAATACTGTACATAGAGCTAGTCTATAAAGATAACAAAAATAAGGGAATTGGTCAAAAAGGTGGGCGTGTGATTACAGCTGTGAAGGTAGAGCAAGGTCAAAGATGAGGGGCATTATGTGCTAAAATTTTTAGTAATTACCAAAGTGTAATTACAGGATGAGAGCTACGCTCGTCATGTTCCGTCTTTCCAGCACTCTGTCTTGTAACACACTGAAGCGGTTTCAAAGCGTTCTGACAGTTTTGGTCTCAACCACTTTCTCATGTAACTTGTTCCAACCGTCTACTGTTGGTTCCAATTGTTAACAAAAGCAAATTTTCTTATATTTCTTTGGCAGCTTTGTTTAGTTAGTTTAAATCTAAGACCTCTTGTTCTGGAAGTTCCAGGAATTCTTCCCTATTAATTTTATATATTCCCATTGCTATTTTGTACTGTACGTAATAATCACATCGCCTCTTTTTCTTCCATCGTCTAGTTTTGGCATATTTAATGCTTCTAACCTCTCCTCGTAGCTCCGTCTTTCAGTTCCAGGAGCCATTAAATTACATGTCTTTGTACATTTTCCAGTTTGTTGATGTGCTTCTAAGATATGGGCACCATACAACCACTGCATATTCCAGTTCTGGTCTTGCAAAGGGCACAAATAATTTCTTTAGTACAGTATTTCACCATTCATGTATTTAAAAGCAATTCTGAAATTGGAAAGCGTAGCATAGGTTCCTTGCATAATATTCTTTATGTGGTCCTCAGGTGATAGAGATCTAAGGGTGGTCCTAGATAGAAAACTATCAGAATTTTTTTTAAAGCTTTTTCACACTATTTGTAAGTTGTATGTGGTCTATTTTCTCCTATTCTACATTCCATATGGCATTAATTCACAAATTCCCTTTGCCAAGTGGTGTTCCATACACTCATTTTATCCAGGTCTTCTTGAAGGCCATGAAAATCATCTAATTTTAAGTTCTTCCATAGTATCTTAGAATCATCAGCAAACATGTTCATATAATTCTGTATTCCATCTGGTAGATCAAATGTTCATGTAGACAATGAACATTAGTGGTGCAAGAATCGAATCCTGTGATACTCCACTTGTGACATTACTCCAGTCCGACACATTGCCTCCGATTACTGCCCTAATTTTTCTGTCGGCTAGA
The DNA here is from genome assembly GCA_020271785.1 of Procambarus virginalis. Lineage (NCBI taxonomy): Eukaryota > Metazoa > Arthropoda > Malacostraca > Decapoda > Cambaridae > Procambarus > Procambarus virginalis. The sequence continues at coordinate 47,165,172 of WNGS01169498.1, forward strand.
TAGCTTTTCATATATGTTAGAAGCCTCCCTATCACTCCACTATGTCCAGTTTCCAGAACAACCTCTTACGTGGAACTCTGTCGGAAGGCTTTTTTTTAGGTCCAGATAGATGCAGTCAACCCAATCATCTCTTTGCTATAAAATCTCAGTTTACTTAGTTTCTATGATAGAGCCACAAAGTAAACACAGGATCTTCCAGATCAAAAAGCATATTGTGTTATTACATCATTTTCTCCATGTATTCTACCCATTTACTTATTTTTTCCAATATTTTGACAATTACATTTGTCAATGATACATGTCTATAATTAAGGGGGTCTTCCCTGCTTCTACTTTTGTAGATTGGAACTACATTAGCCTTTTTCCACACATCAGCTACAATGCCAGCATACAGGGATGCCTGAAAAATCAGTTGAAGTGGAATGCTGAGCTCAGGTGCGCATTCTCTCAGAACCCATAGTGAAACTCCATCTGGACTAACTGCTTTGTTCTTACTTAGCTCCTTGAGCATTTTTTTCTACGTCTCTAGACACTTCTATGTACTCTATGTTGTTCTCTGAAATTCTTACTGTGTCTGGTTCTCTGAAAATTTCATTTTGCACAAACACACTTTGGAATTGTTTGTTTAATGTTTCACATATTTCCTTTTCATTTTCTGTGAACCTGTTTCAAATTCCAACCTCTGAATATTATCCTTTACCTGCAATTCGCTTTTAATGAATTTATAGAATAAATTCATTAAAAATTAATAAATAAATTCAGGTTCTGTTTCACATTTACATGCTTTCCCTATCTCAAAATTTCTTTCTGCCTCTCTTCTCACTGTTGTGTAATTATTTCATGCTTCCTTGTATCGCTGGCATTTGAGGTTTGGCTTCTTAAATTGATTATGTTCTTGTGTCTTTTGGTCAATGGCCTCTCACAATGCCAATACTGTAATTATCAATTATCAAAAGGTACAAAGCCAGGATGACTATGTAGTTCATGAAGAATGAGAGCAGACAAGAAGTGAAAAAAAGGTTCAAGAAAACTTGAGAAACTGAGAGATGTAATATCTACCCCAAAACCCAAGGCTGAATATTAGGAGACAACATTGGGCATGAGATAATACTCCACAAAGAGCCAGGACAAAACAATGTGACCAATGGCACAAAAACAGAGAACTACAGTACTGGTGAAAAGAAATAAAAAGCCAGAAGAACTGCAAAGATATTAAATACTGACTCCAGGAAGACACACCCAATGTGCCACTGAGTACTTGATACCTGGTTGATACCTGGTTGATGGGGTTCTGGGAGTTCTTCTACTCCCCAAGCCCGGCCCGAGGCCAGGCTCGACTTGTGAGAGTTTGATCCACCAGGCTGTTGCTTGGAGCGGCCCGCAGAGCCACATACCCACCACAGCCCGGCTGATCCGGGACTTCTCTTAGGAAACAGTCCAGTTTTCTCTTGAAGATGTCCACGGTTGTTCCGGCAATATTTCTTATAGTCGCTGGGAGGACGTTGAACAACCGCGGACCTCTGATGTTTATACAGTGTTCTCTGATTGTGCCTATGGCACCTCTGCTCTTCACTGGTTCAATCTTGCATTTTCTTCCATATCGTTCACTCCAGTACGTTGTTATTTTACTGTGTAGATTTGGGACCTGGCCCTCCAGTATTTTCCACGTGTATATTATTTGGTATCTCTCTCGTCTCCTTTCTAGAGAGTACATTTGGAGAGCTTTGAGACGATCCCAATAATTTAGGTGTTTTATCTCGTCTATGCGTGCCGTATATGTTCTCTGTATTCCCTCTATTTCAGCAATCTCTCCTGCTCTGAAGGGGGAAGTGAGTACTGAGCAGTATTCGAGACGGGACAACACAAGTGACTTGAAGAGTACAACCATTGTGATGGGATCCCTGGATTTGAAAGTTCTCGTAATCCATCCGATCATTTTTCTGGCTGATGCGATATTTGCTTGGTTATGCTCCCTAAACGTTAGATCGTCGGACATCATTATTCCCAAATCCTTGACATGCTGTTTTTCTACTATGGGAAGATTTGATTGTGTTTTGTACCCTGTATTATGTTTCAGATCCTCATTTTTGCCGTACCTGAGTACCTGAAATTTATCACTGTTAAACATCATATTATTTTCTGCTGCCCAATCGAAAACTTTGTTGACATCTGTTTGTAGTTTTTCAATGTCTTCAGCAGAGGTAATTTTCATGCTGATTTTTGTGTCATCTGCGAAGGATGACACGAAGCTGTGACGTGTATTTTTGTCTATATCAGATATGAGAATAAGGAACAGTAGCGGTGCAAGGACTGTACCTTGAGGTACAGAGCTTTTAACATCGCTTGGACTCGATTTTATCTGATTGACTGTTACTCTTTGTGTTCTGTTCGACAGGAAATTGAGTATCCAGCGTCCTACTTTTCCAGTTATTCCCATTGACCTCATTTTGTGAGCTATCACCCCATGGTCACATTTGTCGAAAGCCTTTGCAAAGTCTGTGTATACAACATCTGCATTTTGCTTTTCTTCTAGGGCTTCTGTGATTTTGTCATAGTGGTTGAGTAACTGTGACAGACAGGATCTTCCCGCTCTAAATCCATGTTGTCCTGGATTGTGCAATTCATTGTTTTCCATAAAACTAGAAATTTGATTCCTAATCACTCTTTCAAACACTTTTATTATGTGTGATGTTAGTGCAACTGGCCTATAATTTTTGCCAAGGCTTTACTCCCCCCCTTGTGCAACGGAGCTATATCTGCAGATTTAAGTGCTGCTGGTATCTCCCCTGTATCCAGGCTCTTTCTCCATATTACGCTGAGTGCTCTCGCTACTGGTACTTTACATTTCTTTATGAATATTGAATTCCATGAGTCAGGCCCAGGGGCTGAGTGCATGGGCATATTGTCAATTTCTCTTTCAAAGTCTTCCGAGTTGTGGTAATATCCGTTATATTATCTGCAGCTTGAATGTCATTCATAAAGAAGCTGTCTGGGTCATCAACTTTCATGTTGTTAATTGGTGTGCTAAACATAGCCTCATACTGGCTTCTTAGAATTTCACTAATCTCTTTGTTGTCCTCTGTGTACGTACCTTCATTTGTAATTAACGGTCCAATACTGGTCGAGGTTTTGGATTTTGATTTAGCGTATGTGAAAAAATATTTCGGATTTTTCCTTATCTCTTGTATAGCTCTCTGTTCCAATTCCATTTCCTCAGACTCATATGATCGCTTCAACGTTTGTTCGATTTCTTCGATCTCCCTGCTTAGGCTTATTTTCCTTGCTTGTGATAGTTGTGTCTGCCGAAGCATTTCCGTAATTTTTTCCTTCTCCTGTACAGTCGTCTGCGTTCTCTTTCTAGAGTGTTCCTCTTTCTGCCCCTCCTCACCGGCACGTGCTTCAAGCAGACCTTGTAAGCTTCAGCTGTCAGTTGAGCTATTCCCTGTGTGGGAGTTTTGTCGCTTAAGACCGTCTCCCATTGAATGGTTGAAAGGTCTACATTTATTTTTCCCAGTCAATCCTCTTATTGTTGAAATTGAATTGATTGAATATTCCTTCTCGCTTGTTGGGTCTCTTAGATCTACTACCGTTATTTATGCTAGTTCGCACTTCAATGAGCTTATGGTCTGAGTATGAAGTATCTGAGATTGTTATGTCTCTGATTAGTTCATCATTGTTTGTGAATAACAAGTCTAGTGTGTTTTCGTTCCTAGTTGGTTCTGTAATCTGTTGATTGAGCGAGAATTTGTCACAGAATCTCAAAAGTTCTCTGACCTGTGGCTGGTTATTTCCCGGGTCATTCCCTGCTATGATATTTGTGTTTGCCATTCTCCATCTTAGACTCGGTAAATTGAAATCTCCAAGGAAGATAATATCTGGAGCTGGGTTTGCTAGGTCATCAAGTATGTTCTCTATTTTGTGCATCTGCTCTGTGAATTCCTCAACCGTTGTATCTGGCGGTTTATATATTAAAATAATAATTAGGTTTAGTTTCTCTACCTTAATTCCAAGTACCTCTACCACCTCATTAGTTGAGTTTAGTAGTTCTGTGCATACCAGGTCCTCTTTAATATACAGACCTACTCCCCCATTTGACCTAGTTTTTCTATCACATCTGTATAAATTATAATTTGGAATCCAGATTTCACCATCCATGTAATCTTTTGTATGAGTTTCCGTGAATGCCCCAAATATGGAGTTTGACTCTAATAGGAGACCATTTATGAACTTGACTTTATTTCTTGACTTTGGCTTTAGACCTTGAATGTTTGCAAAAATGAATGATTGTCCATATTGTGTGTCACTTCTGGAAGGTTTTGGTGGTTCTCCCTCCTCTCTACCCTGACCCAGGGTGTGTTGTTGTGGCAATGGTTTGTCCAGTTTTGGAAGTGATATTGGGGAGTGTGGTAGTCTCTGTGTAGTTGGGGGGTGTAGTATGTGTGGGCTTGATGACGAAATGTAGTCCAGTCTCGGGCATTTCCCCCTCTCCATCCGTACTCCTGCCACGTTTCTGCCTGTCTGTTTCTCCCTCTGTTTCTGCCTGCCTCTAAAAAATGTTCAGGGCTATTATATTGGACTTCCTCTCTTATATAGCGCTGTGTACCTCTGACGTGGAAATCGGGGCAATGAAGATCGTAGCATTTCCTCTCATTAACTGAGAGTTTGCATAGCTTAGGGTGAAAATATCTACACTCAGTATCAAAACGACATCTGCCTTTCCCTAACCAGTTCCGGCATTTCCGTGGGTGCATGAATGAGCATTCCGTGCCTCTGGGCCCATATCTGCACTGTCCTTTTGCATAATACCTGCAAATATTTTCATCTGTGATTGCATTATTCTTGTTTGTATCCGTGTACGACTTGGCTACCTCTGTGATTTTTGTTCCAACTTTCTCGTTTCTGCATTTATTCTCGGTATTACCCTTATCTTTCGCCTTGTTGCTTTCGTCTTTCTCATTCGTCTCATTTTTATCTCCTTATTCATATCACCAGTTTGCTCTACAATATTGCCTTCATTTTTGTGTACCTCGACGCTATGTCCTTCTACTGTC
>WNGS01169498.1:47171222-47184840 GCA_020271785.1 Procambarus virginalis
TGATCACATTGATTGTCTTTCTTCTATCTTCTAGATGTGGCATATTTAAATGCCTCTAACCTCTCCTCGTAGCTCTCGTCTTTCAGTTCTGGAGCCATTTAGTTGCATGTCTTTGCACCTTTCCCAGTTTGTTGATGTGCTTCGTAAGATATGTTGTATGCTACCCATATCTTGGGCAGCATACAACAGCTACCTACTCCAGCTTTGGTCTCGCAAAGGTTGTGAAAAATTTCTTTAGTATTTCACCATCCATGTATTTAATACTAATTCAGAAATTGGAAAGCGTGGCATAGACTCATCGCACAATGTTCTTTGTGTTCCTCTGGTGACAGTTTGTTAACTATCCCCCCCAAAATGTTTACTATCCAAAACCATCCCAAGGTCTCATTCTTTATCGAGAGTTCTGTAACTCCTTTCCACATAATTTGTAAGTTGTGAGAGGTTTATTTTCTCCGATTCCACATTCCATAACAGGGCATTTATTCACATTGAATTCCATTTGGCACTTTAAGCTTCAAGTGGTTATTGTATCTAGATCAAATTGGAGGGCATGACGATTGTCTGCATCTCCCAACTTCCCCAGTATTTTGGCATCAAACATGTTCATATAATTCTGTATTCATTCTGGTACATCGTTTATGTAGACGATGAACATTACTGGTGTAAGAACTGAACCCTGTGGTACTCCGCTAGTAACACTCCTCCAGTCAGATGCATTGTCTAGTTACTGCCCTCATGTCTGTCATTAGAAAATTTTTCATCCATGTCAGAAGTCTTCCTGTTACCTCTCCAGCATATTTGTTTCTAGAACAGTCTCTTGTGTGGGACTGTCAAAAGCCTTTATTTTTTTTAGGTCCAGATAGACACAATCAAGCCAACCACCTCTTTCCTGTAGTATCTCTGCGGCTATCATAAAAACTAAGTACATTTGTTACACAATATCTTCCTGTTTGAAAACTATACTGTCTGTGTTATGTCATTACTCAATAGGTGTTCAACCCATTTAGCTTTAATTATTGTTTCTAGTGCTTTGACTATCACACTTGTTAATGCTATGGATCTACAATATACTGTAGTGTAGAGGTTCCTCTCTTCTATCATTTTATAGACTGGTACTATGTTTGCCTTTTTTCCATCTATCTGTTTATATTCCAGCACAAACACTGCAATATTAATTGGAGTAGAATGCTCAGCTCAGTTGCACATTCTCGCAGCACCAGATGCAATGCCATCAGGTCCAACTGCTTTATTTCTTCCTAGCCCCTCGAGTCATTTTTTCTACTTTGTCTTGAGATACCGCTATATATATTCTCTGGTGTGCTCTGGAATTGGTATTGGGTCCAGCTCTCCGAAATCCTCATTTTGTACACACTTTAGAACTGTTCATTTAGCAATTTACACGTTTCGGTTTCTTTTTCATTCTCAGAAGTCCTATTCCCCTGTTCTCAATCTCTGCATATTATCCTTTACATGTAGCTTACTTTTAATGAATTTATAGGAAAGGCCTGGATCTGTTTTACATTTGTCTGCTATACCTTTCTCAAAATTTCTTTCTGCCTCTCTCATCACTGCTGTGAAATTGGTTCTTGCTTGCTTGTAGTGCTGGTATGTGTGAGGGTTAGGCCTCTTCCTATATTGAACCCATTTTCTTGTCCTTTCCTCTCCGGCCCCCTCATAATTTCTGTTGAACCAATCCTGTTTTCTGGTCCTTTATCTCTGTTTGGTATGATTGATTGTGTGCCTTCATCATATATTTCGCAACATTTGGCATTCATCTTATCAAGTCCTATCAACACGTCTATCCTGTCTTAAAATCGAGTTTATCAACCGTTTCATTGTCCGCGTTCTCTTTCAAATCATATTGCAATGCATATTTAATTTCTAACAGGATATGATCACTCTTTCCCAAGGGAGGTCAGTACTGGATATCAAATACCTCCTCTTTCCTGGTGAATATTAAATCCAGTATTGATGGAACATCCCTTTCCCTCATTCTTGTTGCCTGCTTGATATGTCGATACTACAAAAATGTTTCCAGAATGAGATTTACAAATCTGCCTGCCCAAATGTCCTCTGTTCTTGCTTCGCTTACCTCCCAGTCTATTGCTGTCAAGTTGAAGTCCCCCAGGACCAACAATCATGATTTATCTTTATCATCATTTATTATAATATCTCATGGCCATTATGAGGCTCTCTCTTGTCATCTTGTTCCTCCTTTGTCCATGTGTTGCTTGCTCAAGGGCTGTAAGCATTTACAATTATTGGTTTATCCTGATTTCATTCCTAAACTCAGCACCTTCAAGAACAAGAGGACACAGATTTAAGATAAGGAAACAAATGAACAAATCCACAAGGGCCGTGATGAGGGTTCGAACCTAAGCACGGGATGTTCCCAGATGTGTTTTAGTCAACTGTACCATGACATGGTCAAAAGAATTGCAACCTGGAGTGCTACTGCCCTCACTAAGATGGGGGAATTGTGTGAAACCCCGATTGGGCTTCGGAGAAGCTTCGGGATCCTAGTGAGGGCAGTAGCACTCCAGGTTGCAATCATTTTGACCATGTCGTGGTACAGTTGACTAAAATGTACCTGTGAATATCCCGTGCATGGGTTCAAACCCTCATCACGGCCCTTGAGGATTTGTTCATTTGATATATCACGTTACTGTGATGTGTGTAAGGAAACAAAGGTGCCAAAAAATATTAGAAAGATTTTTTGTAAACAGAGTGGCAGACGGTTCGAACAAGTTAAGTGAGAAGGTGGTGGAGGCCAAAACTGTCAGTAATTTCAATACATTATATGACGAGTACTGGTACTGTGAAGACTGGACACCACGAGCATAGCTCATTGTGTAACTGCACTTGGGTAATTACACACACGGCATCTTTTGAGTTTGGATACATCGAAAGTACAGTACTTTAAGCAAAAATATATAGAGTCAACAGGTGTGTGCAATGTATGGCATTTTTTTGTTAACTTCTGGCAGATCTCTAGTTATAGAAAAATGCTAGCGCATTATTTTTTATTCGCATCTAAGCTCCCCCTCATCTAACCTATCCTAATCTAACAAGAATAACATTCAGGATGATTAAAAATAATGCTGCTGTGCTTACATACATTAAAATTACTAGGCTGTTCCTTTGACAGTGGTGTGACAACAAATCTTTTTGTTATAACATGTTATACTAGCTTATGTTGGTCCAGGTTTTGTTGGGTTTGTTTTGAATTGTCATAAGCAGCTAAACAGCTGACAGAATTTTAGCCACTGCTGTAATTTCTTGTATTCTCGCTAATTAATATGTTATGCAGGCGCAAAGATGGTTGAGCAAGTGTCCTGTACATTATGCCTAGACTTACATGCAGTGTTGCATGCATGTGCATGCATATACTATATTTATGAGTGAGAACAATAAATTACAGCAGTGGCTAAAATTCTAGCAGCCTTTCAGTTTATGACAAATCAAAGGAGCAGATTAGGCATTTTAATGTACAGTATATAAACATGGCAGCGGCAATATTTTTTTCTCTGAATGTTATTCTCACTAGGTTAGGGTAGGTTAGATGAAGGGAGCTTAAACACTAACAACAAATAATCTGCTAGCATATACAGTACTGTATTGTATAACTAGATGTCTGCCAGAAGTTTAACAGCTATAAAACAAATCTGTCAGCTCAATAATTTTGTATAAAATTGTGTTTTATAAGCAAACTAAAACAAAGATGCCATTATATTCTATACAATATAAATAGATAAATAATATAAAGAAATCAATAAATATTTATGCTTAAAAAAAACTAACATTTCTTTTGTGTGACTAAATGACAGATACAGCACTTTATAATATTTTCAATATTCTAATAATATTAGCATTCTCATTTTGGATTAAATTCTTGCAAATCGAGCAAGTATTCATATTTTGCTGCACGATTACCACAACTGTACAATTGTTCCAGTCTGAAAGGGAACTTCAGCGAAAGGATAGAATACTGTATGCTGCTGTGGTGTTTTGTGAATGACCAAAATGCATTACTACTACTACCTTCTCTTTTTTTCTAGTTATAGTATCTGAATCTCATAAGAAACATTAATTGGCCATTTTATTGTAGTTCCTGGCCACCGACATAACTATAAAATGTGTGAATAGGAAAATGAATATAAAACTGTGCCAAACAGATGCAGGTTACACTTTTCAATCGAGCCTTTAAAAGTGCAACTTAAATATTGCTTTTAAAAGCTCAAATTCTTTAAACACAATTAACATCAAGATGTGAATTATCTGAGCAGCATCAAATTTCATATCAAATGATCTGTTATTTAGTGCATAATAATAACTGGCAGTTGGCTGTGGGCATGTTGTATAAATAGGGTGTCTTTCTATTGGCATTCCAGTCCTCGCAACACCAAGCAATTCTGATGCGGCAGAATTAACCCACTAGCAGTCACAAACACACATCAAGCAAATATACCGAGTTCAATGTGCACAGTGAAAACTTTTATAAAAAATATCACTGTAATTTCCCTAAAATAAGCAAGCCATGAAAGTAGCAACCCCATCTGAGTTAGGAGGCTGGCAATTCCAATATCTTTTGGGGCAAACATAGTGGCACCTGCACCACCTTTTGGTTGTCATAAGTAGGGCATAGTGTGGGTAGAGAGACCATCTAAAACCTAGGTCACTCTGTGGCACACTTTCACTGATGCAGAGCATTTATATGTACCCATAAACAAAGTATGACTACTCTGTTCAGCTCTGAGTTTTAAATTTAGTGTACTACAACAAACCATGCTTGTTGAATGTACATTTCAAAGTATAATAGGAAGTATATATAGACACTGTAACCCATTAGTAAAATATCATTGGTCCAGTACTGCAAGGAATATGCAGTCACCACAAGAGGAAGTTATCTCCGTTAAGTCGTGGGTGTTGCACATTACATACAAACTAAAGAGCAACCTAGGTTTCCTTGCGGCCACGAATGTGATGGGCACGGTGAAGGTGCTTGTGCAGGTACCACTTGCTCTTGAATTTATTGCCACAGATGCGACATTCAAAGTTGAGCTCATTGCTGGACATGTGTATGTTCTCCAGGTGCTGCTTGAGGTTGCCCGGAGAGCTATAGGTGCGCTGGCAGATGGGGCACGGCAGGGGCTCAAAGCTGCGCATGATCCCTGGGGGTGGAGAGAGAGAAGAGCCGTCAGCCCTGGTGAGCCAGGCAGCAGCAACAGCAGCAGTACAGCAGCACAGCACCAGCAGAGGGCAACAGCCACTCCCATTTACAACACAAACCAACAGCTTCATTAAACCTGCATGCTATCATTTCCCTGTATATAGCTGTTCTCATTTGCAACTATATTCAATGAAGTTATATGTCTACTTAGTTTAAGCAAAATATTTGAAAAATAAATGGGACTAGTGCCTAAAAACCCTGTATAATTAAGTATTTAAAATTGTCCCTTGAAATCAAAAGCAAATTGTTCACTCATTTTGAATCAAGATTAACTGGCTATTTGACGCACATTGCAAGATTATAGCCAGAACATAAAGATCATTGTTTTAAACTGTGTTTAAAACAATTACTCTACTTTATAAATGCTTAAGCACTGACATCAATGACTCCTAAATGCTAAAACAGAGAACATTTTCTTTTAGTATCAGAGGTCTCCTCCCCCCCCCCCAATCCACCCACGTTCTCTGACAGTTACATATATCGCTAACTATTTGCAGGCGATGAGTCACAATAACGTGGCTAAAGTATGTTGACCAGACCACACACTAGAAAGTGAGGGGACGACGACGTTTCGGTCCGTCCTGGACCATTCTCAAGTCGATTGTGAGAATGAATCAATCTACTTGAGAATGGTCCAGGACGGACCGAAACGTCGTCGTCCCTTCACCTTCTAGTGTGTGGTCTGGTTAACATCGCTAACTATTTATTGCTACATCTCTTACTATATCATTGAAAGATGTTATATTATTTCAAGATGCCAGTCTGGTAAAGAAACTTTTGCACAAAGTTGCCCTCGTCTGCTGTTGGTTTGTGCGGCATGGTAATGTGGCTCAAGATTTATGGTGTGCAAACGGGGGGGGGGGGGGGTTTCCTTCAAGAATCAATTTTACATTCTTGTTTGAACTTTTTTTTAATTTTAATTACGTTTTAATTTCTTTTTAAAAAAGTTGTCATAAGTATGCGAAACAAAAAACAAAATTTGCACAGCATAAATCTTGAGATGAAAAAAAGAGTAAGCTTATTCTAGTCTATGATATTGGAAAAGCACTGTTATGACTATATGGCATAGATAAAGTGTTATAGCTATTACTATTTCAATATTTCATTTGTTTTCTGTCATTACTCAAGTTTACTTATGCTCTTACTTGGTAAACAAACAAACAAGGCCTAGTACACTAAAGCAAATCAAAATAAGATAAAGATTAAGATCTAATAAAAGGAGCAGAGTAAACACTCTTCAAGCTAACATGATTACAAAAAAAGTGTTGGTGTGACCAGGTAATGCAATCTAACACAGCTGGCCACAACACAGTTGCTCAAGAGAAGCTACCAGACACCGTGTTAGGCTAAGTAAGCACCAACTAGCAAAGCTGCCTGGTAATACCCACCCACAACTGCACATTGTTGCCAGAGACCGTAACACACGTGTAGCATGCTGCTCACTCAAACTTTTGCAAGTGTTAAAAAACCCAAAATCCAATTCACAGTGATAGATCTGAGCCAAGTTCTCAGTTAATTAACATGATTTAGTAAGCTAAAGATGAACTCCATTTTGAAATTCTAATACAGTACAGTACAATATAAGTGATTTTCAGGTATCAATCAGGTTAATCTGTCTGTTCTCAATTTATTCATCAAAATGCAGTTTTTCTTCAGTACTACAAATCTGTATGTTGAAAATAAGTAAATAAAAAATAAATAAATAAATAAAGGCCTAAGCAGAAGGCAGCTGAAGAGTTAAAAAGACATGCAATTGTCCCCACCACCACCACCTCCCACCACACATTAACAAGGTCAACATGCACTATGCATTACAAGGTACATGCAGCAGCAGGCTAGGGTTAATTAATACTAATGTCTACTAGGCTAATACAAGCAAGCCTGCCACCATAGCAGGTAGATGCTAAGTTGCAAACTCACAGATATTGAGATATTGTATTTTATTGTAAATACACCTCTGACAAACACATTTCAGAGAATGGAAATTAAAGGAAAAATTCCAAATACAATTCAAAATGGTTGTTATGAAATAAATAATTTAATATCTTTTGTAATCTATCCTACTACGTAACAAAAGAGGAAAATATACCATGCGCATTCTAATTTGCAATGAATCAAAATTAAAAAGAGCTAAACACTGACTGCACCACCTACGACATCAATAAAGACAGTACTGGCTAATGCAAAACAAAATAAGAGCACTAAGTCTGCCTAGACACTAGTGAGCGAGGCATATTTGTGACAGCTGGTGTGGCCTACATACCTACACAACAGACTAGGGGGTGAGGGGTGTGACCTTGCGTGACCTTGAGTGGCCAAAGCCACGATCTGCCATGCCAGACAGAAGTGGCATACGAATGCGCCAGGGGAAGGGGAGGTAACGGGCTCCCATCAGCCATGTGTCCAGCCACAGGGGATCCATCATTGGGGATGAGTTTACTAGATGATGGGCCTATGCAGGATGTGATCACGCTGGGTACCTATATGATACACCCCTTAGATACTTCCTCCTCTCAGGATCACAAGGACTAAACACTTTACTCTTGTCACTTTAAATTCTTCTTAATGTGTTTCACTACATTTCTTGTCCTTTAAACACTGACATGCAAAATTATAACTTGCAATCATAAGGAAAAAGTTCAAAATCTTGCTGTTCACTTATCAGGCACTGCCACTCTTATGCACTCTTCATGATGAGTTTCCAAGCTTTTAGCTGCCGACTTTCAATTCCCATAAAAGATCAGCACATTGAAAACACAGCTTTGAACTCGTATTTATATATTTTCCATTAGTTTATTTAATGACATGTATATTATGTTTAGGTCTCAACAAATCACATGGCTGTTAAAAACAAAATGCCTAAATTGACTGGACTAGTTGCAAAATCAAGACTGCTTGCTGTTCAGATGAAATCTCAAAAAAGCCTAGGTAATACATGGTGACATCCCCTAGGTAGTTGGATACTGTAAGGTGGTGGCAGTTGCAGAGTTGGACGACCTTCTACAACCACTAGATGAGGGTTTGTGCAGTGCAGGTAATACCACCTCACCAGCACCAATGTTACAAGTGTAGCAGCCAGGTGCACACTGCCTGGTGCTTGTAATTACAACAAGACATGTAGGCTTCTGCAGGTGCTTGTAGCCCATGCAAACAAGTCATAAGGAAACTTTTAAGCTACAAAAGTGTATTGCACAGGCATATAATTTGTGAACATGGAGACAAATGTTAGATATTACAAACATGAAATAAAAACAACAAATGTAGTGTTAAAATTTAAGTCTTTAGACATTTGTATTTCCTAAAATAATATGTGAAGTGATGCTAATCCAACATGAGACAGAAAAGGTTTCCCATTGCACAGTTTTCAAGAACATGAAAAATATACTACAAAATCCCCTCCAACACAGATACAGGATAACATTATGTGACAGACTTGTTACCACAAACAGCCATACAAAATTTCTTTATTATATCATATTCTGAAGTGTAGCAAGCCATTCCATTCTTCTTTCACAATGGGCTAAAATGGGATACTTATGGAAACAAATAGCAACGTTGTCATAAAGATTAATCCAGACATAATATGTTTTTGTATTAAAAAAAATTGTGGATCCTGTAACATTGAGAAAATAAAATGTTCAATAATCAAGACAGCTAAAAATTGATTTCACAATGCTCAGGTTTGCCTTTGGAAGTTTTTCCTTTTACATGTATATTATACTTATATATGAGGTTCTGAAAATATATACTCACAACTAAAGACAGTTCACTGCTGTATAGTACTTCAGCAATATGAACATCACTTGGTAAATCTGCATTCAACAAGCCACAGATGTTTTTGTTAAGATGATTTCATGCAGAAACCATTAAATTTTTTAATACAGAATAGAATTTAATGCCTATATTTTTCCTATAATTAGGAACGTACTTTGAGATTGGGAAAGGGTGGGGTGGGGGCAGGGAATGAATGTTAAAGTTTTCACAAACAAAGAGAAATCAACACATATCCAACTGGCAAGCTACATGTACTAATGGCAGCTGATAACATGAAGGGGGGAAAAGGGATCATCATCTATATATATACTTTCTGTAATAGACAATTTCAGCCTGGGATCATCTGTTATAGATTATAAACATTACAAACATACACAAGGAGGTCCAGGTTTTCAAGCCGGAGCATTCATAATACAAATGCATTAAAAATTACTCTAATACGAGGCTTCCTTATTTTGCTTTCAACCAGTGGCTTAATTGTTGGTTCCAACTCATTTGTTCGTAAGTTAGACTAACGTAGTATCTTTAAAAGAAAAATGGATCACATATAATAGAGGATAGTTAACTGAAGCTGAAGACAGCATGCAATGGAGTTAATACAAGATGTCTTGAAACCAAACTTGATGAAACAAATACTGATAAAGCTAATGACATTTTACAATGCAGTCATTTTAATTCCCCAACTGCTACATAAAGTATAACTATCCCATATGAGAACACTGTACTAATTCCCAATTGCCATATTGATTTGGTTCAGGGATTGGTACATGGCAAAGATTCATCATTATGAAGGAAAAAGGTTCTAAATATTTGCTACAGTCTTTTAATTAAAACCAAAAGATAAAAGAGTACTGTATATTGCAATATATTCTTAAAAAAAATGTTCCGCAAAGGATAATTGGTAATACTACAAATCGAAATTGGATAAAGGCAAATGCATGCATTTTTCCGGACGACATAAATAAGGACTTGGCAGATATTTGAAATCCTTTTTATGCTATTTCCGTTTGTAAAAGTAATTACTGTAGTTACTCAATATTCAAACAAAGTAAACAAGACTTCCCTTTGAAGATGAAATATTCACGGTATTGCTGGTAGGCAACATGGGCTGTATCATGCCCTAGTAGACATGTGATGCTCCACTGCACACGTATAGCTCAAGTGCAACAACTATGCAATTTCTATACTTAAGAACTGCACATAACAAAATTTGATGCAGCAGAAGAAATTCAATACTTATGGTTTATTCTGCACGACACATACAGCATGGTTCCACAAATATAATGAAGCAATACCTGTATGTACTGTAAGTGTACTGTTTTTTTTTCTATATTGTGATCATTACACTATACACTAGTGTGTGTGTGTGTGTGTGTGTAACTAATTACCCAAGTGTAGTTACAGCAAGAGAGCTACGCTCATAGTGCTAGAACGCATTTGTGCGCGAGCAACCTGTATCAATAGTTTTATATTTATATTAAATATATATATATATGCAGAATAACCACATGTGAAAATAGAGAATGCTTAACGCGTTTTCGGCTAATTCGCCTTCATCAGAGCATTGTAGATCTTTCATTCTACTGTACTTTGCTCTGATGATCTATGCTCTAATGAAGGCAAATTAGCCAAAAACGCGTTAAGCATTCTCTATTTTTCACATGTGGTTATTCTGCACACACACACACACACACACACATATATATATAATATATATGCAGAAAAACCACAAAGAAATGTAGAAGAGAAATGAACGTTTCAGCCTGTTAGAGCCGTTGTCAACACCAGACTGACTAGAGAAAGAGAGGATACAGTCCAACACCTGGAACCTGACCAACCATCTCTAGGGAAAGAATTACCAGAAACAGGAATAGCTTAGCTTAGAATGGTGAAAGAGGATTTAGCGGTCAGAGAATAAGGATGAAAGATTAAAGAAAAGCCTCATGAACACAATAAATGAATATAAAATTGTAATGAGACATTGTAAGCCTTCCTTACAGAATTTTTCTTAAACTGTTGTGTAATATTTTAACTTAAAACTGGGTCAAGTTTGTACATACCAGTACTAACATTGAGAAGATTTGGACATTGACTAATTAGGGCATACTCAATTAAATTCCGTTCCACAAAGCCATTGCAATTGGCAATGCTTTTCGCCCCATCCCAATTAATAGTGTGATCACACAAACTTGTATGTAGATACAAAGCATTAGACGTTTGGGCAGTTCTTATACTATAAGCATGTTGGGACATACGTAATTGTAAGGATTTTCCTGTTTGTCCAAGATACACAGACTCACAATCATTGCAGGGAATCTAATACACACAACCTGCTGTACCAGGGGAGTTTTTTAGCTTTGAGCTTTGCCATGTCTAACGGGACAGTTAATTTTGTAGATATTGCCAAAGGTTTCTGTAATCTCGAAAAGTATAGTGATGTCTCAGTTGAAGATATTAATGTGCGCAAAGGTATGATGTATGATGTTTTACTTAACAATTCTGTACCTAATTGTCCAAGTCGATTTATTCATGCATTCAACATTCTCAAAAAAGATAATTCATTACATATTACCAAGGTTGATAAGTCAAATGCAGTAGTTATTATGAATAAGGATGACTATGTTCGAAAAATGGAGTTACTGTACTTTTGGAAGATAGGGATACTTAACTATTGTTTAACAGAGATCCTACTGAAAAAGTGATCGCACATTTTAACAAAACTCTCAAAACTTTGTGCAAAGGCGATAAAGAGTTGATTTCTAGGCTAACAAATTGATCTCCTTCTCTACCTTACATGTATGGTCTTATAAAAACCCATAAACCTTATAAACCAGTTAGACCGATTATTAGTTCAGTTGATTCGGCGTCTTATAAACTTTCTAAGTGGTTGGTTAAAGTTTTGTCCCCTATCGTTGGTACTATTTCTAACTTGCACTTAACTAACAATGTAGACTTAATTAATAAGCTATCCACACTAAATTCAAATTTTGATTTTAAACTAGTAAGTTTTGACGTGACTGCTTTATTCACTCAAGTACCTGTTGTTGATTTGTTAGAATACCTACGTGAGGAACTGCCTAAATATAATTTGAGCTTGCAGACCAATAATGTGTTGGAACTTATCAAATTAT
This sequence comes from Procambarus virginalis, assembly GCA_020271785.1. Taxonomy (NCBI): domain Eukaryota; kingdom Metazoa; phylum Arthropoda; class Malacostraca; order Decapoda; family Cambaridae; genus Procambarus; species Procambarus virginalis. The sequence goes on from WNGS01169498.1 coordinate 47,183,358, forward strand.
GTATAAAAGACAATTATTTCAGTTACAATGGAAAATTTTTCAAACAAACATTTGGAATGGCTATGGGCAATCCCCTTTCCCCAGTTTTGAGCAATTTGTATATGGAGTTCTTCGAAACCAAAATCTTATCCAGGATTATCCCCTCTAATGTAGTCTGGTTTAGGTATGTCGATATTTTGTGCTTATGGCCGAGTGACCAAGACCAAATTTTTTTTTAATGAACTTAATTCTTTGGTACCTTCAATAAAATTCACATGTAAAAACGAGGAGAATGGTACTCCCCCGTTTTTGGACATTATGATTCATAGTCAATAGAAGGTTCAAATTTAATGTGTATAGAAAACCTACCAACGTGGGGTCGTTTGTTCATTATTATTCGAATCATAGTAAAGTTAAACAGGCAGTATTTTCAGGAATGTTTCTTCGAGCTTTTAGGGTATGCAGCCCTGAGTTTTTTGATGAAGAGCTAGCTAAAATATATGAAATTGGGAAGAGTTTACAGTACCCTAAGATGTTTTTGGATTGTTCGTTTGGGAAAGCTAAACATACGTTTTATAATAATGTCTCCAAAGCGAAACCAGAAAACAGAAACTCATTGGTGGTACCTTATGCCATGGGATTTGAGAAACTTTCCCCAGTTTTTAAGAACCTTAATATCAATTTGGTGTTCACTAATAATACGATCAAGTCTAATTTAATAAAAAACTTCCCTGGTACAGCAGGTTGTGTGTATTCGATTCCCTGCAATGATTGAGAGCCTGGGTACCATGGACAAACAGGAAAATCCTTACAATTACGTATGTCCCAACATGCTTATAGTATAAGAACTGCCCAAACGTCTAATGCTTTGTATCTACATACAAGTTTGTGTGATCACACTTAATTAGGATGGGGCGAAAAGCATTGCCAATTGCAATGGCTTTGCGGAACGGAATTTGAGTCTGCCCAAATTAGTCAATGTCCAAATCTTAATGTTAGTACTGGTATGTACAAACTTTATCCAGTTTTAAGTTACAATGTTACACAACAGTTTAAGAAAAAACTCTGAAAGGGAGGCTTACAATGTCTCATTACAATTTTATATTCATTTATTGTGTGTTCATGAGGCTTTTCTTTAATCTTTCATCCTTATTCTCTGACCGCTTAATCCTCTTTCACCATTCTAAGCTAAGCTATTCCTGTTTCTGATAATTCTTTCCCTAGAGCTGGGCGGGTCAGGTTCCAGGTGTTGGCCTGTATCCTCTCTCTCTTTCTCTAGTCAGTCTGGTGATGACAACGGCTTTAACAGGCCGAAACGTTCATCTCTTCCCCATTTCTTTGTGGTTTTCCCGCATACAAATGATCAGTGTTTAGTGATCGTCAATTGCCTGTACGTATATTATATATATATAATATATATATATATATATTATATATATATATATATATATATATATATATATATATATATATATATATATATATATATATATATTATATATAT
>WNGS01169498.1:47204432-47228814 GCA_020271785.1 Procambarus virginalis
CACCATACAACTGCTGCATATTCCAATTTTCAAGTTTGGTCTCAAGTCATGAACAGTGTCTTTTGTATTTCACCATCCATATAATTAAAAGCAAGTCGGAATGGTTGGAATGTGACTCATATGTTCCTCTCACAATGTTCTTTGTGTGTTCCTATGGCGACAGCTTACTATCCAAAAAGCACCCCTAAAGTCTCATTCTGTACTAGGTCTGTAATTTCTTTCTACATAATTTTTAAGTTATGCGTGGTCTATTTTCTCAGATTCCACATTCCATAACAAGGCATTTATTCATAATGAATTCCATTTGCCACTTGACGCTCCAAGCACTTATTTTATCTAGATCGAATTGAAGGGCATTACAATCGTCTGCATCTTTTCGTCCCCCAGTATCTTAGCATCATCTGCAAACATGTTCATATAATTTTGAATTCCTTATGGTAGATCGTTTATGTAGACGATGAACATTATGGTGCGTGCAAGACTGAACCCTGTGGTACTCCCCTGGGGGGGGGGGTTACCTTCAACAAGGGGCAAAGGTTAGACCCTCAACAAGCCAACTCTGGTTTCCTGTCCTCGTTTCAGGCCACTAGAGTTAGGGCCTCTCGGTTATTTGGATAATATGTAGTCTGCGACCCAGTTTGGTTGGTGCAGCCACGGCCATTGAAATCTCCCTTTACATATATCTCTGAAAATATGAAGCATCCTGACACTATGGCTTAAAAAATGCACGAAATGTGTTGTTCAGAGCTTCAAGAAGCAGTGAAGCCAAGGAAAACACTAATAAATTACATTTCATAAAAAGTTGAATCTGGAATTCATAGGAGTATCATGTGTATTAAATACAAAGTAACCAAAACCACTTTTTATGATACAAAACAACAAGTTTCCAGGATAGATGGAAAAAAAATGGAAAAGCATTTTTATCAGCAAATGAAGCTTCATGAGGATTATGTAAGGTGATGGATGGTGAAGAGGTTTTAATCCTTCAACTGCACATCACAATCAGGAATATGATCGTCGTGAATCCTTAAATTGCCCGTGACAGTCAGGGATGTATTAACCAGAGTGATGCGCGGCCCAACACAGTGTGGGGTGTGGAGGGGAGCCAGCTGACATATGATGAACATTAATATATCACAAGATTCAAAGCTCCCGCGGGTACACTGGGCTAATGACAACAACAAAGGCTGGTGCATGCAGCTCCAGCTCACAACACAACTGCACAAGTTGGGACCACAGCACTATTTAATAATGATGAATAAGATAAGTAACAAATTATTTTGCATTGATAGTGTCATCGATGATCCCGAGTGTAATAATAATTACCATATGTTCAAGGTTCAGATATAAGTGAACACAATACTAATTATGATGTTCACAGCAGGAGACACCACACACAAACACACACGGCTGAGGTTTGTAAATCTACACATCATGCACTGTGACTATGTTCCATCAGAAAATAACCTTGTGGAAAATTATCATGTTCATGATTTCCTGACAGGAATTTTATAATAATAGCAATGTTCGAAGTGATAATAGCAACGTACAGTGTATTTCTGGGTATTTTGTTCTGTCAAGTGACGTTAGCTGCTTGAATCAGCTGGTCGTAGCATGTACCTATATACTGTATAGTACTAAGATTATCACCACATACACGAGAATTACTCAGTAGTTTGTTACTGTTTATAAAAATATACACACAGTAGATGTATATAATGTGTATACAGTATAGTGTAATAACAGCAAAATAATTTTATTCATCTAAGATTATAAAATATACATGTCACTAGATATGAGCAATACATTTTGAGCATAAAAATGTTCAACATATTTAATTATGTAATTCCTCAAATTACACAATATTGAATATTACCAAAAAAAAATCAGGGGCATTGAAATAATCACGTAAAGATGTATAGTACTGTACTGTACCATATTTGCGGCAGCTCCAATCGCACAGCTGTCAGGCGCTAGGCTGACCTTGGATTCTTGTTCTGAGTATATAAACTCTCAACACAATGTTTGTAATTCATTGTGGTGCACAAAAAGTGTAGTTATATATCATGTATGTGTGTATATAGTGTAACAGTAAAAACAGAATTAATCATCTAAGAATATAAAATACTGTACACATATTACTAGATATGAGCATTCAAATTGGCAGAATGGATTGTTCCAATTTATCGTGATCAGAGGTCCATGAGAACACAGGGAGGTCACAACTAAACTTAATGCAACCAGTAAAATAGCACAAGCAGAATTAACATGGCAGAACACTCCACAAAGAGGAAAAAAAGAACTGCACTTTTTTAAGTCAAAGCCCCAGGACCGAGCTTCCAACAATTATGTCATTGGCATGGGGAAAGGACATCTTCCTAGACAGAACATTTGATGCTCGAGGACAACCGAGATGAGCAGGGTATGATCGTCAAAAGTAATTTTAGCTATGAAGTATGTAGGAGCTAGAACCCTTACCATGAGAGGGTATAGGTGAATGTGTCCACCTGGACAATGAAGTGCCCATGGTACTCAAAGACAGTTAATTTTGTCATGGCAGTGGCAGATAGGGCAGAACAAGAAGCTGGCACGGACAGGGAACCTCATCCCCTAATGGTGCTTTCCCTCTACAATAGGAGACAACTGATCTAAACAATGACAAAATGAATTCATCCACACCAGTGCAAACCCCCTTTTTCCTCACACACGTCCCAGCCTGGACATCCATTTCCATCAACACAGGACGACCTTTCCGGCAAGTGGTCTGCTGACTGAACCGAGACTCCTTTGTCAGCAGATATTTTGCTGCACACACCTTCATGGTCAGCAAGGAAGGGAAGTACAAGCCACCCTAAACTGCCAGAGAACTGCACACAAGTCCCCTCACTTCATCAAACCAACTCTCATCAGGGGCATTTCCAATACATTTGGTGTTTTTTTTTTTAACAGTGGTAAAAATTTCCTAGTGTACTGTAGACAATTTGATAATGAAATTAAAAATACTATAAACATACATGGAATTGGAGAAGCAAACACAACATGTGATACTTTTGAAGTATATTTGACACATGAATTTTATTCTAAATACCATAGATAATTCTACAATTTGCATAACAATTTGTACATTGTTTGAATGCTGCTCTGCTATATTCTATAAATAACTATGAATTGTGTTTTGTGTGTGTGAACTGTGAGAATGACAGTCACCAGTGCTATACACTCCCTAAGGAAGCAGCCTTCACTGGAATATAAATGTATAACCTTTGCCACTCTTTGTTACGGTAATGTACCAGTTCTAAGGAAGGGGGGGAAACTAATAAAATAACTGAGCATTTCGGACACAAAACACAAGTACCTGATTCTACACTCGTAGAGGTTATTTTATTGTATATACCTATATATTTAATTACCAATATTATACCAAGACCAATGCTGACAATGTAAATAAACTACGTCTTCAAAATGATAAGTCAGTCACACTGCTAATGAAGCCAGGAGAACAGTAAAGGATATACAGGGTTCATTCTTAAGATGAGCGTGCAAATTACACATTACTTGGCCTCTCCCCCTTGTCAACTGATATTTTCTATAAAGATGATCAAACTTTACACGTTAAAAAAAGTACAGTACACAATACTTTAGAAATGCATTAAATTTAAGTGTACTTTTGTAAAAGATATAGAAATACTATTATTTTATTTAAGAATTTTTATAGCATGTAGCAGTAGTGTAATCTACCTGTACTGTATATATTTCCTAAAACAAGATAGAATTTTGCATTTCACAAATATGAATACAATTATTCACTTGTATTGTGGCATTGAGCAATAATAAATCTTGAAGACAACTTTCCAAGGCTAACATTTAATATGGCAAACGAGTAACATACGAAATGGCAAAACTTGCTATAAATAGCAATAAAGACTTTAAATATATATATAATTTACATTGCTGATAACATTGCAAAACTATGCATTTCCACATGTTTAACAATTATAGGGTTCAAATTTACACAACCCACACACCTGAAAAAGGAGTGACAACTTGGTAAGTGCCAGGACAGACCAAAACATTGTCACTGCCTTTATTTGCCACATGTGTGGGTTGGGTGTCTAATTCCCTAACTAAAGGTTGTGATTTAGAAATTGCTCAAGTTGGCTTAACAAGAATATAAGAATAATTGTCATAGCACAACTGCAAGTGTAAATAGAGGATGAAAGCTATGCTTGTGGTGTCCTGTCTTCCCAGTACTCTGTCATACAACGCTTTGAAACTACCGACTGTTTTGGCTTCCACTATTTTCTCTCAATCTGTTCCAACTGTCTACCACTCTGTTTGCAAAAGAAAACTTGTATTTTTTTTGGCACCTTTTTTCCTCAGCTTGAATCTATCATCTCTTGTTCTTGAAGTTACAGTACTGGTTTCAAGAATTCCTCTTTGTCAATTTGGTCGAATCCTGTTAGTATTTTGCAAGTGGTGATCATATCTCTTTTTTTTTTCTGTCTTCTAGCTTTGGCATATTTAACACCACTAGCCTCTCTTCGTAACAGCTGTTTTTCAAGTTCCGGAAGACATTTTGTAGCATGTCTTTGCACCTTTTCCAGATTTATTTGTGCGCTTCTTGAGATATGGGCACCATAGTCCAATTTGGTCTCACGAAAGTCAAGAACATTTTCTTCAGTACTTCACCATCAATGTAGTTAAAAAGCGATTCTGAAGTTGAAAAGCGCAGCAAATGCTCCTTACACAATGTCCTTTGTGTATTCCTCTGGTGACAGTCTACTATCCAGAACTACTCATAGATCTTTGTTAAGAGTTCAATTCCTTTCCATATAATTTGTAAGCTGTGTGGAGTTGGTCTATTTTCTCCAATTCCACATTCCATAACATGGCACTTATTCACATTGAATTCTATTTGCCACATGATGCTCCAAGCACTAATTTCATCTAGATGATTTTTAAGGGCATAAGAACATAGGTTTCATCAAGGTTTCCTATCTTCCCTAGTTGCTTAGCATCACCAGCAAACATGTTCATATAATTCTGAATGATCTTCTACATAAATCTATGATTTCTGTAGAAGATCTTGCATATAATCATTTATGTAGATGATGTAGAAGATCTGTATGATCTTTGACATCATCTACATAAATGATCTTTCTTCTGGTAGATCACTTATGTAGATGATGAACAGTACTGGCGACAGAACTCAACCCTGTGGTACTCCGCTAGTAACACTCCTTCAGATACAATGTCTGATTACTGCTCTCATCTTTTGTCGGCTAGAAAATTTTTCATCCGTGTCTACAGTCTCCCTTTCTTCCCTCCAGCATGTTTCATTTTCCAAAACAACCTCTTGCGTGGAACTCTGTCAAAAGCCTTTTTAAGGTCCAGATATATACAGTCAACCCAACCATCTGTTTCCTGTAGATTCTCTGGCTCTATAATAAAAACTAACTAGATTTGATACACAGGATCTCTGTTAAAACTACATTGTATATTATGTCATTACTCTCCAGATGTTCTACTCATGTCCTTTTAAGTTTTTTGACTACAGTACAGGTACTACACTTTTTAATTATGTGGGCTATAATTTAGAGGAGTCTTCTCTGCTACCATTTTTTTGAAGGATGGAATTATGTTTGCCTATTTCTGAATATCTGCTCAGATTCCTGTGGACTTTATTCCACACAATTGAAGTGTCCTGCTCAACTCGGTTGAACATTATCTCAGCAGCCGAGGTGAAACTCCATCTGGTCCAACGACTATTTCTTCCGAGCCCCTTCAGCAAATTTTCCACTTCATTTTGATACACATCTTTGTACTCTGGGTTTTTCTGAAATTGGCATTATGTCTAATTGTCTGAAACCCTCATTTTGCACAAACACTTTGGAACTGTTCATTTAGTATTTTGCACATTTCCTTTTTGTTGTCAGTGGTCCTGTTCCCCGTTCTCAATCTCTGGACTTTATCTTTTACATGCACTTGATTTTAATATACTGTATTTATAGAAAACACCTGGATCTCTCTTACATTTGTCTACTACCCCTTTTCTCAAATTTTCTTTCTACCTCTCTTCTCGCTGTCATAGTTGTTTCTTACTTATTTGTACAGTATTGCCAATGTTTGAAGGGTAGCCTCTTCTTTCATTTTCTCTGGCCCTTACATTTTCTGTTGAACAAATCTTGTTCAGTTTCCCATACTCGCCTCTTGAAATCAAATTTTTCAACAGTTTTATTTTCCTTCTTTTCTATATTACAATGCATTGCATATTTAATGAAGAAAAGGACCTTGGAGTGAGAATCCACCAATCACTGAAAACTTAAAAAAAAAAAGTGAAATAAAACTTTGAACTGTATAAACCCCTGGCATGCCCCATTTGGATTATTATATCCAAGCATGGAGACCTTATCATCAAAAAGACGTTTATGCTTTGGAAAAAGTTCAACACTGGGCGACATAAATTAGTCCTGAACCAAGTTAACTATCATACCAGGAATAGTTGAGGGCCACAGGGCTAATAACACTGCAAACCAGACATGACAGGACTGATCTCATTAAAACTCAAAATACTGAACAATTTGGGAGGATACTGATCCACACCACTTTTTCAAATGTAACATGAACAAAGAGCAATGGTTTCAAACTCAAGAAGCCACAATGCTAGACAGTTAACAGGAGATGCTTCTCCACCTGTAGTTATAAATCATTTAACTGCCTACTCGCTGAACCAATAAATGTAGAAAAAGGCTGAATTTTAAAATCTAGCTCGATAAAGTCATCAGGACAAATGGGGGGGGGGGGGAGCTATGACAAGCTGCCAGCTTCCTGTCCTCATAAAGGCGACTAGAGATATGGTGGCATAAGTAAAATTTATTTCCAATAGGACATGGTTGCTCCTGGCCAATGGAGTAAAGTACCGAATGTTAAATATCTCTTCTGGTTAAAACCAAATCCAGAATAGATGGAACCCTTCTCTCATTCTTGTAGCCTGTTTAACATGTTGATACATGAATATTTCCAGGATGAGTTTTACAAACTGGCCAGTCCAAAATTCTTCCATTCTTACCCCTTAGGCCTCCAAGTCTATTGCTTTCAAATTGAAGTCATCAAGAACCAACAGGTGATTTATCTTTCTCTGCTTTTATTATAATCTCTCTCATTATAATGTCCTCTCTTTTGTCTTCAAGCTCTTTGTTAGTCCATGTGTTGCTTGCTGATGAACTGTAGGCAATAATGATCATCAGTCTATCATCCGATTGCAGATCTTCAATCCCATAATATCACTTTCTTGCGGGGTTGGCAAATATTAATTCTCTTACCTTTAGTCATTCCAGCACCAGAACAGCAATGCTTCCACCTTTTCTAGTTTTTCTCTCATGTTGTAATGACTGGTATGCGAGGTTTAGCATTTATTTTCATTAAGCTAAAAGTGGTGCTTTTAGTTAAAATATCAGTTCCATTTATTTTGTTAATGTTAATATCAATGCTTCTTTTGCTAGTGTTTACAAGTATGTTTAGTTATGAGAAAGTGTTTGTGTTTAAAGTTTTCCCACTCGCATTCATGAGGGAAGCATCCCTGCACCTCCACCACAGAAGAGGGGATCTGCAATCACCTGATTGAGGATGTGTGTGTGGCGAGAGTGAGAGTTATGTTTTGAAGTTGTTTATCTTATTTTCTCACTATTATTTGAGAAAATTCAGCTAATCTGATGAGCGAGATACGATTTCCATGTTGTATTATGCGCCATTCCCAGTAACCTTTATTAAATACTGTACACACCTTGATGGCTTGTTTAAGTTCTACAAATTTAAAATAATTGTAATTACCCAAATGTAGTTACAGGATGAGAGCTATGCTCATGGTGTCCCATCTTCCCAGCACACTGTCATACAATGCTTTGAAATTACTGACAGTCTTGGCCTCCACCACCACAAGAATTTATTGTGCAAGTTACTTTCTTTTCCCTCTCATATATAAGGTTAATCTTTATAATTTACATTTGTTCTGTATTTCCCAATTTAAAATAACATACATTTAAGTAAGGAAATAGGGAGGCTTAAAGTAAGGAAATTACCAAAAGAAGGCACCAAACCGGGAAGGCTAGCGAGGCTTAATATTTTGTTACTATAATATGTTTTGTAAAATACTGCCCCCCCCCCCCCTCATCACAATGTCTCCAAATACCTTGGGAATATCACCGCATTTAAAATTTTATCTTCCGTGTGTGAATGATTTCCTCAGTTTAAATTTATTTTGAGGCTTTAGAACTAAAACTGGCAATGAATAACTATTTAAACAACAATGTGTTTTTAGAGTACATGAATATAGCTTTGAGTATCTTTGAGTAGTGGTGTCTAATTATCTTCGTTTAAATCGTATTATACAAAAATTAAACTTCCACAGAATTCAATCGTCAACCACGTTCATTTGTGAAGTACGTAAGATAATTATGAGAGAGCACTAAGCTGGATAGGATAAAAGGCAGGAATGATGCCCAAACCACTTGAACGATATGGAATCAAACGCCAATTAACAAGAAGCAAGACTCATTGTACTGTCAGTCTCGGTGGATAAATGATCTCATTTGTGAACAAATATTTTATGGAAAAAAAAAGTGCACGCGCACACAAGAATTAAAATGGATTCTAACTTTTCATTTAGATTAAGAAATATCGCCATTATCCTCTCTGCCATGCCAGCTACAAGTCAGACCAACATGCGACGCCTAAAAATACGTGGGGAACCTCTTAACCATGATTAGGCAAAACAAGTAAAGTCTTCATGACTAGGTTTTTCTGATCGAATGAAAAATGTAAATTTCAGTCAAGGTCTAGTAATTATCACAATACTGCACATACAAGAAAGCAGTGTTAAGACGTTTAGCACGTTACCCCTGGCGGCGACGACCATCTCTCCCAATATGAATATGCCGAACCTTTTGAATTCCAATTCTGAACGAATGGTTAGAGCTTACACGGCTTATATGTATAGTGTGTATGTACAGTATGCACATTTCATCTGACAGACACACCTACAATAAATACTGTATACGCATAACACACGCACACAAACTATACTGAATGAGTAGATATAAGTAAAATCTGGAATGAGACACCCATTTTGAATATGAAGATGAAAGGATGGTTATATAGCAGAAATGCAAAATGTAAATATATATTTTAAATTAATTAAAAAATTGAAAAAAAACATTAATTTAAAACAATTTAATTACAACATACAGTATATTTGTACCAGTTAATAATTTAAATATCCTACAAGCCAGCAGGTCAGTTATCTGCTTTGATCACCACTCACAATGACTTCTAGAAACCAGCCATTTCTCACACTTAATGAATCAATTATTTAATAAATGTTTAGCTTTTGTTACATATATTAAACTGACAATATGACGGTTAATTTATCCACAATGAAAAATGCCACAGTTCTGGAACATATACAGGAGGTACGTTACTTAGTAGCTTAAACATTTTCAAAAGGACTACTTTTAAGTCCAATAAAAGTCAATGAAATTTCAACAATATTACCTTTACAAGGAAATCACAATAACATGATACAGTATATAAATGAGAATCGATTGGAGCAATGTGGTGACCCGAGCCGGCCATCCGAGTACTCTCGGCACGAGAGTTGTACATGTAAAACTTGAACTGGCATCAGTAGGTGCTGCCACATGTCCTGTGGATTCACCAGAATTACAGCTTGTATAACCTTTACCTTGTTGTGGTAAAGGGGACAAGGTGCATGGCTGGGAGTACCCAGATCACTGTTTCCAGTTACCATATTGCTCCAATTGATTTTCTCAATACAGTATGATCTTTAATAAATAAGATGTACCTATTTAGCATCAGGAGGGAAAGTGGGGCAAAGAATTATTGGGTTAGCAGTTGTTGAAATAGGCAACAGACTTCCATATTGAAGCACTTTTGAAACTTTTTGGTTAACAATGCCAAATCATAACATGTAATAACATCCTTACATTCTAGAACAACTGAACTGCAACGGCTTATCACGAGTAATACAGTTGTATTGTACAAGATGATTACAAATTTCACCGATTTTTCCACTGACCAGTCTTTCATGTGAGCTAGTACTGCCATGTGTGATACAATACAAACTTTTATTATAAAATTTATTCAATAAATTCAATAATCCAGATACATCCTCCTCTTTGTGACGTAAGAAATAGGTTGCACGAAGGGTTAAATATACTGTACAGCAATGGAAATCTCTACATCAAATATACAAAATGTATGAGTGGAGAAGAACAAACAAAACTTGGTACTGTATACACTAATGCAGATTTCAAAGTTTTGTTACAGAAAAGAATGGGATGTATGGCACACATCTCCATATTCTAATGTCAACTAGTATATGACGAGCAAAAGAATTCAGTTTAATATGCAATACCCGTTTGGTGCCGAGCATACACATGTAGACAACAAGCTTGGCGGAGGACATGAACATAATTACAAGTGTTATATATAAAAAAAAAAACTTTACATAATCTCAAAAATAACCATACATATGAATAATGAAGTCCCTCCACATTAAGGTTTTAAGAAAAAGGTAAGGTGATACAAATTTAAGCTTTTCGAGCAACAGCAGGGGGTATACCTTTGGCCAGTACATGTTCAATGCATCTTTGGCTACCTTCTCATTTTGTCCAGCTATCCTAAGCCCTCTCCAAAACAAATCAATATGGAAAAAAATACTGTACTATATTACGAATACACATTTGGTAGAACGGTAGGTTTCACAGTACTGTGTATCACACTTCTTCACCATAGTAACATGAAATTCAATTCTTTCATATTCTATACTGTACTGTATTTAACATTAACATTGTTTTTTTTTTTTTTTGCTACAAGGCAAAACTAGAGAAAGAATGCTTCACTTACATTGAGAGCAGAGCTATCGAGTTCTGATGATGGTGAAATGAAAACAGAATTCAATGAATGGTTAATATGCATGATTAAGCCCCAAATTCTCAAACAATAGCAAAATGATCACCCAAATAAAAAAAATGGGTATTGGCCTCTTCAAGATTCCACAAGATGTAGCAAAGTAACTAACTATCAAACTGTGCTAAGTCAAGATGGCTATATTGCACTCTTGAGGAGTATTCAGTTTCTATATCATCATTCAGGATACCAATATGAGAGCATAAAGACAAGATCAGTATCAAAGGAGGCACTTTCCCTGAGGAATTTTTTGGAAAGACAAGACTCAAAGAATCAAATACAGACAAATTTTCGATCCTGAAAATTGGGACATTCAACCAGATGAGTGACAAAATGGGACAAAGCAATTTAAAGTGTAGCTATTTGTTCTATCAAGTACTCCCAAGCAAATCCAACATGGCCAATATGTAACCGAGAAAGCCTTTTTCCATTCCTTGTTTCAGGGACACGAGGTATGTCATGGGGATGAGTCACATTTGATGGTATGTAATTAGGTTTCTATATTCCCCCCCCCCTCCCATCCCTTGCCCCCATCATTATAGATGCAGTTAATATCCAAGTGTAGACATTGACCCTTACACACGATTACTGTACATAGACATGTGACCATTTCCTGTAAAATTCCAAATCCAAATTGAATGAATTTCCAAAACATTAAAAACACATGTACTGTAGTGATGTACCGTACCAACTCCACCACTACATATTTGGGCATAATCACCTACAGTAATGTAAAGCAACATTCTATGGTGAAATTTCAAAGGTTATATGCCAGAAGAATGAAATTATCAAAGTGCTAAGCAAGTATGGCTATATATATATCACTATTAAAGTTAGATGAGGTAAGGTACTGTACTTTTATATTATTTAAGATGCCAATGAGACTAGAAAGATGTAAGCTTATATTAAATAAATCAAATTAATTAAAGTGTGTAGTTAGACATCTGACTTATGGGAACTTATGAAAAACAATTTTACCCTTAGGCTGTGGTTATCTATTGATGATCCCTAGTGAACTGTGGTTATCATATGACTAAACAATTATTGTCAGAGTTTTACATGTATGATGCAAATACAGTATGGATATAATTGGTCTATGTGGACGTAATGGAGTTTTTACTTGACCCACGAACAAATTCCTGCTACCATTTCATGGTACTGAACTGTACGCACGTGGTTACCATCATGTATGTTACTAGGGGAATGTGGTCGTCATATTACGATTTAAACAATTATTGTCTGGGTTTTACATGTATGATGTAAATATGGATATTAAACCTCTCTGTGGATGTAAATAAAGAAAAACGAGTAATACAACAATCGGTGAAACATTCGAGGATAAAACGGGAAGCAACATAGTTGAGCAAATGGCACTTACAAGGCGATGAGAATGATCTCACAATCGACTTGAGAATGGTCCAGGATGGACTGAAACGTCGTCGTCCCTTCACCTTCTAGTGTGTGGTCTGGTCAATGGCACTTACAAGTGCCAGACATAGCCCTGCAGGGTGACTCCATCCAGTGAAATCATAATATTCACTTATTTTCATGTTTTTCTTACATTTTGCATACAAGTTAATATTTCTATAGTGAAAAATTATATTTTGTATTTTTATTTTTATTGTGCATAGGTGGGAATGACCATTTCTCCATAGCAGCTGTCCAAAGATTAAAATAATATTGGAAATCTGAACATCTGACAAGGTGTGAGTTGAACAAGATAACTTGAGAGTGAGGAGCACAAAATTCTGATAGCAATGTTGAGAAACACAGATTGAGACTAGACTAATTTTAGATAGCATTTTCAACTATGTTTACTCTTATTTTTGCATTACTCTAAAAACAATTTGAATATTAGGCGTAAGTTTCCATTTCAGGAAATGATCACGAGTCTACCTAGTATGGTTGATACACAGTCATGGTAATGAATTTCCTATTTCCTGTTCTGATATAAAGGAGGCCACTAGGAACTATTTCATTTTATAGTGAATAGTTTATTGCGTACAGGTGGCCTCTTGATTTATGTAGAGTTACATGCCTGCAAAACATGCACATAAAAACTTACAAAACATATAAAAATTTAAAAAATATAATGAGGTACCCGAGACCTTAAAAAACTTTTGTAACTTCTTACTCAACAAAACACATTTAATGTAATATTTAATGCATTCTCAACTTTCCAGCAACAAATGCTTGGGATGTGAAAAAGCTGCACAAGTACAACAAAATGTATTGAGGGGAGCCCCAACATATTGTGAGAGAGTGGCAGGCAAAGAGGCTTGGTGCAGATAATCAACACTAATCTGTTCTCAGCCACGTAACTGAAATACACCCTCATATTCTGAAACTTTAAAAGTATAACTCCCTCAATACAGAGATACCCCGGCTTACGAATGCCCCTATATACAAACTTTTCGGCTTACGAGCCCAATTTCTTCGGAAAATTCGAATCGGGGTACGAGCTTTGCCTCGGGGAAACTAGTTTGTCGATACGCATATGGCCGACCTAGCGCGTGGTGGCACGGCAATCGCGCCTCAGTTTACCATTGGCTCCCACCTAGTGACAATCGCACCCGAATGCTTTTTAAAGAATCAGTGTTTTTCGGATTTTTGGGAATTTGAACATAAAAAAATATTTTTTATTACATATATCTTGCCGTGGGGGTCCAAGAAAGTCAGTGGTAAGGTCCAACCTAAGAAAATAGTTGTGAGTAGAGGCAGTAGAGGAAGTCCTTTCCTCATTAGGAAAATATGTAAAGTATGGGAAGAACTGCAAAGTTTTGTTGAAAAACTTGCCCAGATAAAGCTGTAGCAGGCTGTTGCATTGACCTTTTGAATGACAATGTGATGTCTGTAGTAAGACAAGTGTTACAATGTAGGGAAAAACAAGTGTCTTTAGACAGATTCTTTAGTAAGACAAGCAAGCAGCGAGCCACAAGCAGGTGCTAGTGGTATGCAGGCTAAACATGCCAGAGAGCATGCCAGTTTTCTGTTGTCAAACTGTCTCTGGGAACGGATTAAATTAAAAAACGGAGGTACCACGGTACATAATATTTGATACCTTTCTCATCTCCTTTCCAGCAAGCACATTTTTAGAGCTTAGAGATGGTCGTAATAATGTAGACATTTTATTCTTTCTATGCGTGCTGTATATGTTCTCTGTATTCCCTCCAATTCAGATTTCTCTCCTGTTTTAAAAGGGGAAGAAGTACTGAACAATAATCAAGATGGGAAAACACCAGTGATTTAAATAGTATTAGTATTGCTGTGGGGTATCTGGATTTGAATGTTCTCATAATCCATCCTGTCACTTTTCTTGGCTGCCACTATATTTGCTCGGTTATGTTCACTAAATGTTGGGTCAGCCATCACAATTCCCAGATCTCTTACATGTTACTTTCCTTCTACGAGTAGGTCTGCTTGTGTCCTGTACCATGTGTTCCGTTTAAGTTCCTAATTTCCACCATACCCAAGTACTGTACTGTACCTAGAACTTATCACCGTTAAATATCATTTTATTTTCAGTTGCCCAATCAAAGACTATTAATATCTGCCTGTAGTTTTTTAGTGTATTGTACAGGGGCAATTTTCATGCTGATTTTTGTATCATCTGCAAAGGATGACACAAAGCTGTGACAGTATTTTTGTCTATCTGTATTTTGGCTTTTACTATATAGTATTTTGTCATATATTAATTGCCCCCTGGGAGGTATGTGACAAGACTGAGTAAGGTAAGAGTATTGGACCATTGAGTTTGCATGTAATGGACAGGGAATGACCATGACAGGCAGGTGTCAAAGACCAACCCAATAGTTTTACAATATAATTTCACAGTTGATTCCCAGTGTCAAGGGTGGTCAGAATGACATGCATCCTAGCACAAGTGTTTGTATTAGAGAACTTGACGCCCTGCCTGGGAGCCCAATATGGCACACTAGCAATTGCAAGTTGAAAGCAGTGCTAAATAAGAAAGAAATTACCACAACAGCAAATAGTGAAGTTGTCCACAAAAAAGCATCAAAGAGGCTCCTTGGGAGAAACTTTGAAAGTAATCAATTTGTCTCATTGGTCAAAACAATGCAAGTAGGCTAATATATCTGATTTTCAGGCAGCCTCATCAGATGTTCAGGCCAAAAAGAATTGCTACAACAGTAATTTGCAGAAATGACATTATGAATATAAACCTCCAAAACTACCAAGGTCTATCATGCTGCTACACTTGTGAAAGCTAAATAGGGAAGGTAAAGGGAATGATTGTCTTAAAAAACTAATAAGGTGTACATTAAGCACTGGGAGTTGGAGCTATTAATAGCCAACAGCGCTGTTTGTGCAAGAATAAAAAATAAAATTTCCTTCTAATACTGTATTTTTTTTAAATGAAATATTTTTCAAATGTACAGATTTTTCCAAATGAAATGTTGTATTGGGCTGTTATTACTATTACTTTTATCATAGAACGTATTGAATATTGGTACACATACGTATCACTTGAATATTGGTACACATACAGATGTATTTGTCACTAATATCAGTTAAATATTATATTCGTTGAACAATAAAAAATACTGTTGATGTTATTACACTATATATGCATGTTATATACACTGATCTACATTTTTGTGTACCGTAACAAACCACTCAACTGGTTTGGCGAGTCCAAATAGCATTGCGCCACGACAGGACACCACGAGCGTAGCTCTTATCCCGTACCTACACTTGGATAATTACACGCTAATCAGCTGACAACGCTACGTCACTGCAAAATTCCTCCTCCCAACAAACTACACATATCGCTAATTCTAGGCACAATGCTATTATCAGATTCCTGGTAACTAAATTCTGAAAATGAATAACTTTTCATAAGTTTATTTTGTACAGGAACATGAACTATCATGTTCTATGATTAGGGAGACTGTCGGCCAAGCGGATAGTACACTGGACTTGTGATCCTGTGGTCCCGGGTTCGATCCCGGGCGCCGACGAGAAACAATGGGCAGAGTTTCTTTCACCATATGCCCCTGTTACCTAGCAGTAAAATAGGTACCTGGGTGTTGGTCAGCTGTCACGGGCTGCTTCCAGGGGGTGGAGGCCTGGTCGAGGACTGGGCCGCGGGGACACTAAAGCCCCGAAATCATCAAGATAACCTCAAGAATCATTTCAAGATGCTTAGATGGTCCAAATAGTGGCAGAGTGCTGTGGCTGCCTGCTTAGCATTGTGAACATAAACAGAATTATGTTTACAGATATCTCAATTTATCACTTGGGCACAATGGTACTATCACCACAAAAAATAGATGCAGTTACATATTTTGTCATTTTTAAGAGATGCTGTGCTGCACGTGCCAGCTTTGTTGCTCATCCAGTACTTGGGTCTTCACACTTGGCAACCATGCCCCCCAATTGCTTTCAAAATGGTGTATTTACTGCAGCCCTGAGAAAGCTGATGCCAGCCCCCCCCCCCCATGTACCCGCAACACTCCAAAACACACACAATATTTTACATTTTATATTTATATATATTTAATATATATATATTTAATATATATATATTTATATATATATTTATATATATATATTTAATATATATATATTTAATATATATATATTTAATATATATATATTTAATATATATATATATATATATATATATATATATATATATATATATATATATATATATATATATATATATATATATATATATTTATTTATTTATTTATTTGAAAATGATATGCACAGTGGAAGAGTTAAGAAGATACAGGCCATTATTCAATTACAATTACGCAAAATTTTCCAGTCTATGACGAAAAGTAGGTGGAGTAGACACTATATACCAGTCAACCAAGAATGTGTCCTTTTAACCAATTCTTATGCAGACCAAAAGTTACATTCCACTGCAGGCAATTCAAGCAAGGTCCCCACTGTAGTTTGCGAGTCAGTCAAATCTTTACGACGAAACGCTGATGACAAACAGTACATACAGTAAGTAACCAGCACAAACCCCACATGAAGCTAACACTACCATGCCACAGCTACCCCCTCTTCCCCTCAATGGACATTACAAATTGGGACCATTACTTTACCTACCAAATATGACTGTCCTTGGCACCATTGTGTTCTGTGCTTGCCGCTTGCCTAAACTCTCTAACTGGAAAATAATTTTATATAGTACTAAGATATAAAAAACTCAAAAAACTAAATCCTGTTTCATCCCAAGCAGAACTTCAATTTCATACATATAAATCAATAAAAAATCTTCTTAAAAATAAAGTATTCATAAAAAATAAAAATACAACGGAAGGTCAAGCTCTGGTGGCTAAGGATAGTGGAATAATGAGGAATGGTTAGCCATAATGTATGCTGCTTTTTTGTTTTTGTTGTTGGCAAGTGGAGGCTATCAGAAATATTTCAGAAATATTTCACTAACAAAATAATGAAATATCACAAGTTCTTAACATAAAAGAATTTTTATGATTTACAAACCACCTAAGACCCTAAATAATAAGCATTAATCTGACCAATGAAGATACCTGACTGAACAACATTAACAAGTCACATGACTCGTTAACCTTACAAGACTGGACATACTGGTCCTTTAACCTGAGAAATCTTAAAAAATTGTTAACCAATATTGACACAAAACACATTTGCTTGAAGATCAACATGACATCTAGATTTTTAACAGATTTGTGTTACTCTGCAAAAGAGTAATGATCCTCTAAAACTAAATTTGGACAGCAACATATCCTTCGTGTGGAATACATCGACCACAAGGTTAGTACGTCTGGTGCGAGTAACACATCAACGTGGCAACACACCACAGGCTATATACAAGAGCAGCTTTGTGATGATGGCCACCAATGTACTGAGACAGCCTGCTGCCCACCATCATTACTAAGGCAATTGTGTCTAGGCATCTAAGATTAAGGCTGTGAAATGTACACTAAACTAAGAGGCACTCAACTTGGAGGGTTGTGGTATTTTCACTAACAGTACTAATTTTATAACTTGGTATCATGAAACAACTATTTGTGAAATCTTCAGCACTTTCCTAGTAACATGCAATCTTTTTAGAATGAATGATTTAATAATAATCTATATTAAGAAACTCTTAGAATGATTATAACAATAACCACAAAAACAGCTTAATTTGCATGAGATAAAACTACTGCATATGAATTTATAAAAAGTATCATATCCAGTATTGAAGATAAAACTATAAAAAATATATTCAACAAAAATACTACAGTACTTAATTGGTAGTACTATAAAAATCTAATGAAGATAACCTTTGGATATACTACAATGAAGTTTCTCTGGTCCCATCAAGTTCACAATATCAAAATCTTCTGAGCTAAGACTAATCTTCAATGTCCTGTACATTTGTCTTTTAATTCTTTACTAGACAAGTAAGACTTGGAATTATTAACAAACATATCCTAATGTAACCTGCTAATATATGAAACAAATCAGTTTGCCTGTGATATTCAAAGCTGAAAATATACAGAAATCAATTATCCCAATCTGAGTACAGATGAATCCTCAATGAACTTTAGTATATGCAATTTGATCTTGGATCAAAAATATTTATCCGAGGTGAACTGTGATACTCCACACCATTCCCAATACCATTAACAAAATTTATATATTTGTTAAAGTATATAAACCATGCCAAAAACACTGATGTTAATCTTACCAAATATTTGAATGTAATTCTTTACTAAAGTAGCAACACCTTGTACTTTGATAACACATCGAGAGCATGATGAGGTAACTTACCAAGAAAATCAGGATGAGCCATAAAGAACATTCAAACTTGTGCTCCGGGTACTCCCAAGCAAAACACCTCGGATCTTAGACACCTTGGGAGTACCCAGAGCACAGGTTCCAATCCTTCTCATTGCCACTTCCGAGATCCTCATTGATACCTCACGTTAATGGGACTTCTTTGTGCAGGTAAATTACTGTTTACAATGCAACATAAATAATTGAAACAAATTCTATTAGTATATTGCACGACAATATTTTGACAGTGAAAATAGCCAATAACAACAATGGCAATTGAAAATTCTAGGATTGAGAGTCCATTGAGAATTATTATGCTGTACACAATAAGTTGGTGATTGTCAGCATCCTTGCAACTAACAATAAGGCACATGCTCAGCGATTCAACACAGTAACTGGGAATGGTTGGCCAATATTCCATTGTTTATCTCAAGGTTACCATAACAAACTGTTAATGAATATCACATCAAAATGAAAATAAAGAAACTCACATCAACCTTGTGACATTTGGTAACACCTGAAGTACTGGTATACTTGAAGGAGACTATGCTATAAAACATATCAATAAATATAAACTACCCTATATTTAAACAAAAAAACAAAAAAAAAATACTTGGCACTTGAAATAATGGCAACTTGGTAACTTATGGAAACACCATAAAAAAGGAATAAATCTTAAATCAACATACGTTTTGTATCTCCAGATCAGCTAGAGGATGCAGCTGGGAGCCCTTATACTAAACACACACTGCAGCTTTCATCAAGTAACAACGAGTGAAATTAACATGCATTTAAGGATATGTGATTTCACTGATCACCACACATTCTGATGAATCTTGAAAGTCAGAGTGCTTGAGGTAAATACAGTACTTATGTCAACATAATAATTCTTGATATATATATATATATATATATATATATATATATATATATATATATATATATATATATATATATATATATATATATATATATATAACACTAATAATCACTAATCTCTACTACAAATAAAATCATAATGCAGTCCAAATAAACAAATTTCAATTATCAATACACACTGGTACACTTTAAATTTATCATCATCCTGACAGTATTTGATTCTAATATAAAAAAAAACATATAAACTTGCTTTATATAGTATATACAGAAATCTCACCGTTACCCCACACCCACATTACTGATAGAGCAATTCAAATGTGATTTCCCAATTAAACAACTTTATCCTACCTTGCTTAACATTGGTAAAATATTACAATCTACACTATACACATACATTACACACACACACACACACACACACACACACACACACACACACACACACACACACACACACACACACATGTATACATATATATGTATACATTTGTATATAAATATGTATGCATTTGTAAATACATGTGTATATGTATGTATTCATACATGTATGTGTGTATACATGTGTAGACGTACGTACACATGTATATACATGCATACACGTGTATATACATACGTACACATACACATGTATATACATATACCTATGTATACACATAATACACACAAAATTCATATTATACACACAGTATATATTATACATATATACACACATATATATAAAATATACATACAGTATATGTAATATATGTAGATTAGCATAAGCTCTGACTGCAGGATACTTCCTTAATCTTAAGGCTACGCATCTACGTAAACACTTGGATACAGTCACGTGCTTCAAGACCAACAAAGTAGGTGTGTAAAGCATGGTATGACCATTTTCTAGTCTCAATAACAGCCGAGCCGGTCTGGAGCTTCCCTATATATACAATACCAACAAACCTTATTGCTCTCACTCTATAAACATTTGTTTTTATTATTAAAAGACTTAAGCACTTCTCCCCACCACACAAGGATTGGAATTTTAATGAGCTCTTCATTTAAGAAATGATACAAGCAACAGCTTTAGAAGTATAAAATTAATGATAATATACTAAAAGAGCTAAAGCTAGTTACATAAAAAGCTTATACAAATAATTTGTAAATTAAAAAAACCATAATTAAGATATATGGTGCAGTACGTAATAACCATACTGAATTATCTGAAAATGTCTCTGTACTCATGAAAGTCCTTTTAAAAATCTACTTGTATACATACTATATGTAAATTTTGATTAAAAATATAATATATATACAAATAAAAATCTAATTATTTTCACTGGGTTAACCTCACGGGTTTAAATTTAATATCAACATTTATNATCACTGGTGCAAGAACTGAACCCTGTGGTACTCCACTTGTGACTTTCTCCAGTCCGATACATTGCCTCTGATCACAGCCCTCATTTTCTATCAGTCAGAAAGTTTTTCATCCATGTTAGAAGCTACCTGTCACCCTCCAATATTTTCCAGTTTCCAGAACAACCTCTTATGTGGAACTCTGTCGAAAGCCTTTTTTAGGTCCAGATAGATGCAGTCAGCCCACCATCTCTTTCCTGTAATATCTCTGTTGCTCGATCATAAAAACTGAGTAAATTCGATACACAGGATCTACCAGATCGAAAACCATACTGTCTGTCTGATATTATATCATTTCTCTCTAGGTGTGCTACCCATTTAGTTTTAATTATTTTTTCCAATATTTTGACTATTACACTTGTCAATGATACCGGTCTATAATTAAGGGGTCTTCCCTGCTTCCACTCTTGTAATTGGAACTATGTTAGCCTTTTTCCACACATCAGCTACAACTCCTGTAAACAGGGATGCCTGAAAGATCAGTTGAAGAGGGATGCTGAGCTCAGGTGCACATTCTCTCAGAACCCATGGTGAAACTCCATCTGGACCAACTGCTTTGTTCTTATTTAGCTCTTTGAGCATTTTTTCCACTTCGTCTCTAGACACCTCTATGTGCTCTATGTTGTTCTCTGGAATTCTTATTGTATCTGGTTCCCTGAAGATTTCATTTTGTACAAACACACTTTGGAACTTTTCGTTTAATGTTTCACACATTTCCTTTTCATTTTCCGTGAATCTATTTCCCATTTTCAACCTCTGAATATTATCCTTTACCTGCAATTTGTTGTTTATGAATTTATAGAATAGACCTGGTTCTGTTTTACATTTGTCTGCAATCCCTTTTTCAAAATTTCTTTCTGCCTCTCTCCTCACTGCCGTGTAGTCGTTTCTCGCATCTTTGTATCGCTGGTATGATTGGGGTTTGGCCTCTTCCTGTATTGATTCCATTTTTGTGTCTTTTGTCTCTGGCCCTCTCGCACTTTCTGTCGAACCAATCTGTTTCCTAGTTCTGCTTCTCTGTTTTGGTATAAATTTTTTTGTGCCTTTATCATATATTTCACAAACTTGACATACATCTCATTCACTTCCTTGCCTAGCAACAAGTCTGTCCAATTATACTCCCTAAAAATTTTCTAAGGTTGCCATAATGTCCTCTCCTAAAGTCAGGTTTTTCAATTGCATCGACCAGCATATTTTCTTCCAGATTATAACGCATTGCATACTTTATCCCCAAAAAGACATGGTCACTTTTACCCAAGGGAGGAAGGTACTGAATGTCAAATATTCTTCCTCCTTCCTGGTAAATATCAAATCGAGCATGGAGGGAACGTCACCTTCCCTCATCCTCGTAGCTTGTTTAACATGTTGATACAAGAATGTTTCCAGGATGAGGTCTACAAATTTACAGGTCCAGAAATCTTCTGTTTTAGCTTCATATGCTTCCCAGTCTATGGATTTCAAGTTGAAGTCGCCGACTATCAACAGTCGTGAACTATCGTTATCCGCTCTCGCTATGATCTCTCTCATTATCGTTATAAGACCTTCTCGTTTACTATCTAGCTCCTCCTTTGACCATGTGCTGCTTAGCGGTGGACTATATGCATTTATGATCACTAGTTTATCATCCTCATGGCAGATCTCTAGTGCTATTATGTCAACTTCTTGTGGATTGGTAGTCATTATTTCGTTCACCTTTAGGTGTTCTTTCACCAGCACAGCAACGCCACCGCCTTTCCTAATTTTTCTGTCCCGTCTCCAAATTGAGTAGCCCCTTGGAATATGACCTCATTTAAAATAACATCTTCAAGTTTTGTCTCCGTGAGTGCAACAATGTCTGGTGTCTGCAGCTGTATTATATCACTTAACTCCAGTATCTTTGACCTTACTCCATCTATGTTGGTGTATGCAATCTTCAGGAACTTGTTCCCCATCTTCTTATTTTTCACTCCCCTTTCTCTAATGATTTTGTTGGTTTGCTTTTATGTACCACTTTACTGGTCTGCCTACCCCTATCACTTTGTAGAAAAAAAAATGATTTCTTCTTCATTCCTGCTCTCATTTAAACATGTGTGTGTGTGTGTGTGTGTTGTGTGTGTGTGTGTGTGTGTGTGTGTGTGTGTGTGTGTGTGTGTGTATTCACTTAGTTGTACTTAGTTGTATTTTACGGGGGTTGAGCTTTGCTCTTTCGGCCCGCCTCTCAACTGTCAATCAACTGTTTACTAACTACACTACTTTTTTTTTTTTTTTTTTTTCCACACCACACACACACCACACCCCAGGAAGCAGCCCGTGACAGCTGACTAACTCCCAGGTACCTATTTACTGCTAGGTAACAGGGGCTTTCAGGGTGAAAGAAACTTTGCCCATTTGTTTCTGCCGGTGCGGAATCGAACCCGCGCCACAGAATTACAAGTCCTGCACGCTATCCACCAGGCTACCTGGCCCCTAAGGTGTGTGTGTGTGTGTGTGTGTGTGTGTGTGTGTGTGTGTGTGTGTGTGTGTGTGGTGTGTGTGTGTGTGTGTGTGTGTGTGTGTGTATGACCTAAGTGTAGTTACAGGATGAGAGCTATGCTCGTGGTGTCCCGTCTTCCCAATACTCTGTCACAAAACACTTTGGAACTGCCTATGGTTTTGGTCTCCTCCACCTTCTCATTTGGCTTGGTCCAACTGTTTACCACTATTTGAAAACAAAACTTTCAAATATTTCAGCACCTGTTTCCTTAGCTTGCATCGGTGCACTCTTGTTCGTGATGTTGATGGTTTCAGGAGTTCCTCTGTCAATTTGGTCAATTTTTGTTAGTATTTTGTAAGTGGTGATTATATCACCTCTTTTCTTCTATGTTGTAGTTTTGGCATGTTTAACGTCTCCAGTCTCTCCTCGTAACTCATGTTTTTCAGTTCCGAAAGCCATTTTGTAGCATGCTGTTGCACCTTTTCCAGTTTCTGTATGCTTCTTGAGATGTAGGCACCATACAACTGCTGCATATTCCAATTTTCAAGTTTGGTCTCAAGTCATGAACAGTGTCTTTTGTATTTCACCATCCATATAATTAAAAGCAAGTCGGAATGGTTGGAATGTGACTCATATGTTCCTCTCACAATGTTCTTTGTGTGTTCCTATGGCGACAGCTTACTATCCAAAAGCACCCCTAAGTCTCATTCTGTACTAGGTCTGTAATTTCTTTCTACATAATTTTTAAGTTATGCGTGGTCTATTTCTCAGATTCCACATTCCATAACAAGGCATTTATTCATAATGATTCCATTTGCCACTTGACGCTCCAAGCACTTATTTTATCTAGATCGATTGAAGGGCATTACAATCGTCTGCATCTTT
>WNGS01169498.1:47229737-47244673 GCA_020271785.1 Procambarus virginalis
TCGAGAACTATACTCTAAAAAGTTAGAAATGAGGCACTCCAACAGTCCACCTTACAGGGAGAGGGAGGGTGATTGCAGCCAAAGCACCAAGAGAGTGGACAATACTGCAAGCAGTGGACAGAGCATGACTGCAAAGAACAGGAAGGTGAATGAAATCACTCAGGAAGCCAGAAAGAAAATTAGGCACTGAAATAAGAAACCAGGGACACCGGCCTGAGAAACAAAAACTCCCATCTGAACATCCCACGTAGAATGTAGGGAATGGAGTACTGCCGCAAAGGGCAGAGCGACCAAAAGAACAAGCACCAACCCCAGACAAAGCTCAAGCCCCACCATGAAGAGGAACTCATTCTCCAACAGACCAACGGAGAGGGGAACCAGACAAAAGGAGGGAATACAAATGGTAAAAAGCCATAGCAACCAGCACCCCATCTCAATGAAGGACAACAACTCAGGGGTGCCCGAGCCTGATCAGGACTACAAAAGCAAAATGACAAGCTCTGAACAACAACAGCCACTACCCAAAGGAAGTGCAACCAAAAAAACTACAAGAATGAAAAAGCTGATCAACCTAGTAGGCAAGACAGACAGATGATCAGTGGCAAGCAACACAGCTGAAGAAACACCCAGAAAACCCACTAAAGCAAGAATAGCAAGAGAATCGGAGGGAAGAGCAAGAATCTTCCCTGAACAAGACTTCCAGGAGTCTTGTCGTGTTGGCACCCCAACACGGCCAGACCATCAGGAAGACTGGGCACCAAATAATGTACTCTCAAACTCGTGCACCCTGTCTGCCACAACAACCAGGTCCCTCACAGGTGGTAACTATTGGGCAGATTCCCAAACAAACTTTTGGGAAGAAATAACCGACCGAAAGCCGGGACAATACCAGCAGAAATCAGAGAGGGCAACTCTGGCCACATGCAGCTGAGGAAAAGCAAGTGATCAAGTCACAACAGGTCAGCATGACAAAAAACGCATCTAAAGCAATAAAGGAACAAACGTAATGACAAGACCCTCACCCAGGACAGTGTGTAAGGAATGGCCAACACTTAACTGAATGGTGGTGCCTGCAGTGTTAGGAGGAACCAGGAACCAACGCTGCAGCCCACAAAAGCATAATCGACAGGTAACTGTCCAGGGCCCTTGGTCACTGGCGCTGCTATCTGGTAATTACCAAGTGTGATTTCTTAAGTGTAGTTACAGGATGAGAGAGCTACACTCGTGGTGCCCCGTCTTCCCAGTACTCTGTAATATAACACTTTGAAACTACTGACGTTTTGGTCTCCACCACCTTCTCACATAACTTATTCCATCTAAAACTCTGTTTTGCAAAAAATAATTTTATATTTTTTTCAGTGGCTTTGTTTCCTTTGTTTATGTCTATGACTTCTTGTTCTTGAATTTTTGAAAGCTACAACTTCTTCTTTATCAATTTTTTTTTTTACTATTATTTATGTTACTGTTATGTAATGATCATATCTCCCTTTTTCTTCCATCTTATAGTTTTGGTATATTTAACATTTCTAGCCTCTCTTTGCAGGTCTTGTTTTTCAGTTCTAGAGCCATTTAATTGTGCGTCGTTGTACCTTTTCCAGTTTATTGATTTGCTTCTTAAGATATGGTTACCATACAACTGCTGCATATTCCGATTCTGCTCTCACAAAGGACGTGAACAATTTCTTTAAAATTTTGCCATCCATTTTTTTAAAAGCAATTCTGAAGTTGGAAGGCATGGTATAGCATAGGCTCCTTGTACAATGTTCTTTATTTGGCCCTCTGGTGACAGTTTTCTATCCAGAACCACCCCTAGCTCTCTTTATCAGAGTTCTTTAAAACCCTTTCACATAATTTGTAGATTGTATGCATCTAGACTATTTTTCTCTCATTCCACATTTCATAATGAGACATTTATTCACATTAGATTCCATCAGCTAATTGTTACCCCATACACTTGTTTTGTCCAGGTCAAGGTCATGACAATTGTTAAGTTTATCTTCCCTAGTAGCTTGGCATCATCAGCAAACATGGGGTTTTTCTTTCAGTAAAATGGTTGATCTGTTATACCCACTGCGAAAGAGCTAGATTCTGGTCTGGCCTTGGTTGAGGCTTGCAATTTGACAGATCCTTTCACCTTCAGGGAGCAGAAACTAAATTTAAATACCGTATAAATATTTAAATAACTTTATCCATATTCTGTAGTAGAAAGAAGTCAAGAAAGACAGCTTTATTTGTAGATAAAGGTTACATTACAATATCTTTACCCAGTTTAGTATTTCAGTTCTATATTTCTGTCCTATCAAAGACTTCACCCAATTTAGTGCAGTATTTCAACTCAATAGCACATTGTGTCCTATGGTATAATATCAGTAAAACATTTCCCTTTAAGTTCTATGTGTGTGCTATTTCCCTCCAATTGTAACACTATGTTGCTGTTTTCAACTGCAACATCACAAGAACTACCGTCACTAAAGAACCATATAAAAGACAAAGTGATATGATACAGTTTCCATCTTCAGAAACACCTTTAAATACATGGTTAGTGTAATACTCAAGAAAATGTTCATGGCTTCTGAGATCAAAGTGTAATATGCAGGAGCTATGGAGCCCATTGTTCCTGCACATTACATCACAAGAAGCACATCAATAGACTTGAAATGTGTGCAAAAACATGCTACTAAATGGCTTTCTTAACTGAAAAACAAAGCTATGAGGAGAGGTTAGACGTGTTAAATATGCCAAAGTTAGAAGATAAAAGGAAAAGAGCCAATATGATCACTACATACAAAATACTAACCAAATGTTGAAAAAAAAACAAATTTTTGTTAACCTACAACTTCAGGAACAAGAGGTCATCGATTCAAGCTAAGGAAACAAAAGTGCTGAAAAAATAAGAAACTTCTCTTTTGTAAGCAGAATTATGTAATGATCATATCTCCTTTTTCTTCCATCTTATAGCTTTGGTATATTTAACATCTCTAGCCTCTCTTTGCAGGTCTTGTTTTTCAGTAGTTGGTGGAACAAAATAAGTGAGAAGACAGTGGATGCCAAAACCATCAGTACTGTAGTTTCAAAGTATCATATGATGAGAGTGCTGGGAAGATGGGACACCACACGTGCAGCTCTTATCCAGTAACTACACTTGGGTAATTACTAAGGTAATTATGCAAATACTAAAACTAAGAAACAAATGCAGAAAACAGGACTGGTTTAATAGGAATTGTGAGACAGCCAGAGAACAAAAGAAAAAACGAAATCAATGTATGAAGAGACCAAACCCTAAAATGTACCAGTATTACAAAAAGGCACAAAGTAACTACATAGCACTGAGAAGAGATAGAGAAACTTTGTGAAAGCAAATGCAGATAAATGTAAAACGGAACTTGGCCATATCTATATTCAGAAAAAGTAAATTGGAGGGGAAAGACAAAATTAAAAGATTATAACTGGGAAACAGACTCACAGATACTTGAAAGAAAATGTATGAAACACTAAACAGTTCTATTGTGTGTTCTTGAGGAATGAGATTTCAATCAACTCTCAACTTCAATCAAAGTTGATTTTCAATCTACTTTCTATAAACTTAGAAGTAAATGGAAGTGACTAGAGATGAGGTAGAAAAACAGCTCAGGGAGCAAGAAAGAAGCTAAGCAATTGGGCCTGATGGAGCTTCACCTTGGGTACTAGAGGAATGTGCATTCGAGATTAGGGCCACATCACAAATTATTCTTCAAACAGGGAATCTAGCTGACATTTAGAAAAAGGTAAACATTGTTTCAATCTATAGGAATGGAAATAGGAACGAACCTCTTAACTAAAGACCTGTATCATTGACAAGTATGGTAGTAAAGAACTAGAAAATAATTAATCAAATGGACAGAGTACTGTACCTAGAAAGCATTGACATCATAACAAATGGTCTGTTTGGGTTTCAAATGGGACAGTCATGCATAACAAATTTAGTTTCTACAAGAGTCACAGAAATATTGCAAGAAAGGTAAGGATGGGCCGATTACATATACCTGGACATAAACAAAGAGCCTTCGAGTCCCACACATGAGAGACTTCTGGAAGTTACAATATATCAGAGAAGAGGCAGGCAGGCTTCTAAATTGTATGATAAATATTTGACCAAACAAATAGGAGCATTGATCAGAGGCAACGATCTGACTAGAGAATGTCAATAGCAGAGTACCTCAAGGTACTTAATGATCTACCAAAGGGACTACAGAGTTACATAATTATATGTCCAGATATTAAATTTGCTAGGGATAGTCAGGGACTTAGATGATTGTATGGGCCTCCAAAATGACCTGGACAAAATAAGCGAGTGTACAAACAAATGGCAGTTGAAATTTAACATAAATAAATGTCCTGTATTGGAATGCAGAATAGAGGAGAACAAGCCACAATTATCCTATAAATTGTGCAAAAAATAATAAAAACCTCTAAGAAGGAAAGGGATCTAGGATTGGTTCTGGATAGTAACTCTGTCATTAGACGGCCCCAAAAAGAGCATTGTGAAAGGAGCGTTCACTACGATAGCAAATTTCAGAACTGCATTTTTATGTGTGGAGAGAGACATTAAAGAAGCTTTATGCAATCTGCAAAGTCAAAACTGGAGTAAGCAGCAGTGATGTGATGCCTACGTGTAGTGCTTATATCTAGAGATGAACATAAACTAGAAAGGGTACAAAGACATGTTACTAAATGGCTCCCATAACTTAAGAACATGAACTATGGGAGGCTGGATGCATTAAACATGGTAAGGCCAGAAGATAGGAGGAAAAGAAGCACTATACTGTATACAAATTAGTAATAAGGAACTGACAAACTTAGAAAAGGAGGAAATTTTTAAGCATGTAACTTCATGAACAAGCAGTCACAAATTCAAGCCAAGGAAACTAGGGTGACAAAAATTTATAAGAAAGTTCTCTCGTTTGAACAGAGTTGTAGATGTTTGGAAAAAGTTAAGCAAAAAGAAGGGGGAGGCAAAAACCATCAGTAGTTTCAAAGCCTCACATGACAAAGAATGCTGGGAAGACGGGGACTCTAGATGCGTAGCTCTCATCCTTGAACAACACTTCAAGTAATTACACACACACATATACAGTACATATATGAATGACTGTCATTCAAAAATAACACTGTCACAGTACATAAATATATACTGTACTGTATATATGTGCATACATCCATATGTCCCATGTGGAATGAGTCTATATCAATTCTCTTCACAAAGATAAGGCAGTAGGGAAGCCGGTCGGCCGAGCGTGGGAGCCGGTCGGCCGAGCGGACAGCACACTGGACCTGTGGTCCCTGGTTCGATTCCGGGCACCGGCGAGAAACAATGGGCAGAGTTTCATTCACCCTATGCCCCTGTTACCTAGCAGTAAAATAGGTACCTGGGTGTTAGTCAGCTGTCACGGGCTGCTTCCTGGGGGTGGAGGCCTGGTCGAGACCGGGCCGCGGGGACACTAAAGCCCCGAAATCATCTCAAGATAGTTAATTAGATTTAAAAAATGCTTTCAACTCATTGAAAAGAGAAGTAATTCCCAAAGCAGTTCAAAAACACTGCCCAGTTATTTTTCCCTTCATTTCAGCAGGAAACAGCAGAGACTCAACACACCTATTTGGTGAGAACAAAGTCAGCAGAGGAAATTTGACAAGGAGACCCCCCCCCCCCCATGCACTCTACCTCTTCTGCATAGCTATTCCTGAGATCTCAAGCAGACTGACCAGAGAGCTCAACTGATTCCTGGATGATGGTACTATGAAAGGCACCAGTAGGTGAAGTCCTGGGGAGACTCTTAGGGTCTCATTCAAAACCCTTCTAAGTTTGAAATAATCTCGTCCAACAAGGAAGTCAATAATGCAGTGTAATCAACTCTACTGGAAGCCTTAGACATTATGTCCACTGACAGCACACAGCTTGGAACACCTTTAGGTTGCAAGGTCATTGCTACAATCTGTGAGAAAAACTCAATGATCTGAAGAAGTTAGAACAGAGAAAAAGGGATTTGGATTACCCCCAATAGTCTGTCTCTCTCAAAATGTGACTAACTTTGCCCCAGCTAATGAATTTCTTAACCATTACACTGCTCCACTATGATTTCCTCCTGGGCTCAAATCATTATATGGATTTTTTTCTTTAGATTTGTTAACTACAGTATTTTTAGACATGTACAGTATTTCTATTTATTTAAATAACCCATTAATAGAGGACATTAGGTTTAAAAAAAAATTATACAAAAGCAAAGCCAAAGCAGTAAAAGCCAATTACTGTATAGAAGCAATAAATATTAGCAGAACAAGCGTGACATTTGGTAAGTTACGATGGAAAAGAACGAGTATCACGCCTCATATTAGAAGTACTGCATTTTAAGACTTCTCCAATACAATACAGTACAAATATATTCAGCATACAGTACTCTTTTAATGTTTCAACGTGATAATATAGAATAGATTTACATTTACAGTATTGAAAGACTTAATATTCTGAACATTAAACATTTTAATTAACAAAATTTAATTCCTAAATAAACTTTAAATTTGGTTCCATCTTTTACCATATGCCCCATGTCAGCATCATAACACTTTAATACTACAGTTTAGAAACCATTCATTCATGTACAGTACATTCTTGCCCAAAGCCTATTCAAATTGTGTGGTACTGTATTTTAAAAATACTGACATTTTATAAAATACAGTAATAAATATAAATAATACTGATAATCTTAAAAAAAGTACATTTAATAATGATAAACAAACTGCAATGTATATTCAGAGTACACCCACTGCTGACAATTGTCTTGAGATCTAAGAATCTCTGGTAAAGTGACTTACCAGATTCCATTAAAAATAACTTTGTAATAAATAACACATGACAAATGTGTTTCAGTGCCATACTTTTCACTCAGGACAAAATGATGAAATATAAATATATATATATATATATATATATATATATATATATATATATATATATATATATATATATATATATATATATATATATATATATATATATCACTATGGTTATAGCATTATGCAATTAAAAAATAAATCACTACAACTGTATACAGTATTCCTGGATGGACATTCCTGGATGGACATTACTTATTTGTTCAGAATGCCAGGGTACTGTAATTGGAAGCTTTATGTTCAGTTGCAGATATGAGCGACATTGGATGCACTGGACAATTCAGCAAATTTTCCAGCATACCAGTAGATTTTTTTTTCGTACAGAAATACTGTTCTATACTGTACTGCACTTACTCGGCTCAAGTCGTAGCTGGGCTGAAGTTGTGTTCATGCTTTCTCAATGTTATATTTGTCTTGTGTGATACTCTTAGGCGATAATTCGGATTCTAAACGATTTATGTTTTTCAGTCTAAATGAGTAGGAAAGATGTTAAGTAGCACCCACTAATTAGGACAAGTACAACAGTTAAGAAAAAATATAACTTTTGCATAAAAAAATGAGAAGTGGTGATGAAACTAGACTGACCTAGTGAAGGAGTGTGGCATTGCTACTAGCACTCTTTCTGCAATCCATCCTCCCAATTGACAATACACTTTAATACTAGGTGTAATAACTTCATTTCCCGACTGTTAGGCATAGTACATAATTCCACTTACTTGTGCCATTACATTTACCTCCCCATTTATTATCCTTGTTTTCTGTTAAGACACTCAGAATTTTAGGATGAAGTTTTCAAGTTCAATTTGCTATACACAAATTTTAAATATTAGGAATTTCTTTTTCAGTTTTATTAAACAATATAGATTTTATAAAAAATTTGAAAACAGAGTTACTTTACATTTTATTGTAATATTTTGTTTTATTAGTTTTATAAAATTGTACTGTAATATCATTATAGCTATAAGTTAAGTACTAATTGTAATTAAGAAACAATAAAATGCTTATCTTCAAACACTAAGAAGGTTAGGTTAAGTCGTGGTTTTCTATTCAGCTTTACAGGTAAACTCAAATATTTACAATATACAGTAGAACCTTGAGTGACGACCGCCTCAAATGGCGAGTAATTTGGGCAACGAGCGCCCTGATCACCGACAATTTGTCTCATTAGGCGAGCGCTCGTTTGAATAACTTCACCACCACCACATGGTGGGGTCGCGCTGCTTTTCACACATTCTCTGACGCCTCCAACAATGCAAATAAATTATTTTTTTGGTTAAAGATACTATTGATGCTGGGATGTTGCAAAGCATTGACTTTTTTGTAGAAAAACGAAATGAAATTAAAAAAAAAAAAAATGTCAAACAGATTCATTCGGTGTTCGGCAGGTAGGCTGCTCCATATTTCTTAAATAAAAAAAAGAAAAAAGAAACGGTTGAAACGATTTGAAAAACGAACAAATGCCATATAGGTTCATTCAATGTTTTTTGGGTAGGCTGCTCCATTATCGAGAAATAAATGAAAAATACAAAACAAATGGAACACATTTGAAACACAAAGATTGTCATAATGGTGCAGCCTACCCGACAAACACTGAACGAACCTGTATGGCATTTGCCCATTTTTCAAATTGTTTCAACTATTGTTTTTATTTTTCGTTCTTTTTTTATTAAGAAACAGCCTACCTGCCGAACACCGAACGAACCTTTTTGACATTTGTTCTGTTTTTCAAAATTCATTTTTTTCATTTTTTTTTTTAAAGAAACATGGAACAGCCTACCTGACACACACCGAATGAACCGAACTAAAAAAAAAAGAAAAAATTGAACAAATTTGAAGAAAAAGTCATGAAAGTTTGTTCAGTGTATGTAAGGTAGGCTGCTCCATTATTTAAAACATTGAATATCATATTTATGTTTTTCGGTGGTAGAACGGATGTTGACCAGACCACACACTAGAAGTTGAAGGGACGACGACGTTTCGGTCCGTCCTGGACCATTCTCAAGTCGCTTGTGACTTGAGAATGGTCCAGGACGGACCGAAACGTCGTCGTCCCTTCAACTTCTAGTGTGTGGTCTGGTCAACATACTTCAGCCACGCTATTGTGACTCATCGCCTGTGTAGAACGGATGAATTTGATTTCCATTATTTTAAGTGGGGAAATTTGTTTTGAATGACGTCAGTTTCACATGATGACCATGGCACCGGAACGGATTAAATTCGTTATTCGAGGTTCCACTGTATCTGACAGTATGGTTTAATACTAAGTGAAAATAAGTACAATTCCAGACTGCTAGGAATAGTACATAATTACACTTACTTGTGCTGTTACATTTACCTCCTCCAATTTTGGAGGATGGGCTGCTTTCTGATGAAATACAGTGCTGGAGGTTTCTGTTTTACGAACATTTGCCTTCTCTTGAAGTGTGTGCGTGTGTGTGTGTGTGTGTGTGTGTGGGGGAGGGGGGGGGGCACTCTCACCAGTGGCCTTCAGTCCTTAATGACCCACATTCACATGATTTGATCATGTTTACTCTGTTGGTGGGGTGGGGCCCTGGGCTGGAGATAGGGGGAGGGTGGGACGGCATTTACTCCCAAGGCCAATTACAAAATGGCAAACCACCAATACAATGCATATGTATTTTCATTAATTTATTCATGTAATTATACCACTTCACTCTTCAAAAACAGCTACCTTTGACAAGCAGGATAACTCCATCATTCCAGGTAAATAATGTTGTGGTTTTTAATACCATGTCCCCAAAATATTGGTTTTGTGAAGATTTTTGGTGGCCTTTAATGCATCTCGCACTTATAGCATTGTGCCTATGGAAAATCTCGATCCACGTTCCGAACAAATGCTTTACAAACACAGTCTCGGAACGTAACTCGTTCGTAATTGGGGATTGCCTGTATACAAAGACTACACAGTGCATTCAAATTTCTTTAGTACAAGGACACCACTTGGCCACTCGAGAGTTAAAAGGTAAATGGAACGTCACTCGAAAGTTATGTAAAAAATCAACATTTATTTACAGTACTGTTTTATTTATTTCTAATTAAAGAACTATTGCAACATTTTTTTGATATAATGTGTTAAAATATGAATGAATGCATGTTATATGGTTTCAAATGTAATCTTTAGCATTTATTTATATTTGTTTTAATCTTTGTATTTTTTAATGTCAGTTTGCTTTATTTTGGTTGTTTATTAGTGTGTATGTGTGTGTAATTACCTAAGTGTAATTACCTAAGTGTAGTTACAGGATGAGAGCTACGCTCGTGGTGTCCCGTCTTCCCAGCACTCTTTGTCATATAACGCTTTGAAACTACTGACGGTCTTGGCCTCCACCACCTTCTCCCCCAACTTGTTCCAACCGTCTACCACTCTGTTTGCGAAAGTGAATTTTCTTATATTTCTTCGGCATCTGTGTTTAGCCAGTTTATATCTATGACCTCTTGTTCTTGAAGCTCCAGGTCTCAGGAAATCTTTCCTGTCGATTTTATCAATTCCTGTTACTATTTTGTATGTAGTGATCATATCACCTCTTTTTCTTCTGTCTTCTAGTTTTGGCATATTTAATGCTTCTAACCTTTCCTCGTAGCTCTTACCCTTCAGTTCTGGGAGCCACTTAGTAGCATGTCTTTGCACCTTTTCCAGTTTGTTGATGTGCTTCTTAAGATATGGGCACCAAACAACAGCTGCATATTCTAGCTTTGGCCTAACAAAAGTCATGAACAATTTCTTTAGTATATCCCCATCCATGTATTTAAAAGCAATTCTGAAGTTAGAAAGCATAGCATAGGCTCCTTGCACAATATTCTTTATGTGGTCTTCAGGTGATAGTTTTCTATCTAGAACCACCCCTAGATCTCTTTCTTTATCAGAGTTCTTTAAAGATTTCTCACATAATATATAGGTTGTGTGGGGTCTATGTTCTCCTATTCCACATTCCATAACATGACATTTATTAACATTAAATTCCATTTGCCAAGTGGTGCTCCATATACTTATTTTATCCAGGTCTTCTTGAAGGGCATGACAATCATCTAAATTTCTTATCCTTCCTATTATCTTAGCATCATCAGCAAACATGTTCATATAATTCTGTATACCAACTGGTAGATCATTTATGTAGACAATAAACATCACTGGTGCAAGAACTGAACCCTGTGGTACTCCACTTGTGACATTTCTCCAGTCCGATACATTGCCTCTGATCACAGCCCTCATTTTTCTATCAGTCAGAAAGTTTTTCATCCATGTTAGAAGCGTACCTGTCACTCCTCCAATATTTTCCAGTTTCCAGAACAACCTCTTATGTGGAACTCTGTCGAAAGCCTTTTTTAGGTCCAGATAGATGCAGTCAGCCCAACCATCTCTTTCCTGTAATATCTCTGTTGCTCGATCATAAAAACTGAGTAAATTCGATACACAGGATCTACCAGATCGAAAACCATACTGTCTGTCTGATATTATATCATTTCTCTCCAGGTGTGCTACCCATTTAGTTTTAATTATTTTTTCCAATATTTTGACTATTACACTTGTCAATGATACCGGTCTATAATTAAGGGGGTCTTCCCTGCTTCCACTCTTGTAAATTGGAACTATGTTAGCCTTTTTCCACACATCAGCTACAACTCCTGTAAACAGGGATGCCTGAAAGATCAGTTGAAGAGGGATGCTGAGCTCAGGTGCACATTCTCTCAGAACCCATGGTGAAACTCCATCTGGACCAACTGCTTTGTTCTTATTTAGCTCTTTGAGCATTTTTTCCACTTCGTCTCTAGACACCTCTATGTGCTCTATGTTGTTCTCTGGAATTCTTATTGTATCTGGTTCCCTGAAGATTTCATTTTGTACAAACACACTTTGGAACTTTTCGTTTAATGTTTCACACATTTCCTTTTCATTTTCCGTGAATCTATTTCCCATTTTCAACCTCTGAATATTATCCTTTACCTGCAATTTGTTGTTTATGAATTTATAGAATAGACCTGGTTCTGTTTTACATTTGTCTGCAATCCCTTTTTCAAAATTTCTTTCTGCCTCTCTCCTCACTGCCGTGTAGTTGTTTCTCGCATCTTTGTATCGCTGGTATGATTGGGGGTTTGGCCTCTTCCTGTATTGATTCCATTTTTGTGTCTTTTGGTCTCTGGCCCTCTCGCACTTTCTGTCGAACCAATCCTGTTTCCTAGTTCTGCTTCTCTGTTTTGGTATAAATTTTTTTGTGCCTTTATCATATATTTCACAAAACTTGACATACATCTCATTCACTTCCTTGCCTAGCAACAAGTCTGTCCAATTATACTCCCTAAAAAATTTTCTAAGGTTGCCATAATGTCCTCTCCTAAAGTCAGGTTTTTCAATTGCATCGACCATCATATTTTCTTCCAGATTATAACGCATTGCATACTTTATCCCAAAAAGACATGGTCACTTTTACCCAAGGGAGGAAGGTACTGAATGTCAAATATTTCTTCCTCCTTCCTGGTAAATATCAAATCTAGCATGGAGGGAACGTCACCTTCCCTCATCCTCGTAGCTTGTTTAACATGTTGATACAAGAATGTTTCCAGGATGAGGTCTACAAATTTACAGGTCCAGAAATCTTCTGTTTTAGCTTCATATGCTTCCCAGTCTATGGATTTCAAGTTGAAGTCGCCGACTATCAACAGTCGTGAACTATCGTTATCCGCTCTCGCTATGATCTCTCTCATTATCGTTATAAGACCTTCTCGTTTACTATCTAGCTCCTCCTTTGACCATGTGCTGCTTAGCGGTGGACTATATGCATTTATGATCACTAGTTTATCATCCTCATGGCAGATCTCTAGTGCTATTATGTCAACTTCTTGTGGATTGGTAGTCATTATTTCGTTCACCTTTAGGTGTTCTTTCACCAGCACAGCAACGCCACCGCCTTTCCTAATTTTTCTGTCCCGTCTCCAAATTGAGTAGCCCCTTGGGAATATGACCTCATTTAAAATAACATCTTCAAGTTTTGTCTCCGTGAGTGCAACAATGTCTGGTGTCTGCAGCTGTATTATATCACTTAACTCCAGTATCTTTGACCTTACTCCATCTATGTTGGTGTATGCAATCTTCAGGAACTTGTTCCCATCTTCTTATTTTTCACTCCCCCTTTCTCTAATGATTTTGTTGGTTTGCTTTTATGTACCACTTTACTGGTCTGCCTACCCCTATCACTTTGTAGAAAAAAGAATTGATTTCTTCTTCATTCCTGCTCTCATTTAAACGTTTTGCCTCGGCGAGGTTCAGTTTCAGCTTCTCTCTATCTTCTTTTGAAAGATCTCGTCTTAACGACCACCCTTTCCCATCCTCAACGCTTTGTAATTTTCTGGCATTCCTTAGTACTTCTTCCATCTGTTTGGCACCGTTTAGGGTGATCCTCAAAGGTCGATCTTTCCCTTTTACATATCTGCCTATTCTCCTGTAGTCGCACACATTCTCTTTGGTTGTAAGACCTTCCACGAGGCCAACAATTTTATCTACTACTTTTGCTTCTTCTACAGCTCTTTCTGACCTAGATGTTATCTCCTTTCTTTGCATCCAAAAATGATCAGGGACTTACTCCGATCAACTGTGTTTGCACCAACTTTGGGTTAGATGCCAATTCTTTTCTCACTTCTAGCCTAATGTTTGTTTTATCTTGGTTGCTGCAGTGTTTGACTTCTTTTACTGCTTCTTCTATTTTTCCTTGTCCTTGGCCACTTGCGCATAAGTGAGTTGCATATCTTTCTTGCACTGTTCTATTCCCTGTGCAACTTCCTCCATCTGTGCTGACAAAAGCTGTTTCTCCTGTTGAATTCCTTGCCTAACCTATTGTAGTCATTTGTGTTTAAATTTACTTTAACTTCTTCCAAAGCTATTTTTAAGAGACTATTTTCTTCTTCCATGGCTTTGCAATTTGTTTCCAATTAATCTTATCCTTGCACAGGTCTTTCACTACACCCTCAAGACATACAACTTTGCTATTTAAATGGTCATTACTTTCTTTCAATTTACTAATTAATTCTATATGAGAGGTCACTATAGTATCTAATTTTGCCAACTTGTTGTATAGACTGGTTATCTCAATGCTTTCTTCACTGAAACCATCAAAATCAAGCTCTGTTGTGTATTTCCTCTTGCCACCGGCGGCCATCTTGAATGTGTTCTCTGCACTGTAAAACACTAGGGCAACTTTTTCTCATCCAATTTTTCACTTCCCTTGGCACATTCCTGTTATCTCACCTATTTTTCAAAAGCACTATACCTTTATGTTGTCTGGGACACCACTCACTATCATCATCCTGTACTACAACACTTAGGATTGTTGTATGATAAAATTATAATAAAATATATTTCTATATATGGCAGAAGCTATTCACAGAACTCCTCAATGGTTCATAACAGCAGTTATCTGCATAGCATTACATAATTAAATGCCATGTACTTACAAAATCTGAACACCAACTGCATATCAACAACACTGTTCTCCATCCATGAACGCTAATTTAAAAATAGAGTGAATGCTCAAACATTTGCGAGTGCAGAACCATCACTGTAATAGACAGGAGCTTGAGGACAAATGAATTCTCTTTCACTACTTCAGAAAAAACGGATGTGTGGGATAATTATTATTGTGTGGGGTAAGGCAAGGTCACTTTGGTGACTGAGATCATAACTTTAAAATACAATATGTGCATTTATTTCACCAACCAACTGGGTGGCTCTGCAAATAACAATTGTCATATTATATGCAAAGGAAAATTATATAAAATGAAGCTAAACCCCCCAAAATATGCAATACAGTACATTAATAAATGCTTTACTCAAAGTCTGCAATTTAAAGTTTAGTGTGTGCTTGAATGTGTGTGCGTGCATGTGTGTTTGCATGTGTGTGTAATTACCCAAGTATAGTTGCAAGATAATGAGAGCTATACTCGTGGTGTCCCACTTTCCTCAGTACTGTCATATGACACTTTGAAACTACTGTACTGATGGC